>OY776112.1:375677558-376167558 GCA_963675035.1 Allygus modestus
AATCCAAAAACAATGTAGGTTAGCTAGGTGTAAGAACTTGATATTTAGATGTAAGTAGAGTTCACTTGATAACTGGAGGAGTTTCTTTACCTCCCGAAACGTAGTGTAGTTTTAAACACTAGAAGCGATAGGTAATGTCCAAATAAATCAAAAAATACATTCAAATCCATCGCTAATATGAGTTTCAAAATTATAGCATACTGTCTGTCTTGCTGTCTTGATGACGGGGCGAGCAGGTAGCGGGACCCTAGACCCTAGTCTGTCTATCCGTGTTTTGGCGGATCGCCCCTGCCCGTGCGAGAGCTCAGGATTGGTAAAGCAATACACGCCGTCCCTAACCGGCCAGACTGTTGATTTTATTTGAATTCATCTGGTAAATAGATAAATATTTTAATCATATAGTATTTTAACCAAACCCTATTAACCCATTTATGCCCACTGTCGACATTTGTCGACGTAGTAATTGGGAATTTTTAACTAAGGCTCAGTTAGACACAGACATCGAAGGGTATTTTTTAGTATTCAGTTGGTATCCCTGCTACGCAACCATAACGTTTCGCGCCAGTTCGTAGCAAAACTTGTGCGCGTCACATTTGAGGTTATGTTCGCCTGCACAGCACAACATGTCATACTATGATTCGTAAGTTTGTTTACCATTAAATTTTGGATTTTTCCTTGTAATTACAGTAGTATAGTTTCATTTATGATTCATTCTATCGTGTGCATGCGTTAGCATAGTTTAAATTAAACAATAAACATAGTTTTACTACGTCGTTAAAATGACGTCGACAAATGTCGACAGTGGTCACGAGCGGGTACAGGTCGGTTATTCTTGCCGGTCACAGTTTTTGTCGACAAATGTCGACAGTGAGCGCGAATGGGTTCTTGGGATTTTTATTATTTCAGGTTGACCGTGGACGAGATAGCCGCATTATTAGAAGATGCAAGCGACGTGGTCAAGGCGACTGTATTCATTGAGCCTCCAGAAAACGCTCTTGTTAGTGATGGCGACAGCGATGACGAAGACCCCACATGCGACATCAACAAGCTGAGTGGCAATCAACTACGAGCTAGAGCAGAAGTTATTTGTGAAAGGATAACAGAAGATGGTCTTGAAACAGACAGATACGGGTTTTGTGAAGACACTGATGATGATGAAATACCCGGAACCCCACCATCAAGCCCAACTCACATACCCTGGAGCGTCTTGAATTTTAGAAAAAAAAAAAGTTGCTAACCTTGCCGACAATAGTAGTGAAGTGAATGACACATTTCCGAACACGGGAATAGTTGAAGGAGATGAAAAGCAAAACCATGAAAAAGATGAAATGACGAAAGACCAGATCACCAATGAACGAGGTGGACAGCAAATAAATGAAGTAGACAGCATCCCAGAACAAGCATCTTTAGAAGAAAAAAACACTTTTGAAGAGAATGAAGAAGAAATGCAAGGTGTGTCACACGTCAAAGTTTTAAAAGATTGTGTGGCTTATGAAAAAAAGGCTGACAATAAGAGAGTAAGTACAAAAAATAAGAAAACTCGTCAATCCAAAGTAGAAGAGGGAGGCAGTGCTAAGAAAGTGATGCCCAAAAGAAATGTTGAAAATAAAACAACAAAGAAAGTAGAGAAAGCTAAAAAAAGGAAAGCAGATAATCCAAAAAAGGTTCCAAAGAAGAAAAAAGAGAAAACAAAGAGAAATTGGGAAAAACGGGACATACATGACAGTTCCTCGGTTGAATTTGAACGTCCTAGGTATTTACAAAGAGATATTACTCCCGTGGAAGCTTTCGAATTCTTTTTTGATGACGAAGTAGTTGAGTACATTGTAGAGTGCACTAATCAGTTTGCAGTAGAGAAAGGTAACAATACTTTTGTAACATCCATTGAAGAGATTCGTCTCTACTTTGCAATCTTACTTTTGTCTGGGTACAATGTATTGCCGAGAACAAGAATGTATTGGGAAACTTCGGAGGACGTTCACAACAATGCTGTATCTAAGTCCATGTCCAGGAATAGATTTGAAGAGATAATGAGGTACATCCATTTCTGTAAAAATGCCGAAATTGAAAAAGCTGATAAATTCGGGAAAATAAGACCAGTGTGGAATATGTTGAACGAACGGTGGCTGACATTCTTTCCTGGAGATGCCTACTTATTTCCTGGAGATGAATCCATGGTACCTTATTATGGGAGATACGGTGCCAAACAGCATATTCATGGGAAACCTATTCGGTTTGGCTATAAAGTATGGGTTATGGCAACCAGACTAGGGTACATAATTCAAGGAGAGCCATATCAAGGTAAAAACACTGGAACCCTTGTACCTGGGCTAGGTGTTGGTGGGTCTGTAGTGATTGATTTGCTTGGAGAGCTACCCCAAAACAGGAGGTACTGCGTTTTTTTTGATAACTTTTTCACATCGTTTCGTTTGTTGGAGGCGTTGAAAGCAAAGGGGTATGATGGAACGGGAACAGTCCGGGCTGATCGTGTAGAGAACGCTCCTCTGCCAGAGCCTAAAGTTGTGAAAAAAGAACCAAGAGGTTCCTACCACCAGCTTACTGACCAAGAAACCAATATAACGCTGGTGCGTTACAACGATAACAATGTTTTTACCATGGCATCAACTGTAGCTGGTGTTGAGCCCCTTGGCAAAGCAAAACGTTGGTCGAACGAGCATAAAAGGCATATTTTTATCGATCAACCTGCATCAGTTATATTGTACAACACATATATGGGGGGAGTGGATCGAATGGACGAGAACGTCGCATCCTATAGGATCAATATCAGATCGAAGAAGTGGTACTGGCCCATGATTTCTTACATGATAAGTGTGTCAATGAACAACGCCTGGCTAATCTATCGCCTCACTGCTAAGGGTCAAGAAGACAAATTAGATTTTCTGGGTTTCATACGCTACGTAGTCAAGTGTTACGTAGCAAAATACACCGTGAACCGACCCACAGCAGGACGCCCGAGCGCTAAGTCCTCCAGTAGGGTCCAAGAGGATGTCCGCTACTCTGGAAACCATTTCCTAGAAACATCGGCGACTCAAGTCAGATGTGCCCACTGTGGTAAAGCTACCAGAAAAGTTTGTGGTACCTGTAAAATTGGCTGTCATGTACTGTGTGACAGACCATTCCACACAAGATAAAGCAATCGCATCCACTAACGCAATAGATCCATTGACCAGAATCTTATAGATTTTTTGAGTGAAAACAATGTAGATTTCTAAAAAACAATAGAAGTGCCTCTAGTTTTAGTTTTAAATATGTTTTATACTCAAATTTACATTTTTTTATAACTTTTTTACCTATTGTACTTTATACATTATTTATCAACATATTATACACATCTAACTTATTATTATTTTGAATTCTCTTTTACTAAATGTTTTGTATCTGAACTTGTAAAACGTAGGTTATTCATTGATATTTTTCAATAACATTATTATTATATATATATATATATATTTATTGTTTAAAATTCTTTTCTTCCCTTGTATCCAATACAACATATTTTAGTCAATATTTACAAGAAAATGTAGTTTTTATGTTCTATTTATGAACCTGTTCACACTCGCTGTCAACATTTTTGGCACGAACGTAAAGGACCCGCTCGTGACCACCGTCGACATATGTCGACACTCCATAATTTATATATATATAAGTTTAAAAATTAAAAGAACTATAAAAACTAGTTATTCCAACCCCTAACAACAAAATACTGTGAGGAAAACGAAATCAGAGAAAAATAAATAATTTGGGCATAAATGGGTTTTAACCTCTTATTCGCTGGTTATCTTTGATAAAACTTGGAATATGGGTTAAAGTATTAATTGGCATTAATTACTTAATTATCATTCAAGAACATTGAAAATATATTTATAGTTAGCTTTGGAGGTGGT
Organism: Allygus modestus; assembly: GCA_963675035.1. Taxonomy (NCBI): domain Eukaryota; kingdom Metazoa; phylum Arthropoda; class Insecta; order Hemiptera; family Cicadellidae; genus Allygus; species Allygus modestus. Next base: position 375,681,464 of record OY776112.1, read on the forward strand.
GGGAGGGAAAACAGAATCTAATTACCGTAAGTAGGAAATTACCTTAGAATAATCCTTTGATCTCGTTTGAACTTTTCGATACAACAAATGACTACAATGCTATAATAGTTGTGCTACTTTTGTGTGTTATATGCCATTTAGAAAGCCAAGCAATCGACGCGAATTCACCTACAAAAACAGAGCAGTCGATATAAATATTAAAATTTGCCCTGATTTTGTAGGAAAACTCAAAACACTAATTATAAAGTTCACCTGTAAATAAAGTGTATTGTATATAGTAAACACTACTTAGAATAGATAGATTAATTTTATAGGTTAGATTTGGAGAGCGCGTGTATCGATTTACTAAGACCGTTTGTAAATAGATGTAAGAATTGATTAGGTAAAATTTAAACTACTGATCTTTTGCTTGCACTTTTTTAGATGTTACGTTAATCCTATTATACAAAGGATTATACTATACAGTCGGACGGAGTATTTAGACAACCAGCTCTAAGTAAGCAACGTCTTACAATAACACGTACGAATCTCTCTCTAAAAAACAGCCAAAAGGACCATGAACATCGTAATTTTCTTTAATTTATTTGCAAAGGCATAATAAAATAATTAAGGTTTCAAACCCATAACTTTTGTGTTAATTTGTAGTTGTTCCCATTTATAATTAATTTGTTTAAAAAAAACAACGTTTAAGTTGTATATAAATAGCCAGCATTTTGTTTTAGTTTACAACGACTTTATGGATTAATTAAAGTTTTTCTAATTTCATCTCAAAACTTTGCGGCCTGTTAGTGACATTTACGTTCTGCTCCACCTCCCTGGAGGCTAATTACTTCCTCTTATTCTCTCTTCGATATTGTTGATTACTCACCTGACAGGTTTAAGCTTGTTTCGACACTTATATCATATCTATATCTATATAGATATATCTTATATCTATATCTATATATTTTATATACCCTTGAAGCATAAGCTTTGCTTTATATTTGTTCCTTTTAACATAATACTAAGAATAAATAAGGTTTTACCTGCACTGTAATTCAATATAAATAATGTAATTGATTTGGAGGCTATTTTTGGGTTGTAGTTGCAATAATAAAGCTTCTGGTATTTTAATTTATAAAGGATCCAAACATACCAATTGTATTAAGATGGTGTGTTTCATATTAATTGTTAAGTTGTTTGTAAGTAGGTTAGTAGGGTTATTAAAATATCATGTCAGATAATACTTCTATATACTTTTTTCACGCATGAAGTATATACATGAAATTAGATATGTAGCCAAAACTCCAAATAACAATAAGGAATGGTTGGTGTGTTGTTAGCAAATTTTCCCTATTGGGAAGAAGCTAATACCTTAGTCGGTATAGTAAGAAATAGAATCGGGACCATGATAACCTTTTGTTTTGAGGTCCCCAGATGATGAAATTTGGTACAATCGTGGAGAGCAATATTTATAACTTTCAGTTCGGAAACCAACCAGGCCGCTCCATCCAAAGGGGTATTTTGGGAGGGGTTTTGTACCCCAAAAATGGGCTTTTTGAGTTGTTTACTTATTATCTTTTAAGAAATATCCTTTGGTTTTCACCATTGAATCCAGCTTAAAAAACACAAAATCCTTTAATTTGATCATTGCTCTATACAATTGGTTATAGACATATAGAAAGTGCTAAAAACATTACTTGGCCATTGTTATTCTTATGGAGAATAAGAAAAATTGGATATCTCGTTTATTTATTAATATATCCTGACGAAACTTGGGATATTGCTTCATCTCGTTGTGGTCTAATGATTTTTGCAAACAACCAGAGTTTTTGCGAATATTTCCAGTACCAGAAAACCTGCATACTCATTTTATGGAGAATAGTAAAATGTTGTCTTCCTTAGTTATGAACATGAAGTTATAAAACTCGTTATGTGGCTATACCTGGTTGAGTTATATGAATATTTTATAAAACACCATTATCTCTGTTCCTTGTTTCAGCAAAACTACTTACTCAGATGCCATGTTATTCTTCCGAAGAATAATTAAAATGTTAAAAATGCGTTATATGAATGCATATTGATAGAACTTGGCATGTGGCTATATGTCGTATTAATAAACACAGAAATACATTGGAAATTTGCTCTGGAAATCCATTTTACAGCTTGGGTTTGTAAATCCTTTTTCATCATATGGCAAGATTATTTTCTCGTTTTATGGGGTTAATGATTTTTTACATTAGTTAACTATAAATGGTCCTAGCAAGGGATATAAGTTAACTATTTTGGAATAATTAACTGTATTTGGATATAGTTATAATATTTCCAATCAAAAGGATATAGATACGGCCAAACTTAAATGAGATTAATAAGGATGTATTATTCCTAATTGTTTTAACATATGATTGAGTTAATCTTGGCCATAGGAAAATCCAGCTAAATATGAAATGTGTAAGATCTAGCTTAGCTGTAGGGAATGGATCATTATATTAAAATAAGTTAAAATACGGTTATTTATGTATTTATTTAATCTCAATGGGTAACGTAATTTACATATTATATTTATGTTTTATATACATTATTAAATTTTCCTCCAAAATCATAAAAGCAGTGATCATAGGTAATTCATAATATAGAAATAAAATGCATCATATATACCATACATCAGGGGTATATTTCCTTAAAACTGAGATCTCAATAAACAATTGGCAACAATTCAGAATTTTTTTTTTAAATAAAACGAAAATTATGAAAAAGTCGTATTTTGATTCCAAAATGCACTGCATACTAGAATATATGTTGCAATAACGCCTAACTATGATACAAAAGGCTCCAGCATTAACTTTGTTATGTTACTTAGGTACATAATAAATAAATATGTTACTTATTGCCTTAAAGTAGGGATATTTCATGTTTCTGCTGCTTTGAATAATTGTTTCTAGTTAAAACAAAACGTAAACACAGATAATAAGTTGAAAATGAGTCATAACTATAAAATAAGGTTTTTATATATGACAAAGTACTCCTGTAGGGTTTCGTGGACGACTGTAATGGGGCTGGGAAAACTAATAAACCTTACTACTGAGTTACAACGTTGTAAAACGCCAAAGCCTGCTTTGTTGAAATAAGTCAAAGCTGAAGAAACAATACGCTCGCATTGTTTTATACATAAATAGTTTAATACAAACATAAATGTTCATAAACTTAAACAAGAGAATCTTTACATAAAACATGATAGTAGTGTGGGTTTGCGGGTTTTGCGCCGGAAGTGACGTCACATCCGGTCAGTGACCGGATGCGCTGAGTGAAAAAATACGTTATCTGAGGCTGAGGGATGCGCTGAGTGAATAAATACGTCATCTGAGGCTGAGCCAGTGACGTAGGCGGTTTTGTGACGAAATGAGGTAAAGTTCAAAGTTCAAGGTCACGGTGAAGTTTTTTAAAAAAATCTACCTCGCACTCGTATCATTCGATTGTGATTCGATAGTTAATCGATAATAAATATCGAATAAAACCCATCGAATGAAACAATCGAATGATACGAGTGCGAGGTAGTACTATTACAAATATTACTTTATTTTATTTACAATAATTCAGTTGCGGCCATCACTTCGCTTTCTGATGAAAGACGGTAGATACTTTGATTCCTGCGCAGAGGCCATGTTGTGTTCTCGACACCTATCTGTTCTGTTAGGTGTTTGCATTTCATTGCTGTCAGGTGGAAATAATACCTGACGGCAATGAAATAGAAACATCTATCAGATCTTGAGTGAAATGATATTGTTATTTTGTGAAGAGCGTCTCGGAGAGCTCGATGTTCACCGGTCGAGAGCCGGAGGTGTACTGACTATTCGCTAGCTAGCGTTTTGGTATCAAACAAAATGGTGGGGGTAAAAGTGTGGTGGGGGCGGAGCAGATGGCGGACGGCAGATGGCAGGCGGCAGGTGGCAGGCGGCAGATGGCAGCTGGAGCGGGGAGGAAGACTATGAATAAAATATCCATTAGTTAAATCCCATCAAGGATAACGTAATTGCTTCTGTATCAGAGGATGTTGTGGTAGACACTTCTTGTACTTGTATTTGATCAGTCGATTCATTAGTGTCAGCTTGGTAAATATTAAAAGATAAAGATGTGGAAGAAACATTATTGTCTTGTATTTGTGAATCCATGTGTACCGCGCAAGAGCTAGACATATAGTGATGTAGCGTTTGCGCGTAGGTTAGGTACTCGACTCTTCCCCCACCACACCAGTCCCCCCACCATACCAGTCCCCCCACCAAGTTTTACATCGCACAATAACTTTAAGCCAAAAATAAAGAAGTTATATAGGCTTGCCCTTGAAAATAGTTATTTTTGGCTACTGCTACACCCTCGGTCGGATCTGAATTCTGTTTGCACCAACTTGTTCCTCTGATCAATCCGCGTAATTTGAGTACCCACTTGTCATATGTTAAACTAGAAATAAAGAAATTATTTAGATGTGACCTTCAAAATAGTTGTTTTTGGCTATTACTGCTATACACTTGGTCCGATCTGAATTCTGTTTGCACCAACTTGTTCCTCTGATCGGTCCGCGTAATGTGAGTACCCACTTGGCATATGTTAAACTAGAAATAAAGAAATTATTTAGATTTGACCTTGAAAATAGTTGTTTTTTCGCTGTTGCTGCTATACCCTTGGTCGGATCTGAATTCTGACTGCACCTTATGGTTCGTCTTGCTGAGCCGTGTCAGTAGAGTACCCACTTGGCATATGTTAAACTAGAAATAAAGAAATTATTTAGATTTGACCTTCACAATAGTTATTTTTGGCTATTACTGCTATACCCTTGATCGTATCTGAATTATGTTTGCACCAACTTGTTCCTCTGATCAATCTGCGTAATTTGAGTACCCACTTGGCATATGTTAAACTATAAATAAAGAAATTATTTAGATTTGACCTTCAAAATAGTTGTTTTTAACTATTACTGCTATACCCTTGGTCGGATCTGAATTCTGTAATAACTAAACATTACATATATATATATATATATAAACAGTGCAATGTCAGCAAAAATTGTATAAGCAATAAATTCTATGACAGATTAAGATTTACGGGACGGTCGTTTAAACGTTCAGCCATTTTACGCTATTTATCAACAGAACCATAAATAAAGAAGTTATTTAGGTTTGACCTTCAAAATAGTTGGTGTTCACACAAAAACCGACGAGTTGAGACCTGTCTGGGAATGCGGATGCTCTAATTGACTGATGGCGCTCGACATTTCCAGGAACCTATAATTATAGATCGGCTAAAGCTTTTGAAATGCTTGGGGCCAATAAAGTTAATGGGGGGTGTTGTGTTTTCGTCCGCTTACACATTGTTACATCACAACAACCCCCCACCACCTCCGACATCGACTCTCTGCGCGTTTAGCTCACATTCGCTAGAGACGTGAGATACACATCATGCCTTTTTACCTCACCTCCGTTGACGAAGTTCTTGCGTTGACAAACGCAATCCGTATGTCAATTGCTTTGAACAAGCGATATTACATGATGTTTGGAATTTTAGACGTAATAGATGGTGAAGTAATTAGCCATTTAATTCCAAGACGACATCGTGTGGATTTTTATAATCAGCAGATGTTGAGTATACTGGAGGAGCGTTGCATAAACGTGTTATCCAACAAAAGCATTCCAATTCTGGAAGTTGCTCTGATGATCTGATGTTGAAGATTAGATGACGGAGAAAATATAAAAGAAAACCTAAAAAAAAAAAAAAATAAATAAAGAAAAAAACTGTAATGGAGTTGTATTTAATATGCATGCCTCCATCTGATGAGACCCAACTAGGTCGAAACAGTTTTTAAGCAGAAGTATAAAACAAAATCAATATTCCGCTCGGATGGTCTTATTGACAACGGCAGGTGTTGCAACTCAGGGCGGGTCGGTGCCAGCGTGCCGCTGTCCCAAGCGCCTCTGGCTATTCGAAAGTTGATAATTATACACATGTAAAACAAGATATTTTCCATTTTTTTGCAAGCTATAGGTATTAAACTATTTTGTTCAAAACGTCATTAAAAATATACAAGTTTTAAAGAATTGTATTTTATTAAACATGACAAAAAAAAAAAAAACACGATGTTAAATAAGATATTTCAAAGTTAGCAACCGTATTGGAAAATGGTGATCGAACTTGAGGGTATCTAGGAAGGTACCGATAAGCAGTCTGTACACATCACGCAGAATATCTTGACCTGTGGCTTAGCTGGGCCATGTCGACCTCCAGTTTGACTGAACAGATGATGGAAACAACAGATGAAAATCTCGCTCTACTCCAACTGTTTGAACAAAAAACAGTTCCCACAGGCCAAGATATTCCGCGTTATGTGTAGTTATATATATATATATATATATATATATATATATATATATATAATCCTTATAACAGCTGTTTATTTTAATAAATTTAACTAAGAAAAATCGCATGTGACATAAAACAAATAAAATTCTCTTCCTTATGTATAACATGGACACTTGCAAGTCCTTGGGCAGAGCTCTGAAGCCTAAATATAAATTCTTGCTCTGTTACGACTTTATATACAAAATTACCATCATATTATAATAAAACACTCATCGAAATTGGTCAACACTATTATTAATTCAATTTGAATATCTGTATTTTTTATTAACTTGATTTTGTGACATGTGCTCTGACTAATACTTTCAGAACATTGACTAGAAATCCGGCATTTCGAAGGAATACTTTTAAAGTTTTGATATTGAAATAGTTGCTAAATTTAATTTGATATATTATGATTAATTGATGTGAAAATTTAATAAATCTAATTAATGTGACTTGGAAGAGAACTTTAACTTGAGATTTGTTTGTTGTATTTTAATGCAACTGACATTTATTTATTCATTTATTTTTTTTTTTTTAATAGAACACACACGCAATTTTAAACCAAACGCCCTTTAACTTAAGTCCAAGTTGCTTACTGTTAGGATGGGGAGATTCAAGGTTTCATGTTGTAAATGTTGGAGCCCAGAGTAAAATAGTAACAAATTGTATGGTTGTAATTGTATGGATGTATGATATATTCAATAAATTTCTGGTTATTAATTACATTTTTTAACTCTTAAAACGATATCAAATAAAACGTACAAGTTTTATTTTATTTTATAAAAGCAAATAAATTACCACCACTTAAAAAACCTTTTACAATATACTCGTAGTATAAGTATTTATGGGCCCAATACGTTCAAGGCTTTATATAGAAACATTGTGTTTTTGATATCCAGTTTAACAAATATTTACAATGGTTTATTCACTAGCTTAAAACACTGAACACTTATCTATATTTACAACACATTAAACTTAAACAATGTTGAATGTTATTAAAAAAAAAAAAAAAAACAGTCATCAACAGATAGGAGAAAAATATTTCAGAGAATAAATCAAGTTAATAAAACAAAAAAAAAAAAATGCTTATTGCTCTCTGAAGACTAATAAAAAAAATAAATATAGCGAGATAGTTTTGGAATAAGTCTTCTAAGAGCATTCCTTAGTCTAAGAGTCCCAACTCCTTAAGGATCAAATGATAGTTTTATTATATATTTGTACTAAACAAAAACAGTTTGTTTGGATGAAAACTATAATTTATTTATTCCATCAATAAAGTATTTTATATTATTAATGAACATTTCTAAAGAAATATCACAGATAATCTGCTACGAAAAACACTTACTTTTGTCATTTTACATCTACAGACCGCCTAACAGAGAAAATACAAGTAAGAATGTTCATTTCTAGCTTTTTATAGACTATTTAGCAGTCAAATTATATGTTTACCGTTTTTTTCAGAAGACTGACAGATATACATATATTACAACAAAATGACTAAAGTCGCCCTAATACACTGTAAATAATTAATTAAAACAGCATACTATTGAAATTTATCAATTTCTATTTTAAACGTCTTTTTGCTGATATATTTATATTTAATTTTTTATCAAACTTGGTGAGTGGCTTTATGTGATAGTGCGAACCATACGCACTTAACGTAGTATTGAAACTGTTTTGTTTTAACTATAAATTTTGTCTTTTCATTTTTTTTTTGCCATATTGAAATCTATTTTTTTTTATAACCGACGCTTAAATGTAATAACATCTTGGTTCGTATTTTATTTAGTTTTTCCAACAGTTATTTATAGGATATTACTCTCAAGGAAACGATACACAATAATTATCTACATTATAATTGACACGTTATAAAGTTCTCGATTTCATTTTTTTTTTTGCTTGCATTTTCCCGCCGTAACACTTACACGCGGAACACTTCATAAAAAACCAACATCGCCTCAAACTAAACTGCCCATAAAAATGAAACGTTCGAATTATGATCGGATGCAGGAAGCGTCTCAGTTTCCCGCTATTACGCGGCGGCTGATCGCCGATAACGTTTAATTTCTGCAACGATTACATCATGATTGCTTTTGGTTTTCTGCATGTTTAATGAACCAATCGAAGGTGAAACGCGATTGGTGTGTAACATAGCAAATGTGATAACGTGTCGAATTTCACGAGATGGTAAATTGATTGCAATAACCGGACACCTATTTAAAACGGGGTATCAATCACCCGCTAGGATTACATTTCAAGAGCACGTTGTTTTAATTTAATTTAATATTTAAATTAAGTGGTTAAAAAATATGCTTGCTTAGTCATAAATTGTATTGAATATTCCTATAATTTCTCTATGAAATCTATTCGCTCTACATCTATTAATGATTATTTTTGTGTTGGTCACAAGAAACAACGAAAATTAAAGTACCGGTTATCCTGTATATAATAAATAGTATTTTTATAAATGGGGTAAAAGATACTTGGGATAAATAATATAATAAAATACACATTTTACTATCGTTTACATTTTAAAATCATTTCTTTGTAATTCGTAAATTAAGGGATTGTACAACCTTCTAGAAGTGTGCCGACTTTGCGAAAGATGTTTTAGAAGTACCTAACTATAATAGTCTAAATGAAAACAATATTCTCAGTAAAATGTAAAACCATGTACTTGGTCAATCTGGAGATATGATATGAATTCATTCCCCAACGTTTTAAAGTTTTCTGATAATGAGTAGGACAATAATAATTGTTGTTTAATAGTCGACAAAGCAAGTTAGTAATTACCAATTAAAAGTGGTAATCGTGATATAATAATCATAAATAAACTTGATATTAAGGTTACTTTCCCAATAAAAACGGTGTTGAACGACTTAATTCAAGGGCTCAGCTGATTATTACAACTGTCGATTGCTTATTATCATAACTATTTACAATGTCTTCACGTTTATTATGTGTCTTAATATGTTAATTCCCTCTTATAGGGAAAATTGTTGTAGTCTTATCCAAAACATATTGTTAATCCATCTTTTACACACATGCTAGTTATTTAAATAAATGGATTCGTTATTGCTACGAAATACAGTATAAATTTGTCCAAAATTTTCTTTGTCGCGGAAATAACAAAATATGATTTGTCGCTTTGCAATTCATCTGAAAGGGTATCAATTTATAATAACTAATAATACGAGAATAATATGTGATTTTACTTGGTTTATATTGTGCGACCATTAAGAATCTATGATCGTCAAAATAGTTTTAATTACAAGTTATAATGAATCAACGAATTGATAAGTAATTAGATACAAATTTTATACCGATCTTATTAAAAAAAAAAATTGTTCTTCTACATCAATAACTTGAAATGTGAAGGGAGAATGTTAGTTATCTCCGTAACAAAAGTCTGTAATTGATGTTTTCTCGAAGAAAGTTGCATGATCACCTTCGATCCTGATCAGCGCCGGAAGATGTATTTACGAATGACAGCCCCATCTAGCGGCGAGTGAGAAGCAGTACGAATCGCAACTGCTGAGTGGCATGCACCTGGTGGAGGACGGGGTAATTAAGTCGGACCGGAAGCGGAATACGTGAATGGTGGTAACGATCCTGCAAGTTCGGCAGGGCGAAAACGAAAACGGGGTCAACCCGCGAGCCCTTTCCCCTAAACGAAAGTTCGGTCCTCGTTGTGTGTGTTTTGACAACATCGGGTTGACCAAACACTGTCATTACAGGGGACGCGCATTTTGAAAGTGCGCTCTATCGGAAATGATTGTAATCACTGATCGATGGCTTTCCCCGCTGCTAACCTCAACCTTGGGAACCTCGCAGTCGCGGTGCAGCGGGGGTCAAGGTAACTCGGGAACCGACCTAACCCACTTCTGGGAAATGGGTTTCCCCTTGTCTTCCTTACTGCAACGAGACCTCGTTAGCTAAACGGTTAATTGCAAGGTCGCTGCTTAATTAACTGTTTTAATCCCGTGTCGTTTAATTAGATTATACTAGTAGTTTTGGGATTAGCTACTAACAATGAAAGTACTAAATGTTGTCCTTAATATAATTAACTAATTGAAACTGTTTAGAATAAATGGGAAACGTAACAAAAATTATTAATTGTATTGGCTTTTTCCGAAATCATTGCTTTTTCAGGTGATTTTACATTAATAGTCAAATCAAATTACACATCTGATGAAATACCAACACAAAATTTGTTTAACTTGGCACTTTTATTATCTAATGTATGGCCTTAAGAGAGGTTGTATACAAAAACTAATATTTTTCTCCAATTTTCTCACCAATACCTTGGACTTAAGCAAAGAAAGCTATTAATTTATAGTTTATATTATATTATATTTTTCAACAAAAGCATAATTACATTATAGACCAGTCGGTGTCTCTTTCTCCACACGGGGATTTCGCAGTTTTAATTTCTGACGTTATCACATACATAATACAAAAATTACGTTTACAATAAATTACGTATATAATATTGAATACGTACAATATCGTGTGATATAGTGTGTAATAACTTGTTTTGTCTAAGACTAATCAGAATAATAATTATATGGACGAATGTGTCTTTGTGTTCTTTTGGTTAAAATCGCAATCTTCCATTCAAATTTCAGCTCGATCGATCCAGTATGTATAATTTATTTGTAACATATATCTAATTGAGAATGGTCTATTCTCAGTGGTAACGTTTAAAAAAAAAAAATACATACAACAGTGTTAAAGATTATATATCTGAAAAAAGGGATGTTTAGTTGGAAATGAATTATGTATTTTAGCAGTCTGTTATTTTAGCTATTTAAGTTTGTATTTGTGACGATTGTTAATGCTGTATTTATATAGTCGTGTGACAATAAAGTATTCTTGATTCTTGATTCTTGATACGCAGGTTTGCCGCAACAATGATCATAAAATAAGTGTTTTATACAACTATCAAACTAGTCAAAGCTGCATGCCAAGTTTTATTAATTTACGTTTATAATTAAGGAAGACATTACATTTTACTTTTTCTCCATAAGAATAACATGAGGCTGAGTATGGAGGTTTGCTGCTGCGGGGAAAATTAGCAAAATTTATTGTACAAATATTAATATACGAGTACTAGGTGAATTCGCATACCAAGTTGCATCAACATTCATATATAAATAATCGCGATATCAAATTTTAATTATTTTCCATAAGGATAACATTGGAAAATGTATTGTGTTTTAACACTTAGAATATCTCTGCAGCAATTGGACGTAGAATTACAATTTAAACACCAAAATTATTGTTTTGTAAAGCCGAACTCGTATTTCTTATCATATATTGCTAAATCTTTGGTATATGTGGCTTTATATAGTTGTAATCTACTGATATTTGCACAATCCTCGTGCAACCCTAATGGTTAATACAATACAATATTTACTCCACAATACTCAACTCTAATGTTATTCTTTGACGAATAAATGAAATGTTTTATCATGCTAATTTATAAATATATCGTAATGATACTTGGTAAGTGGCATCATATGGTAGTAAGGTAAACATATGCAATGGAAATTTGCTGAGTATGCAACGGGGGTGTTTATGAATAACTACTTACATTATAGATATAATACCATTTGATTAGTAAATGCTTAATTTACCGCTTTTTAATGCTTAAAAACATCATTGGTTTAAACGTTACAAGATTTATTTACTCAACATGTGATAAAAATACCCTTTGCAGCAAACATGCATACTCTGCGAATTTCCGATAAAGCTTTTTATTTAAATTTACCATAAAGCTCCCGTGGGTGTAAGTATGCAAGGTTGCTATAACTTTATAAATATATTGTAATGGTACTTGGTAAGTGGCTTCATGTGGTAGTAAGGTAAAAATATGCAATGGAAATTCGCTGAGTATGTAACGGGGGTTGTTTATAGATATAATACCATTTGATTAATAAATGCTTAATTTGCCGCTTTTTAATGCTTAAAAAAAACAACATTGGTTTAAACGTTACAAGATTTATTTACTAACATGTGATAAAAATACCCTTTGCAGCAAACATGCATACTCTGCGAATTTCTAATAAAGCTTTTCATTTAAATTTACCATAAACCTCTCGTAGGTGTGAGTATGCAAGGTTTCTATAACGAGAATGACGCATGTTAACAATAGCGAATCCTAACTAGGGGAAAGTACTTACCAAGTTAAATTAATAGACTTTAGTAAACAAGCATAATATCATATTATATTGAGTCCCTCATAAGAATAACATGGGAAATCACTACTTGAGAAATAATGGTCGGAGGACAAGAAGAAACCCTATGTAAGTTTAGGTTCAGGTTTAAAAAGATAAGTTACTCACCAAAATAGTTTTGTTCAGGCTGGGTTGTCCCACCACCCAATCAAATTTGCACAAATAGGTTGTCAAGGCAGCGGATAAGGTATCACAATTGCTAAGTCCTAAAAATCCCAAAACAACTAATCTTTTTAAATAGCTTATAAATTTTATATTCTATTTGGTAAATAATATTTACAATGATCAATTGTCTAAATCAGTAATAGGGTGAGTTAATTTATTTAGTAAATAATTATTATTATTATATTTACAAATCAAAATTTAATTATGAAACACTGAAGCGATAAAAACACACATTTTAATTCTGACTAGCTTTATAACTATTTTAAACAAGCATAATATCATATTGTATTGAGTCCCTTATAAGAAAAAACCATAGACTTTATTATGTGTTAATGATTACGTATTAGTTAATTTTAGTTACGCACAATCACTACTTGAGAAATAATGGTCGGAGGACAAGAAGAAACCCTTTGTAAGTTTAGGTTTAGGTTAAAAAGATAAGTCACTCACCAAAATAGTTTTGTACAGGCTGGGATGTCCCACTGCCCAATCAAATTTGCACAAATGGGGTTGACAAGGCAGCGGACAAGGTATCACGATAGCTAAGTCCTAAAAATTCCCAAAACAACACTCTCAAAATTATTGAAAGAAACATATGTACGAATGTATTTGTATTGTAACCTAATAGAACTTTTTTACTGTAACACAGAAAGCCTAAAAATACACTACTGTCAATGGTACAAAAAAAATTGCGTTACTCAATAATCATACTTTAGTAATATGCATTTTAATAATATGGAACAAAGAACCGAGGGACTTAACTGCGTTTTCACTAATCGTTAGACACTGACTAGCAATGTCTTGAATCGTGACCGACCCGCCGGGCAAAACCCGTCTTAGTTAGCTCAGTAAAAAAAAACGTTCATACATATATATATATATATATATTGTTTTTTTTGTTGCAAAATTAAAATATAGAACTCTCGCCCTGTGTTAAAAAAAAAAGAGTCACTATCCTATACCCACATCATTCTCCATAAGAATAACATTGGGGCTGAGTACGCAGGTTTGCTACAACCAGGAATACAACAAATGGGTTTTTATGCAAACATAAATATAACTCAACTAGGTAAAGCCACATACCAAGTTTTATTAATTTGTATTCATAATTAAGGGAGACATAACATTGTAAATATTATCCATAAGAATAACATGGAGGTTGAGTGCCCAGGTTTGATGCAACGAGAATTATCGGCAAAAAATCGGTGTTTTGAGCAAAAAACTATAAAATATAGCCAGATGAAGCCATACCCAAAGTTTCTTCAGTATATATGTCTGTAAATAAGCGAGATATACAATTTTTAATCTTTTTTACAATAGGTGCCTACGTCACAAAAAATATACCTTAACGAAAATGTTTAATTTTGTTGGAATTTTGTCAAGCTTTTAAAGTATTGTATCTAAGTAAATAATAGGCGTACTGAACTCGTTATGGTCTCAAACTTCGGCGAATTGTATCCAGCTTTATAACTATTTTAAACAAGCATAATATCATATTGTATTGAGTCCCTTATAAGAAAAAACCATAGACTTTATTATGTGTTAATGATTACGTATTAGTTAATTTTAGTTACGCACAATCACTACTTGAGAAATAATGGTCGGAGGACAAGAAGAAACCCTTTGTAAGTTTAGGTTTAGGTTAAAAAGATAAGTCACTCACCAAAATAGTTTTGTACAGGCTGGGATGTCCCACTGCCCAATCAAATTTGCACAAATGGGGTTGACAAGGCAGCGGACAAGGTATCACGATAGCTAAGTCCTAAAAATTCCCAAAACAACACTCTCAAAATTATTGAAAGAAACATATGTACGAATGTATTTGTATTGTAACCTAATAGAACTTTTTTACTGTAACACAGAAAGCCTAAAAATACACTACTGTCAATGGTACAAAAAAAATTGCGTTACTCAATAATCATACTTTAGTAATATGCATTTTAATAATATGGAACAAAGAACCGAGGGACTTAACTGCGTTTTCACTAATCGTTAGACACTGACTAGCAATGTCTTAAATCGTGACCGACCCGCCGGGCAAAACCCGTCTTAGTTAGCTCAGTAAAAAAAACGTTCATACATATATATATATATATATATATATATATATATATATATATATATATATATTGTTTCTTTTGTTGCAAAATTAAAATATAGAACTCTCGCCCTGTGTTAAAAAAAAAGAGTCACTATCCTATACCCACATCATTCTCCATAAGAATAACATTGGGGCTGAGTACGCAGGTTTGCTACAACCAGGAATACAACAAATGGGTTTTTATGCAAACATAAATATAACTCAACTAGGTAAAGCCACATACCAAGTTTTATTAATTTGTATTCATAATTAAGGGAGACATAACATTGTAAATATTATCCATAAGAATAACATGGAGGTTGAGTGCCCAGGTTTGATGCAACGAGAATTATCGGCAAAAAATCGGTGTTTTGAGCAAAAAACTATAAAATATAGCCAGATGAAGCCATACCCAAAGTTTCTTCAGTATATATGTCTATAAATAAGCGAGATATACAATTTTTAATCTTTTTTACAATAGGTGCCTACGTCACAAAAAATATACCTTAACGAAAATGTTTAATTTTGTTGGAATTTTGTCAAGCTTTTAAAGTATTGTATCTAAGTAAATAATAGGCGTACTGAACTCGTTATGGTCTCAAACTTCGGCGAATTGTATCCAGTTTTAAGAAAGGACTGGGCAACATATTCTGTCAGAGGCATACTTTCAGAGATATTTAGCAAAAACTGAATAAAGTACACAAATTTGACTCTTTTTTGACTACTACACTAGTAGCATAGGTCTTTTGCAAACTTGGTTTCTTACTTGTGGTACAGGTCCTGACAACATACTAAAAAATTATAACTACATGACCTTTTGCACGCAAGAACCTTTTTTAATGTCTAATTTGACCGGACTAAGAAGAGTGTAATGGAAACTTAGCTTCGACAATAGTATTGTAAATGTTTAATTGAGATTTGAATTCTGTACTAACCTGAAATGGACGAGGTAATGAATGCAACTTTTATTTATTGCCATCTTATATAATTCAAATAGCACGCACTGACTCATCACCAAATCTGAAGAACCACTAAACGAATTTAAATAAAATTTCAAACGTAATTTCCATGGATCAGATATCACATGAACATATAAATTTAATCATCAGCTGTTGTGTTGCTCATCTTTGAGGCTTGAGTAAATAATGTTTGTGATCGTGAGCGAAGCCAAGCTAGTTATCTATACCTATAAAAGGCAAAGCCCTCACTCACTGACTGACTCACTCACTCACTCATCACGAATTCTCCTACTTCCCATTCACCCAGACAGTTGAAATTTTGCAGACTGATTCTTAGGCATAAAATAGGAAAATCAAATGTGTTTCATCATGATCTGACCTTAGGGCTCCACCAGAGACCCCGAAAGAGTTCCCAAGTATTCTTTATGGACGTCCATTTTCGTTAGAGCTAATGAAAATACAAACAGCTGATCTTGATTCGTAGTAGTTCCATACGGGCTAACCACACAATTCATTTGCAGTGCGAAGCCTGCAGGTAACAGCTAGTCATCTATATTTTAAACGCTAATACATGTGATTAAATGGGAAATCTGCCGTGACGACTTCAAAGGTGTATTTGTGGAAAAACCCTTTCATTTTTCATATCAAACTGTTCATTAGAATTCCTAGTTGTGTAAAATTTAAAACGATTCTAAAATTCCCTCAGTGCTTCCTCTTTACAAGTTTTAATGTTTGCCTTTGGCAGACGAAGATTTTATTTGGTCAAGTGGTTATTCAATATATGTTAATTAGCTATAAATGTCAACCAGTGTCACAACCGAATGCAGCACTAACAAACATTATTTCGCTCTTCGTGAATCCTCCCGGACCAACTAGGATCATGACCCGTTAAACATGTTATTGCAGCAGCAAAAGTAAACGATTAATATTTTCGGCAAAAACAATAATATATGCTTCATTCTCAGGTGAATCATTGGACTCCCTGTTCTGTTGTTGCTAGAAACCGAAATCAACATATGTTGAATATAATTTAAATTGCATAACTGTAGAAAGAAAATCAGTGTACAATCCAAGGGTATCTGTTTCGGGTTAACTTTGCAAAGTAGCTCCCAAGCAAGTATGTGACAAACTTTCATACGATCACTGATGTAGTACATTCTACCATAGTAAGAAGTTTTAAATACAATGATCTAGAACGGAGTTAAACTAAACAAAAACAAACTTCAACCAATAATCAGCTTAGTTTGGGTGATGGTTGGTATGGCTGATTGAAATCGGTAGGCTTTTACCATCTTTCATATGAGTACAGTACATATATTTGAAGAGATGTACGACGTTTTTATTTTAAATCCCGTAAACCTTTTTATGTAGTTTTATATAAATTAAATAAAGAAATAAATCAAATCAGTTTCGTGACTGTAAATAAGTTTTTTGTTAGGTAATCAGTGATTCAAAGGACGTATGTTTCTAGGATATCTTATAAACCAAAACATATAATACTTTCTTAAAACTTCACTTAAATTATAATTTTAAACCGAATCAAAGATTCTCCATTGCTACCTGTAAGCAGTAGGCGGTGAAGAACAGCAGCAATAGATTGCACACTAAGATACCGGCTAATCCATTCTTGGAAGTGTTAAAATCAGGGAAACTTCAGAAACTGGCCGAACCGGCGCGGCACTGGGGCCTATATATTTAAATAATTGATAAATAACGTTGAATTTGCATACATAGAATTAATATGCGAGCACCTGCGTCGTGTTCCTTGGCCACGCCGCATAAATTAACGCATGCTCGGATTACTAAACTGACATAATTATGGTGTCGGGGGTCATTAAACTAAACAAGAAGCTGGAGGAAAGTCGGTGATTATCCTCAGCTCATAAACATATCCTGCGATTACCAAATGTGAAACTTACTCTTGGTGTTGAGTAATGAAAGAGTTGTGCTCTTTAAACAAAGGGATGTTTGTTTTTCTATAATAACATGGATAAAGTTTTTATTCTAAAATGACTGTTAAAAACAAAAAATGTATTTCATATATTATAATAGCGAACAAATAAATTGACAGTTGGGCTGTAGCCAATAGCATGTCTATACGCTGTCACTGTTGCCATTTTTCAATAGAAAAATATCACTAGAATGTTATTCCAATCAGCTGGTGTGGAGTTTTGGCAATGCAGCACGTCTACAATTATAACGCATAATTTGGTGTTTTGATCATTGCTCTAAGTCAATTGGTAACAGAGATATTGAAAGTGCTACACGCAGTACGTTGTCCAATGTGGAGAATAAGAAAAATTGTATATCTCACTTATTTATCAACTTATCTTGATGAAACATGGTATATTGCTTGATATCGTTGTGGACTATTAATATTTGCACAAAAAACAATTTTTGCCGATAGTTCCCGTAGCAGCAAACCTGCGTTCTCAGCACCCATGTTATTCTTATGGAGAATAAGTACAATGTTATTTCCGTTAACTATGAACATAAATTGATAAAACTTGGTATGTGGCTTTACCTACTTGAGTTATATTGATATTTTTATAAAACCCATTTTTTGTGTTCCTTGATTCAGGAAACCTGCATACTCAGCCGCCATGTTATTCTTATGGAGAATAATTAAAATGTCATAAATAGTTTATTTATGAATGTATATTGGTGAAACTTGGTATGTAGCTTTATGTGGTATTAAGATACATATGTATGCATTGAAAATTTGCTGAGTACGAAGGTTTGCTGCTACGGGGGCATTTATTTAATTTCATATCAAGTCTAATGCTACTGTTACAATCTACTGCAATCGAATGTAACTCCTTAAAAAATCCTTTCATAGAATAACTATCCCCCACTAGAATAATTTTCTAAAAGGGTTTAGAAAAAGGTTTAGAAGAGGATGGTAAATAATAAATAATAATAATCTGTCCATCTCATAATATGTTTTATAGGGATAAAACATAAATCGAGAAATAGTACATTTATTGTATTTTCTCAAACAAACTTTATTAGATCTTCTGTTAACTGAGTCGTTTAAGAACCAACATAAAACGAAGAAATTAAATCAGATTTGTAGTTTACAAACATTTCTAGGACATTACAAAAAAGCAGAGTCAAGTAAGGTAAGACTTTTAATAGTGTTAATTATATATTCTATTTTAATATAAATCTAATTTTGAATAATGTAGTTTGACGTCCGATTACATTCGAATTACACGTTGATGATTATACACATGTAAAACAAGATATTTTTCAAGCTTTTGCAAGCTATAAATATTAAACTATTTTGTTCAACAAAAAAAAAAACACGATGTTAAATAAAATATTTTAAAGTTAGCAACCGTATTGGAAAATGGTGGTCGAACTTGAAAAAATCAAAGTTGTAATGGACACTTAAATGTCACCCGTTTAAATTTTTTGTTTGTAAATGTTATCGTTTCTGAACTAGAACGGAGTTAAACTAAACAAAAACAAACTTCAACCAATAATCAGCTTAGTTTGGGTGATGGTTGGTATGGCTGATTGAAATCGGTAGGCTTTTACCATCTTTCATATGAGTACAGTACATATATTTGAAGAGATGTACGACGTTTTTATTTTACATCCCGTTGATGATTATACACATGTAAAACAAGATATTTTTCAAGCTTTTGCAAGCTATAGGTATTAAACTATTTTGTTCAACAAAAAAAAAAAAAAACACGATGTTAAATAAAATATTTTAAAGTTAGCAACCGTATTGGAAAATGGTGGTCGAACTTGAAAAAATCAAAGTTGTAATGGACACTTAAATGTCACCCGTTTAAATTTTTTGTTTGTAAATGTTATCGTTTCTGAACTACCATGCAGAACCATAATAAAGACACCCAGAATTAAGAAAATACTTTGTCTAATACTGTTCAATTATATTAAGTTTGTCGCTTATCGAGTCTTTATAAAGTATTTATTTTAAATTTCATTTAGAGTTATAAGAATGGTTTTCACTGATAAGGTGTTTAACAACTGATGATTTATTTAACTGTGTGGTTTTTGGAAGGTGCTCTTTTTATAGCGTTTTGAATCTACGGGTAGTCTAGCTGCTTCATATTTAGGTTTATTTTGACCCGTAGAGTTGATATATTTCTCTAATGAAATAAAATAAAGCTCGATGTACCATCGGCCCAAAAATTATAAATATTATATTAAACAAACAAGTAAAGGTCGATTTGTATTTTTGTTTTTTGATTGTTGTTAGTGTCAGTATAAAAATTTATAATTGTATTGGTGTTTTAATGTATAAAAATGTGCTTGGTTATTATACATCTTCAAAAATGTATATAATATTAGTGGATTAAATTGCGCTTTATTAATGCGGTGGATAGGTAATGTTTATTTATTCAAAAAATTTAAATTAAAAGTTAATATATAGCTTAATCCATTGCAAATAAAATGACATGTATTGTGTATTTAAGTTCAACGCGATTTTTTTTATTGTTTAAGATTAGGTAGTTATAACTGATAGTATGGAGTTACATTATAAAACAACTAAGGGGCCTTGGCTTTATATATTTAAAAGGAAACTAAAAACTTCTTAAGCCCACTTTAAGTTAATATATATATATGTATATTTTTCTTCAACAAGTTCTTTTACATGATGGTATACATTTTTAACACTAAGTTAAATAACATTCTTCTATGCATAACTGTTAACAGAGTCACAAGGAGTGATCTATCCAGCTTATCAGTGCAACACGTATTAGAAGTTTACATCTTAAACAGCTAGGGTCTTGGCGTAACTTGTTTGACCGTAATTACAGGAAAACTATATAATGCATTTATATTTATTTGTCAACCCTCTTGCAACAAAAAAAAATATCCGGCAATTAAGATGATATTGGTATCAAGGCCAGACGGGGCTGTAGGTCAAAACACACACATGCTCGTGAACTTACACGCGCACACGCGACCACACCCTCGGGCGGTCGACAGCGCAATTTGCATTCTCCGGACTGGTTCCAATGGGCAGTTTAGCTGCTAATAAACTAAACGACATCATAACAAGAACGGATGCGATGTTCAGACTTATTTATCAAAACTGGAGGTCGCCGGCGGTTTAACGGGTTGTTGAACAAGATAATTAGCTCTGCGCGACAAGACAAGTGCCGTAGAAAGTGCCTCTAGCCTCACGCTATCAGCGACCAGCGGCCGCCGCGTAATGGCGGGCGACTGAATCGATTACATCATGATTGCTGTTGGTTTCCGCTTGTTTAATAAACCTATCGAAGGTGAAACGTGATTGGTGTGTGGCATAGCAAATGTTATAACGTGTAATTATTGAGAGTTTTTTTTTAATTCATTTTGGGTAGTCTCAATTAATATCATACAATTACGTGGTAGGAAACAACTGTTCCATTACTCAAAGTGTATAAAATAACGTATTATAAAAAACCCCAAAATAAATTTGAACGAAACCATTCATTTAGTTGTTTACTACCTGCCTTTAGGAATTGACCTTTACAAACGGCACAAAGCTGCCAGATTATAACATAGCTCTTAAACTGAAAGTCATCCATACAATTACAACCATACAATTTGTTACTACTTTACTCTGGGCTCCAACATTTACAACATGAAACCTTGAATCTCCCCATCCTAACAGTAAGCAACTTGGACTTAAGTTAAAGGGGGTTTGGTTTAAAATTGCGTGTGTGTTCTATTAAAAAAAAAATAAATAAATAAATAAATAAATAAATAAATGTCAGTTGCATTAAAATACAACAAACAAATCTCAAGTTAAAGTTCTCTTCCAAGCCACATTAATTAGATTTATTAAATTTTCACATCAATTAATCATAATATATCAAATTAAATTTAGCAACTATTTCAATATCAAAACTTTAAAAGTATTCCTTCGAAATGCCGGATTTCTAGTCAATGTTCTGAAAGTATTAGTCAGAGCACATGTCACAAAATCAAGTTAATAAAAAATACTGATATTCAAATTGAATTAATAATAGTGTTGACCAATTTCGATGAGTGTTTTATTATAATATGATGGTAATTTTGTGTATAAAGTCGTATCAGAGCAAGAATTTATATATTTAGGCTTCAGAGCTCTGCCCAAGGACTTGCAAGTGTCCATGTTATACATAAGGAAGAGAATTTTATTTGTTTTATGTCACATGCGATTTTTCTTAGTTAAATGTGTTGATGGTAATTGATTTGCACGGCGAATTTGATTATTGTTTGTCTGATTAAGTTGTAGAAATAGTAATTGGTTTACGTGCGTGGCATATTGGATTTATTTGAGTGGTCGGAGTTCGATTTGATCTCGATATTTGTGCGTGAAAATTGGCGTGAACTAGATTTATTGGAAACAATTTTTATATTGATTGAGTTTTTATAAATTAATGGATGTGAGATTTGTCTGATTAAATTATAGACATATAAGATTTTTACGTTAAATACCTAACTCAAAGATCACGAATAGAACACTAGAAATGTAAAACTGTAACGATGTTTTTTTTTTTTTTGGAAATGGTTAAAGATGGAATTAAAAGTTGCAATTACCTGCCAGATTAATGACGTTTAGAATTAATATTCACCTGACGTGTTCGTATTCAGGCGTAGTTTTATTAAATTCGATGGTTATGTTAGTAACTATTTATGGGTTAAAATTAAAATTACGCTGTGGTTAAGGGGTGGGGGAGACCATTTCGGAATTGTCTAGCCAAGGAAGGTATAACTATGCCAAGGAAGGTTTGTATGGTTAACTATGTAAACCGCCAGGAAGGGGACTAGGACTCTGGACTAATCTGACCTTACCTAGGTAGCAACAGTTTAATAAAAACCTATCAATTAAAACTTTAGTTGACGTCGCTTGCTATTAAACCAAACAAATAACTAACAATCAAAATAACTTCATATTGAGCAGGTGTCTGATGGTGAATTTTATTAGATAGAGTGTAATATGGTAAAAAAAAAAAATATTGTAGTTTTCTCATTATTTAACTATATCGAGGAAAAATTAACTTTTACAGTAATAATTATTTTAAATAGAGTCTCTCATTTACAAAAAAAAAATAGCGTTAAAAGCTCAACTAGGACAACGGAAAAAAGTATATAATACAAGTTGGACGTGTATATTTTAAACACACCTAAATTTTGAATTTCAGTACACGTTTAAATGGTAAATAGTATCAAATGAACCGACAAAATAAAATACAAGAGTATTACGTCGACGCCGTATTAAATTACTTTTGCGGCGCGGCGAATATAGTAGAGTGCATCTGCCCCCACGGACATCTGCCTTTGCACCTGCTCCTCTGTCGGCTATAAAAGCGGAGCAGTCCGCGGTCTCTTCGCAGTAGCTTGCCGCCCTTTACGGACCAACGTCCGACTGGGTTGCATTCTGCTGTAGCGTAGGTCAGTTAAGTGTGCGTTGGGCCCGACGCGCAATTAACAGATCCGCGCCCTTGCATGTGTTTGTTATGCATGGTAGATTGTTAGATTAACGCTTGTAGTTTGCTAGTAAATGTAGTTAGTGTTTGTAATTAATGTTTGGTGTTGGTTTTTTGAAGTGTTTTATTTACTAATATGTACCTTCCCTACAGCTCCCTTTTCTTATGGACATTGATCCAAACTGGGTAAAGTGTCCCTATTTTTATCCGTGGGGTTTAACTTGTAAATATAAAATCGGTCCTTGTAATCATACCTTGGTCAAAACTTGGGTTCGCAGTAGATTGGCGCCCGTTACTGACCCACGTCCGACTGGGTTCCAGTTTGCTGTTGACCTTTGTACAACCGACCTTGGTTAATTTTTGAAAAATTAACTTTAACGGTAAAGTCTTTATTTTCAAAGTAATGTATCTTGCTTCTCATCCTTTTCCTAATCCCTCTAAGGTATGGCGCGCAAACCGACCTTGTGTCAATACGGCGCGTAAACCGGTTGACATTACCCATCTTACCCCTTACTCACGAGAAACAGATTCAATCAGTTTGCTTATTTTTGGTTAAATTTAAGGGGATCTTGGTCAGGAAATTATTGTACTTCGGTTCGTAAAACTCTGGCGCCTACACAGTGATGAACGTCCTTGCGGTTTCAGAGTGCGCGACTGTTGTTAACTGACCATTTTGCTTTTATTTATTTATTTATTTTTGGGGGGAGGGGAGGGGATAACTTTTCGGGGGAGAGGTTAGCGTTCCGTTATCAGGTTTATGCCTATAATTGCGAGCATTAAACTAGTCCTCTTCTCCTAATACAGAGCGGGGAATAGAGCAGTTTGTGGTCCAAGTGAGGATCACTTACTGCTCTATTCCCCGTTTTGGCAACATGTTCAGATGACCTTGAGGACTTAGAAGATTCTCGTTTCTTAGAGTACTACCCAAGAATGCAGACTCACTCTGTCAGCTGTACAAGGATAGCTTATTCTCAATGTTTAGTGGGTACTTAGGTTACGCGGATTGATCAAACAAACAAATTGGTGCAAACACAATTCAGATCCGACCAAGGGTATAGCAGCAACAGCGAAAAAACAACTATTTTCAAGGTCAAATCTAAATAATTTCTTTATTTCTAGTTTAACATATGCCAAGTGGGTACTCTACTGTCGCGGCTTGGCAAAATAAACAAGAAGGTGCAAACACAATTCAGATCCGACCAAGGGTATAGCAGTAATAGCCAAAAACAACTATTTTGAAGGTCAAATCTAAATAATTTCTTTATTTCTAGTTTAACATATGCCAAGTGGGTACTCTACTGACACGGCTCAGCAAGACGAACCATAAGGTGCAGTCAGAATTCAGATCCGACCAAGGGTATAGCAGCAACAGCGAAAAAACAACTATTTTCAAGGTCAAATCTAAATAATTTCTTTATTTCTAGTTTAACATATGCCAAGTGGGTACTCAAATTACGCGGACCGATCAGAGGAACAAGTTGGTGCAAACAGAATTCAGATCCGACCAAGTGTATAGCAGTAATAGCCAAAAACAACTATTTTGAAGGTCACATCTAAATAATTTCTTTATTTCTAGTTTAACATATGACAAGTGGGTACTCAAATTACGCGGATTGATCAGAGGAACAAGTTGGTGCAAACAGAATTCAGATCCGACCGAGGGTGTAGCAGTAGCCAAAAATAACTATTTTCAAGGGCAAGCCTATATAACTTCTTTATTTTTGGCTTAAAGTTATTGTGCGATGTAAAACTTGGTGGGGGGACTGGTATGGTGGGGGGACTGGTGTGGTGGGGGAAGAGTCGAGTACCTAACCTACGCGCAAACGCTACATCACTATATGTCTAGCTCTTGCGCGGTACACATGGATTCACAAATACAAGACAATAATGTTTCTTCCACATCTTTATCTTTTAATATTTACCAAGCTGACACTAATGAATCGACTGATCAAATACAAGTACAAGAAGTGTCTACCACAACATCCTCTGATACAGAAGCAATTACGTTATCCTTGATGGGATTTAACTAATGGATATTTTATTCATAGTCTTCCTCCCCGCTCCAGCTGCCATCTGCCGCCTGCCACCTGCCGCCTGCCATCTGCCGTCCGCCATCTGCTCCGCCCCCACCACACTTTTACCCCCACCATTTTGTTTGATATCAAAACGCTAGCTAGCGAATAGTCAGTACACCTCCGGCTCTCGACCGGTTAACATCGAGCTCTCCGAGACGCTCTTCACAAAATAACAATATCATTTCACTCAAGATCTGATAGATGTTTCTATTTCATTGCCGTCAGGTATTATTTCCACCTGACAGCAATGAAATGCAAACACCTAACAGAACAGATAGGTGTCGAAAACACAACATGGACTCTGCGCAGGAATCAAAGTATCTACCGTCTTTCATCAGAAAGCGAAGTGATGGCCGCAACTGAATTATTGTAAATAAAATAAAGTAATATTTGTAATAGTACTACCTCGCACTCGTATCATTCGATTGTTTCATTCGATGGTTTTCATTCGATATTTATTATCGATTAACTATCGAATCACAATCGAATGATACGAGTGCGAGGTAGATTTTTTTTAAAAACTTCACCGTGACCTTGAACTTTGAACTTTACCTCATTTCGTCACAAAACCGCCTACGTCACTGGCTCAGCCTCAGATGACGTATTTATTCACTCAGCGCATCCCTCAGCCTCAGATAACGTATTTTTTCACTCAGCGCATCCGGTCACTGACCGGATGTGACGTCACTTCCGGCGCAAAACCCGCAAACCCACACTACTCATGATACGTGTTATATTTAACAACATTATTTATTATTTTAAGTAATACGTTTAACAAAGGATATTCCCTGTGTAAATAGAATTTGTTAAAACAAGGCACAGCGCAAACTGAAAAAGTCATGTAATAATTATGTATTTTAATTTATGTGAATTATACATAATTCAAATAAAATGTTGGGGTAAATTTTAAACATACGTAACTGACTAATTTTATTAAAGAGTATAAACTAAGCTAAGCCTGAAGGTCTCAAATAGACTAGAAGTGTAAACATATATTTAAATAATCACCGGATCAAATAAAACCATCGACTTCAACAGATTTCTAATATTCTATGGATCTTCACACGTCTTTGCATTATAACGAACATTTTGATAAGCTTTACGTTAGGATTATGATAAGATAATGCCTTCAAATTCAGCAAGATGGATTCCCCAATTAAAAATTAGCGTTATAAATGTAAACAGATTTATACAAAATAATATATTAATAAAAAAACTTATAAATTATTTATTATTGATTTATATAGAATCAAAACTCGAATAACAAAATATTTGCAACTGTTATATGAAAGAATGTTTTCACTCGTCCAAGAATTATTTTTGGATTTGATGATTAATTATTCGGCACATCTGAATATCACTATAATCCCCTAAGGATTATATATAAATTGTTCCGACAATATTTAATGTTATAACCTAACATTTTATAACGTAAAATTAAAATTAAAAACGTAAAACACGTCATAGTACAGTATCTGGTACTTTTTAAACTATTTGATTTTGTGCACTCACAGTAAATGGAAATAAATTGAATTAACAATTTAAATAACAATAACTACACAGCTATACCTTAAAGTAGAATACATTAAACGGTACAGGTAATACATGGGAATACGGTGAGATATATATTTTTAAGATATAAATTCAAAGAACATTCAAGACTGACACATGAGGTAGGGAAACGGAGAAGTCGTTATATGTTACTGTCCGTCCATCTGGCATCTTGGCAGAACCTACCCTGTAAACCTGAAACGGATAGGGGAGTTTTCGTTACATACACTGTGCTTTGTTTCATTATATTTGCAAGGGAATATTTATGTGTTTGAAGAAAGATTATCCACCAACTGGGAAATTGATACCTACCACATTGGCAGTAAATAAAAATACCCCGGTAGCAGCAAACCTGCGTACTCAGCGATCCAATGCATGTACATGTTTCTCACTACCACATAAAGCCACTCACCAAGTTTCATTAAAATACACTAATAAATTAGTGATGCATAGCATTTTATATAATCTCCATAAGAATAGTATAGAAAGCTGCAACAAGGAACACAAAATATGGTCTTTTATGCAATTATAAATGCAACTTAACCAGCTGAATCTGCATACCAAGTTTAAATGATTGATGTTCATAATTAAGGGAGACAATACATTTTACTTATTCTCCATTTGAATAACACGGGGGCTAAGTATGCAGGTTTGCTGCTGCGGGTACAATCGGAAAAAACATATATGCTTGAGCAAATATCAATAGACAAGTACTAGGTGAAGTGACATGCCAAGTTTCAACAACATACATTCATAAATAATCGAGATATAACATTTTAATTGTTCTCCATAAGGATAACATTGGACAACGCACTGTGTTTAGCACTTTGAATATCTCTGAAATGGTTGGAAATAAAATCAGTATTTAAACACCAGAATGATAGTTTTTTAGAGCTGAACTGGTTGGTAAATGTAAATGTGAGGTTTACATTAAAATAAACTGAGGTAAAGCTAAAAACCTTTTTCCCATAAGATTAACATAAGAGATTTTATGAACACGTTTCTTTGGATTTTCTCCTCAACCACTTAACCTTTGGATTGTTCCCGACAAGGGGATGTTCGCCAAAAGGATTCTATATTAAGTAATTCTTTAATAAGATATAATTTGTTTTTAGAAATGTATAATTAGCAATACGTAACAAATAAGTGGGAAACGATCCGCCAAGTAAGGCATTAGAGTAATAGTAGAAACATACAAATAATATAACAACATTAAAATTTATAAATAATTCTTTTCTATTTTGTATGTATTTTACTTGGAGGTTTTTGCGTTATCTGACCCCACTTATAAACAAATTATAAAGTTTTAAAAATGTATTTAGTTTAAAATATCGTTGTATGGAAATAAATCTGAAAACATACCATGAAAACTAGTCCTGTGATAAAAACATGTACATTCTCAATTTAATAAACATGCTACAAAATTATTATCGAAAAATATTTTCCTATCCATCAGAGTCATTACAATGGAAAATATAATACTTTAAAAACAACGCAGATGCAATAAAATAATCTAACTTTCAAGCAAAAAATAAATACAAAGTTAAATTGAAGAAATAAAATAAAGATTAAAAATTTACAACAGAAGAATATGGAAGAGGGTTGGCTGTCTATTATCATACAATTTTATTAATTTTCTTTGTGTTGATAAAATTAATGATAAGGTCACAATCCCACATAGGCCTATAAACAAATCACAAAGTTGTTAAAATGTGTTAAGCTTAAAGTAATTAGTCAGCCTTTTTTACATTGTATAAAAGTAAATATCCGTTTTTTTTTTATGTAGTCTTGTTTAACCACAATTAAAACACCAAATGTAAATAAATAAAAAAAAAAACATTTAACCTCAGTAGGGGTGCCGGTGATATAGCAGGCCAATCAGAAGGCAGCATTTTGGTCACGTGACATTAGGCCCCGCCCCCAAGATGGCGGCACCCATGTTTCCCGCCAAATTTCCCCGCCAAATTTTCCCGCAAGATTTTCCCGCCAAATTCCCTAACCTCACTTTTCTCCCTCCAGTGTTGCCAACCTATGGTTATTATATGCAGTATTATATATATATATATATATATATATATATATATATATATATGCTCTATGCTATTATACCCTATAGGGCTACCAACCTAGCGGAGCTAAATAAGGTAAGTAAAAAGTCAGTTTGTTATACAATAAGTTTAATATAAAAAAAGAATATATAATAAGAACAAGTTAAAAAACAAAGAGTATATAAAAAGAGTAATAATATAAAAACAATATATAATAAGAACAAGTTAAAAAACAAAGAGTATATAAAAAGAGTAATAATATAAAAACAATATATAATAAGAACAAGTTAAAAAACAAAGAGTATATAAAAATTTAATAATATAAAAAGAATATATATAAAAAGTTATTAATATAAAAAACTAGCCGTCAAAGAAAATCCGCTTGCGGCCGACGACTGTTGAGCGGCAGAACGGGCACACGTGGAGGCGAACTGCACACGCGGGACAGAGGGTGTGTTGACACGGCGACAACACCACCGTAGGGAGCGTATCAAGGCAGACCCTGCACATCAGGGCCCTAGGAGGTTCTGTAGCAGGCGGTGGACGTCCCCGGAAGATTTCCTGGTCCATATGGCTCCCCGTCTGAGTGAGGATGCGCTCCAGCGTAGTCTGGATCTCGGTCCAGACGACTGGGGCGACTTCCAGCATCTCCTGACGGGTTGCATTCACCAGGACGGTCTCGGACAGGTGGAGAACCTCCCGGAGCTCTGACCTAGCGGTGGTAAGGTGGCATACAGCCCGCCAAGACGCACGGTCAACACCCTCCTGTCGTGCCTCGATCTGAAATCATAAACAAGTCTTAAAATCATAAAATATACTTATATAAACCCTGAAATCATAAACACAGTTTAATTTATAAATCACATTAAGTTATTATTATTATATGCTCACCATCCCAAAAGCGTCATGCCTCAGCTCATGCAGCCTTTCCTCACGACGGCAGTGGGGACAGGGCTGCTGTGGTGGTGGTGGCGGCGGATTCTCGGGCTGAGGTGGAGGCAGGTTCTCGGGCTGTGGTGGCAGCGGTGGTGGACTAGGTGGAGGCAGGTTCTCGAGCTGTGGTGCAGGCGGGTTCTCGGGCTGTGGTGGCAGCGGTGGTGGGCTAAGTGGAGGCGAGTTCTCGGGCTGTGGTGCAGGCGGGTTCTCGGGCTGTGGTGGCAGCGGTGGTGGGCTAGGTGGAGGCAGGTTCTCGGCCCCCTGTGCCTGCGACGGATCATCATACACACGCTGGAACACAATACACTGGTTAATTGCATATACTCATTAAAAAACAATAGCCCTAAGGGTTGTATTCAACTTACCACAGGTTCAACTCTCCTGGAAGGCCCCGCGGAGGTGTTTGCACTCGTTATTGGATGACGTGACATCCTCAGCCCTAGTAAATCGTCTTCAAGCTAAAATAAAGAAAACCGACTGTTACTGTCTGAAAACAAAAAATTACTATTTAATTTTGAAACATGATTTATATAAATTTAAAAAAACAGAATAATAATATAATTACCCCTAGACGCGTACGAAGTCCCGTGGCTTGTCGGTGGACGTAATATACGCCAGCACAAACCCGACGAGCCCCGAGGGTACACCTTTCTAGCGGCTGGTCTTCCCTCTGCAAAAGATTTGTGAGTAAGTATCTGTACCCTGGTGAGAAAGTGAAAGTTCGTTAGCAAATTGACCTACGTACCCTCAACTGAATTAAAGTCCAGCGATCCCTGGCCCAGTAGGTAGATTCAGTGAGGACGTACACACGGGACTGCCTCGAAGGCCACGCAAGCGCCTCCATCTCCCTCAAACGGGTTTCAACACTCGCCTGTAAACGTTTAAATCAGTAAGTAAGAATAAAACAGTCTAGTAATGTACGTTAGTTATTATTATATTATACTACGTTACTTACAAAGCTAACTCGGCGAAATCCTCTAGGAGCTAATGGGGCAGGATTCTCTTCATAAATGAGGATGTCCTCCTCATCATTCATGAAATGAATGTCATCCTCCATGACATACGCTGGCTGAAAAACAAACAATTATTAGATTCTTCAAATATTACCGGCTTTTAAAACGTTTATTCGATCGATATCTTACCACAAGAGCTTGGAGCTGTCTGAGCTGCACAGCATCGCGGAGGGATTCGGAATTCTCTCTCGCATACCGGGTTCCATTGCGCGTTCTACAGCAAGTGGGTAGTGACCGTAGGTCCATTTCATAGCCCCACGGAACGCGTTCAATACCCCTCTGAAAATTAAAAACGATAAGTACAAGCCACGCCATTACCTCAATTCTTAATCTAATGTTATATATAATCCTAAAAAACTACTAACCATCCAAGAAGAACGTATCCATAAAATACCGTCGACTACACAGGTCTCCTCATAGATATATGCTCCAGTCTCCACGGTAGGGCTTGAAAATAGTCTCCAATCCGATAAGCGATCGTAAGCATCATCCTTAAAAAAAAAAACAAAAAGAATATAAATATATTTCAGCAGAATATATAAGCAAGTGATCAATTTTACACTTTTGTTATTTTACTTACCCAATGTATCGGGTGAAACCCTTCAAGAGGCGCCAGGGTCATGTCAGTATCTCCATCGGGCATGGAGTATGAGAGGATGTCCCTGTGCCGATTTATGAAGAACACATCACCTGTGTCGCTCCGGCTATACTCGTCAAATAGACAATCAGTTCCCCACTAAAACAAAAATATTATTATAAGGACGGTAGTAAGTCGACTAAATTAATTATTTACATTATTAAAAATTATTAAATTTTCACAATTATTAAAAATACTTACACTAGCCATTATCTCAGTTATTCGTATATTTGTCGCTCGGGTCCGCCGCCGATATCCGTTAAGAGGTTGATCTAAGTCAGTCGAATCACTCTGAAAATATAAAAAATTACATTACTATAAGAAAACGTAATAATATTAATTTTAAAATGTTGGAATTAATTACTCTATACACTTACATCAGAGTCTTCATCGGCAAAAATGTCAGGGCTCGAAGGTCTGGGACCCTGTAAATAAATTAACAAAACGTTACATTTAAGAAACTATTTAATTAGCAGCAGTGACTAAATTAACAACACTGAATTAACTACATACCCCGGGTTGAAGTGGTGGGTTCTCGCCGTCACTGTCCCCAAAGGACAAGCGAAGAATCGTCACAATAATCAGTAGACGGAACATTACTACAGAATGCATGGAATACTGTAATCGAGAGACAGCAAACGCTCATATTTATACTCTATCCCCACCCGCAACCTTAGTCACCAGGGACCTTATCACAGTAGCTTTCCCTATCTCCTTGAGCTGAATCAT
Source organism: Allygus modestus (assembly GCA_963675035.1). Taxonomy (NCBI): domain Eukaryota; kingdom Metazoa; phylum Arthropoda; class Insecta; order Hemiptera; family Cicadellidae; genus Allygus; species Allygus modestus. Next base: position 375,713,704 of record OY776112.1, read on the forward strand.
CAGGCAGTACGCGATGGCCTCGTCTCTCGTACAGATTTGTCTGGAGGCCGTCTGCGCTAATAACCCGCGCTTAGACCAAATTTTAAACTTACCGTTACCACAACCTACGCGCCTTCAACTCGTTAATGAGCATAAAAGGTGTTGTAAAACCCTCGAGAGTTTTTGGTTCGAGTTTGAAGACGACTTGGTCTCGTGTGTCTTTTGCACTCTTGTAAGTACACTTAAATTAAGTACACTTAAATTAAGTACACTGTTAAAAAGGGTTGTTGCATTGTAATTTATGTTTTTATAACAAATGTTTTAGGAAGCCATCATCCTGAGTGGAGGCAACATACCTCCATACAGGTCGAAGGAGGCAAGAGAGACCTGTGGCTACACGGATTTTATACCGCAGGAGAGGATGCGGCTCTGCGATATATGCGACTTTGAAATTAGCAGAGCCGTTAGCAGATGTTCCTGCGTAATATAGTAAGTACAATATTTTACAACACACAGTGTAACCATTAGACAAATAGACTGTAATTTTCGTGAGCTCAATCACCTTGAGCGATACTTGGATTTAACGAGCGTCTGGGCCGGCTCGTAATCGATGGTAATTTTCGGCCGCTCAATCATCTTGAGCGGTACTTTGTTTTAACGAGCTTCTGGACCCTGTTATTAGCGGCTATGATTTAGCCTCTCAATCATCATAAGCTATTATGATTTTTACTCACGTTTTAGTTTTCTATTTTATTATCCATTTGAAACGCTTGAAGTTCTAATCAGAGGAAACTCTTATCAGTACCGCGCAGGCGTGAAACCGCGGCGACACATGCATTCACTCATTCGCATCTCACCATGGAGCACCTCCATTACAGCCACTGCGAGGCCTGCGGCAAGCTGACCTCATGTAATATGTTGTGGTTTACCCCTTCTGGGGTAGGCTACGACATATGTTGTAGGTGCGAGGAGCTGTCCCCAGAGGAGTGGGGAAACCATCCACCTATCGAGTCCTGTGAGCACGATGCCGTTCAGTAAGTAATTATATTAATTATTGTTCTTATTTTTGAACAGGGTAGCAAGCGTTAGACAGTGGTGGAAACTTGTTTTCAAAAACGGGTCTAGCATTGCTTGCTACACTATTCATCCGCGCTATCACAGGAAGTGATAGCGATTAGGGCGCGAGCCACACTCGCCGCTTCAGTTACAGTCATGGAGCCGTTGTGTATAGAGTTCTCGGTCTATTCCAGCTACTTATGGCCGTTGTACTTGGGGGGTGTATGCTGTCGGAGCAGCCGGGTACTGATCTATCCACACCTGGAGATCAGGTTCCATTACTGCCTCCATCCCCAGCTTTTCTCATGGCTGGTGGTTGTGTGGGCAGTATGGTATTCCTGCCCCACGTGCGGAATGTGTTTCCGTTCTGGATGGACGGAATACGTCTTATAAGGTATGTTATTATTTTTATTCGGTTTTTAGAGTCCAAGTTAAGTATTTGTATGACCCATATTTCCACACCACCCAGGGGGTAGGGTCTCGGCGCGTTTTTTATTAAAGTGAGTATCCCCAGTAGGCCTATTCTCACTGTTTTTAACCACTGCCCCAACCAACGCAGTGATTCGTGGCAGCCACTCCATTACAAAAATGCTGCCTCCGATAAATATTTTTTGTTCTCTGTTTCTAGGCTATTTACTAAGACTGTGTCCGTTCAGTTTAGCCTAGAAAATAGACAGAGAATTTTACTTTTATATTTTTTTTATTTGGTTTTCATTTTTATTTTTTTGTTGTTGCGCCTTTTAATTCGCATTTCCCTGACAGTCGGAGGATTACAACAAACGGTTTCACAGTTTTTTAGGCCAACCTCCCCACACCCCTGGACTTACAAAGGGTTTAGCCCTGCCTTGGGTGAGCGACTGCCGGGCCTTATTTTTATTAGGCCCCACTCGAAAATATTTTTCGAGCGTAGTACTGTGCGGACCTCAAGGCGCAAGTTTCGTTTTTATTTTTATGTATAATGCAAGCTACTGTAAAATCATCATCATCTATATACAAACTTTCATTTATTTCTTTAACATTAGAATGAAATGCCCGAAGGAATTGAGCCTTCTCCAGGCCTTTTGTGTGTATGACCTCGAAGGGTTTACACAGTGAGCGCAAAAGCTCTTCGCTGTAATGTACCTCACCTTCATCCCACTTTATATGGTGAAAGTGACGAGTCAGCCAGCGGGCTGTTCTTTTCATCTTGCTATTCAAAAAATTAAAACAGTAAGGAGGCCTGAATACCAGCTGAGTTCTGTAAGACTTTCCGACTATAGCAAACTCCTTTATAATAAATTTATTATTATTGTCTTTGAACCCGTGAAACTCGACTACAGCTTCCATAATGAGACTTCGCTAAAAAGACGGTCAGCTACTTGAGGCGGTAATTGTTCTGTACAAGCTTCAGCGTCCGATAAAACCTGATCAATAAAAACTTTAATAATATCCTCCAAATAAAACAATTCTAATAGAGAGCGACCGATCAAAGGAATGTTAATTACAAGCTGATTCCACTCGTGTCGATTGAGAGCCAAGGAGTGTTCTCCGTCAGAGACACAAGCGTACTGCTGACCAAAAATACTGTTAACTTTAATATCAGCTCCCGTATCGGTCTTTACAAAGCATTGATACTTGCCTTCAAAAGCTAAAGTAATTTCATTGAACCTGTCAACCAGCTGACAGTAAGAATCGTAAGACCAAAACACAACACCTTTCCTCCCCTTAATTAATACTCCGAGGCTGTTGTCCCTGTTTTTAAAAATACCCGATACTACGCACTTGGTGAGTTCAGGGTCCAAGAAGTGGACTGACTTTAGAAATACTCCGGTCATTAAATTTATAGGCTCTTTCCCCTTAGGGATGGGTATAGCTCCCGTACTCACCTCCGTCTCGGCCGATGGCATCTCTGTTACTAATCGGTACGCCCCGTTAATAAACGTCCACACCCAACCTCATCTACCCCCTCCCCTCCACCCTCCTTCTCCTCAGGATCTGAAGAGGATTCTGAGGATTCACTGTTGTCAAAATCTGTACGCCATTTAACTATAATGCTATCGATCCCGCGCATTAATTTAAACTCCTTTTCAACACTAGCAAACTTGTAACTGTCTACGTAATCTGTTTTCATCAAAACCTTCTTGTAGTAATATTCAATTTTAATCCAACCGTAGTAACCCATGTTTACTCACTGACTGCTCACCTCAGACTAACAAAATCTCTTAACCCACAACATCTATACCCTCCTCATCATCATCACTGCTAAAGTCTCCATCGTCTCTGAGTTTAACAACTACGGTGGCTGTACCCTCAGGAATATCAGATATTTCCTTCTCACAGTATATCTTGTAACAATCCATTTTTGCTGTACCTATTAAAACATTATCGGCGTTATAAAACTGAATAATAACCCACTCGCCCATGTTTACTCGCTGAGTGCTAGCAGGAGACTAACACTCTGAAAATTAGATGTATCTTTTACCCCTTCCCCACCCAACCCCAAGGGGGGCGAATCGCCCCCCTTGTACATACATTCCAAGTGTTGGACCCGGAGGGTCCACTGTTTAGAAATTACATTGGAGATTTTCTCTTCTGTTAATTTGATACGTCTCAAAAACCTGGCCCTATCCCTTGCTAACTGTTCCCAATCTGATTTTCTATCTTCAGCGGGCAAACTGTATATTTTTGTAACTACCGGGCTGGGGAAACTAACTCGATATTTTCCTGACATCTCCCGTGATCGGTGTGTATGTGTAGTGACAGTCGTGAATTATGAGACAGTACGCCCAAGTATTAGCCGGGATTGCTGTTTTAGTTTGAATCTCAAGCCTTACATCTACGGGACCGGTCTTAATAGTATCGTCCTGCTTTGAACAGTCAATTACATACAGAGGACACTTTGTTTTAAAATCATCAAAGTTTAATATCGGTGAGCCGATTCTACCGTAATAAGAGTTTTGAAAGTTCGCATACATATCATAAAACAGGCAAGTGTTCCCGCGAAGGTTGTCATACGGGTAGAAATTTGAGTTTAAATACAGTTTAACATCAAGCAAATCACTGGCGTCGAACCGTGACATGTCCTTTGTTAAGTCATTCTTTCTGCCTGTCTGAAAGGCTAGAACAATATACCGAGGTTTTTCTGTTTGGTTAGATGTTTTAAGTGTCCAAGATAACGTGTCTGTACTCGGCAGGTTCGGGTATTCAATCATTTCCCACTGACGGAAGGGAACATGTATTGCGGGGTCTTTCTCAATAAACTTGTACAATTTTAACTTCTGAGCGTCGTTCACTGTTATGTGAGGTATTCGCCAGTAGATTTTGTCAATTGTTAATGTTAAAGTCCCGGCCTCCATCAATTTTACAGCGTTTGTATCTGTAGCCGAACGTAAGAGTATCAGTTCCTGTTTAACATTTACCAGCACTCGTCTGTAGTCTTCAGCGAAACCTAGCAAGAGTTTTAGAGGGATTGAATATACAAAATCTGTCACTTTTTCAGTACTACCAGGACCGTTCCAACAGGCATTCTTTAAAGTATTTTTCTCCTCCTCGCGAATAGATAGAATATGTTTTAAAGTAGTAGTTATACCGACATTTTTTGTCCTGTCAATTTCCTTGCCACAAATCTCGTAGCGGATTTCTTCAAACAAGAAAGATATAGCATTATTAATAAAGGAAACATCCTGAGGAGTCCCGTCGGCCTTTGTAGCGTTGGTCCTGCCGTGTATCACAATAAAACTTTCAAAAGGCGCGGTTATTATGTCCTGCTGTAATATCGGTATTCTTATTTCATCGTTATTATTGTAAGTTGTACTTGCATACGGCTGATGTGAGTGCAACTCCATCCCTGTTATCAAGTCAGCATACTCTGCCTGGTTGTCTATCGCTAATAGCGCCATTCTTTATTACTTTAAAACCGAGAGAGCGAAGAAACGTTATGCTTTTACAAGTTAACTCCTTGGCTTTCTGAACACTACTGACTTGCTGCCCTCCTGGTATATGCCTAAATAGTAGCCCCATTACTGCGTCTAAGATTTAGTCTAACAGAAATTCTTTCTCCGCGAAAGTTAACAAGATTACCGTCCTGGTCTTTTAGAGACACTGTCAAGTTGTTGATCCTCTGGCTGATCACGGGTAAATAAATGACATTCCTCGGTAATTCCATTATTTTATAGCCCGGTGGTTCAGCCGGGTAGAACTCGTGTATGACATGGCCCTCAACCCCATTCAAGTATGACCCGCGTGTGACATTACATTCCACCCTTATGGAGTTAACTTTTATTATATCTACAGGCAGTTCCGATACATGTTCATCTTTAGCCCCGTATATTTGTTTTTTGTAGCCCAAGAGTGGTCCCAATGAATGTTCTTTAGTAAAGTCAATTTTCTCAGAACAACATATCGTAGCTTTTAAAGTGTTATTATTAGGTTTCAAAGTAAATTGTACTTCTTTTGGTAGTTGCGACTGTATATACTTTTCAATGTCCTCAATTTCGTAAGACCCTTCAGGGATCGTAATACTTTTATCATCACCGTAGTAAAACGTATCATTTATGTTTTTTTCAATGTTCGGTATAGAGTTATAAGTGGTCAGTTCAATTAAACCAAGTTCCCATGTACCCTCGCTAACATCAATAGGAAACGCTAGCTCGTGGGATAGAACACTAGTTACCCCTGTTAGACAGAACATTACTACAGAGAAACTTTAAACACAAATGTCCACAAACAACTGAGTCAAAATTCTGTTGTCTCTCGTAGTTATAGTACATCTCACATTCACCCAAGTACTTAGAAATTTCCGGTGGTGGTCTTAGGTTTCCAAAACTGTCATAATAATAGGCCTTTTTATCAATCTTCCTGTAACATACCCAGTGCGTGCCTGGACCGGTTGTACTGCCCAAGTTAACTATAGCAGATTCACATTTTCTCGGGGTTTTCGGTAGACTGTTCCTCATATAAACCCCTCTGAAATTAGGAATTTTCAATAACCTCGCGTATTTGATCAAATCGTAATTTGTAAGTGGCTTTATTGGTATTGAGATGCTTTTTTTCTTGCGGCCTCCCCTTTTCTTTCTTTTACAGCCGGCGCCTTCCTTTCTATAGGGCCTAAGATACAACCCTCTACCCTTCGGACGTTTAGCAGGGCGTTTCTTCTTACGACCTCCTCCCAATTTTGTTTTTGCTTTCATGGCTGTTGTGACTGCCCAAGCAGCGGATTTCTCACCAACACTGGCGTTACTAGACTTGAATCTCTGCCAGGAGCGTTCCGCCAACTCTTTGTCAGCTTGCCTTCGCCGCTCGCTGTCGGAATACCGGGAGTATGCTATGTCGTGGACCTTACAGGCCGCGTCTAGCCCGTTTATTCCTTTGTCACCTCTAGCCAATCTCTCTTTTAACTTCGTGCCAGGTCCGCAATACTGATAACCAGGAATATGCAGTTCAACAGGTAGTAAATCTATAGCTTTGTTCAGCACCGATGAAACAATACCTCCACCTCGTACAAGCGCTAGCTTGCGTCTGAGAGGTTTCCTTCTAGTCTTTGCCATTTTATTGTAAGTATTTAATCACCTCGTACAGTCTATTCAGTAGAGTCTCACGTATACACGGAATTTTCAAAACTTCAAAAATGTCAGGCACCGTACGAGACACAGCGTTTGTGAACTCGTTGTACTCCAACACACCACTGTCAGTTGTAATATAAATCATGCCATTTATATATCTAAATGCACCGCGACTGTGAGCAGGAACCCCGTACAGTGTAGACGAAACCATTCCCATAAAAGTGCCAGTAAAGTCGCACTCGTTAATTTCAATCAGATACCAGCCATTAATAACCATGTAACTCTTCCCCGTGTTAGTGGCAAAGGCCGAATTAACTTTATATACCTGTCTACCGGCTATGGTGTCAGTACTACTCTTTGTTACCAAAGACAGTGAAGGGTATCTAAATAAGTATACATCATTGCCAACAAAAAGGGCAATTTCCCTGTTAGGTCTCTGGTAGATGGCAGATATTTCAGTAAAGTTTCGCGGTAAAAAGTTAAGCCAGTGAGAGATTCTCCTTGGCCTTGTTAAATCCTCAGGAGTCCTGTCTGCAGGGTCCAAACTTATAATCCATACGTAGTCTCTAAAGAAAGCAAATATCCTCTTGTTTACAATAACGTACTTATCAATTTGACCTTTTAACTCGCATATATCGCGTTTTTCAGTTATCTCGGGTGGTGTCTCAGGTGTTGTACTGCTTGGTGTGGTAGCGGTTGTTGTTGTAGTTGTTGTCATGGTAGTGGGTGGTGTATAGTTTGGAATGGTTGCAAATGTCTTAGTGGGCCTGCCGTATAGAAACTCCATAGCGCGTTGGTCATCTTTGCTTAGCTCGTATTCGTTCATGTCCACAATCCCCATTGGACTCCTATGGAAAGGGAACATTACTGATTTATCGTCGCCTGAATGGTCCAGGCCTAGGGCGTGACCAATTTCATGTACTAATGTTTGAAAAAATGAAATGTTTCCATATCGTGGTAAATTCATAGTGAAATCCCAGTTTTCTTCCGAATCAAAGTGTATGTCCGTTTGGTTATACCCCATATGAGGTAAATAGGCGTGAGCTAGGAGGTAGCCGGGGCCATCAAAGTCATATGGACAAGTCTCCCGTCTAGAATAAAATATATGCTGTCTATTAGTTGAGAAGGATATAATTATAGTGGGGTTATTTATATCTTTTTTAAAAGTTAAGTTTGCATGTTTGGCCCATACATCGAAAGCTTTTTGAATTAAGTTGGGGTACTGTGGTGTTCCGTATTGGTACCAAGTTATTACTGATTTATTCCACTTTCTATTGGGTAGAGCTGAGAAGGGTAATATATTGTCTTTATAGCCACACCGAGGAGTGCTCATAAGCGCTAAGGTATCATTGTCAAAAAACCCCGTTGGCTCAAGACGAAAATTCTCTTGAAATTGTTTTACTGCAGAAGTAATGTCCTCTGTAAAAGCGTTTTTTTCCAGATAGCCGTAATATGTAAGATACTCTATTGACTTGTTGCACGAGGCAAGAGGTAGCATAAACAGTAAGAGAACCAACATCCTCGACGGTTCGGAGTAGACTAATCGGTATTTCCCGGTTTAAGTGACATTATATATTCAGCTTCTGTCCTGAGGAGATTGGGGAAAAGAACAGTATTATTAAATATCCCCGTTGGTTCAAGACGAAAATTCTCTTTAATTTGTATCAAAAGAAGCTCCACTCAGTCCCTCTTCAGTCATAAAGAGATCATAAGTATCAGGCGGAAGTGGTTTGACGTCTTCTTTAGGCTCTTCACCACCTTCTAACCCGTCAGCAAACAAAACTTCCCAGTCTAAGTAATCGTTTTCACCCAGCGTGGGTAGAATGGCAGACCTCCCAGTTTGTTTTCTGTTAATATAATTAAAGACCATGGTACCGAATTTCCTCAACCGTTTCTCGTGAAAATCTTTATTAGTAGTTATTAGACCTTCGCATTTTGACAGTCTGGTCTTGAGACCGGTTAAGTCAAGCTGTTGATTAGCGAGGTTAGTGGTTATAGGCAATATCTCTTTTTCCACGTACGACTTGGTAACTGCATCGCTGGGGTCTGTTGGTAGAGCTAAATTAGTTATTTGTTTATTATTAGCGTCATATTTATCGTTGGAAATAGTCATACTCAGTTTTTTTAGTGTGCCCAAGTTTACTGCGTCCGAGGAATCTACAGGGTCAGCTACACTCCATAATCTTCTGTTTTGCATATTGAACCTCTGAAAGTCAGAAGGTATAGATTTATGGTCAACATAATTCTTTGTAGCAGCGTCGAGTGGCTGTAACGGTGTAGCCAATTTACATAACCGTTTATTTTGCATATCATAGTCACCTTGGGGCGTTAAATTGAAACCCTCTCCCTTGGGGCCCTTGACGGCCTCACCTCGGGATTTCCGGCTACTACGTCCGAACTTGTCAATCGTCATTTTAATAATGCTTTAAATCTACTGTTACCAGCTCCTTTTATGTAACCAGCCTCCCTTAGTTCCTCCACGATACTCAGTATTTCACTGCCATGGACTCTGTTTCCAGTCTCTGTTGACATGGAAATGTGTCGCAACCGATCCACTAATTCATTGGCGTCATCCCAATGTATTATATCACGAGATCGTGCATTCTTCCACGCTAAACCTTTGCCCGCTTTAACCGGGAACAAATCTTTTATAATTCTTCTGTACTTTAGATTGTTGTCCCTTCTAATTTGATTGTGGAATTTGTAGCCTCTCTTGTGAGCGTTGGTGGCGATAATAATACTCTTATAGGTATTAAGATCGTCTTTATTGTATATATCCTCGTCAGGGGTTCTCTTAAATATGAGCTCATACAAACCTTCGGTAGGTCTATATCTTGTGTTGTTTATTAGAATAGTTCCATCGTTGTCAAAGTCTAACACCTTATCTCCCATCATTAAAGTACTGCCTTCGTATCTAGGGCCGTAGTCATGATCAATAACTCGGACCTTACCGCTAGCATCTTTTAAAAGTAGCGTCATATACCTCACTGTCATGGGGTTACTAAACTGACTTTCCATATATTGAGACGCTGTTTCCAGTCCCGAAGGGGTCGATACAATTTGCTTTAACCCGCTGGTTTCAGGTGTTGATACACTCTGCGGAATAAATTCAGCTTCTCCTTCATCATCATCTGTCGTATCGTATTCCATTGGCTCTTCTTTAAAGGTTCCGGGTTCAGTTTTTATGTCGGCTGTGTTTGTTGTCGTTTTTCTAAGTTCTTGAATAATTGGTTTATACTGCTTCTCAAGCAAAATATCACTTTCCTCGGATCCTTCCTTAAACATTTTATATTTCCGTTTAATAGCATTACGCAGCTCTATGAGCCGGTTTGTCAGTTGCTGTTTACTGCTCCGCTTCATAGTCATAAATGATAGATTTCAACCAGCGCATCTAGATTTAAGGCATTTCGACTTGCCTGAAAAACAAGGCACGCCTCTTATGCCTCCGTATGAACTCGATAATATCCAACAGTGAAACACCAGCGCTAAAGTCCATACCTCTGTAGTACCTCTGTTCTCTAGCATCGAACCGGGGAATCACATAACGACCGGTAAAACTCCTGAATACAAAAGTACGTTTCCACCCGTCTCTCCATTGAGGTATTTCTGCTACGGTGTATTTATCACTTTCAATTGTGTTTTGCATGAATCGTCTGAGTAACGCCATAGGCCTAGGTTCGTTGAGGTGTTCCAGTAAATAAGAATTTAAAAGCCAGAATTCGCTCGGGTTCGCGCCTGTGAACGCTCTCCACTGGTCAAATAACACTCTGTTTGTTACACTGTACACGCCATTGTTTAGACTTATACCGAATCTCTCGCACTGTACTGGTAGTGTGGGCAGGGCCAGTTTGAGAAACTCTGTAGTATACAATCCCTGGCATAAATTATTAACACCGTTAAACGGTTTATTCCTGTTGTATCTAGGGACACTAGGAGGTACGTTCGTGTATCCGATATTATAACTAATATCGATGTGACATTTTAAGCTTGAAGCTTTTTTATAGACTGTCATCGGTGATCTTATAGGAATACTGCGTTCTGTCAGAAGTATACACCGTGAAGCAAATGGGATCTTACATCCGTATTGCAGCATTTCATTACAGATTTGTGTAAAATTAACACTTCCGTGCAGGTTACGTAAAGGCAAAACTTGCCCAAAGAACTCGGGGAACGGCCTGAATCTAGATATCATATTTTGTGGGTCTCGCACGGTACAGTTGTACATATCTTCGTGATATATTACAAGTTCCAAAGGTACGTTTTTTTCTTCGCATTTGTTCATAAAACTAAGCCATGTATCTCGGTTATAGGTTCTCTCACTCGCAGATATAATTAATAAAACTACAGGCGGTATCACAGCGGATCTTTTTAGTTTTTTATGTCTCCAGCATCTTTTGTTAAGCTGGTACCCATGAGGGGGTTTCTTACTGCAGTAGTTTCCACAGAATTTCTTCTTGTCCTTGTAATAAAAAGAGCACAAGTTTGACTTGACATTATGGAGTTTAGCGTTAAAGCCTCTTAAATCGTTGTACGTGTAGATGCGTACCATTACACTTCTGTTATAAAACTGTCCATCCCTACTCTGTACCTTCCCTTATAAGGGTCTAGAGTCTTGTCAATCACAAGGAATCCAAAGTTATCTCGCCAAGCCCGAGCGCACAACTCTTTAAATTTGTCAAAGGACATGTCGGTAGTGACATGATCGTTGTACACATGTCTTAGGTTCCTTTCGTCCTGTTTGAATAAAATAACAAAGTTACAGTTGTCCCTCACCAGTTGCTTGGGTATAGCACTGTATGTTTGCCCTAAATAAAATGTATCTATATTTTGATGTCTACCCATAGTGAAATAACTGCGTATATTGTCATGTTTTTCGCAGGAAATATCGTCAAAGATCATTATAGAGTTTGGTTTAGCTTCGTTTGGGTGTACAACTAGACTGTTGTCATCATACGCGAAATAACCGACCTCCTTAGGCATTACCTTCTTTAGAAATTCATACTTTGGCTGATGGAGGGACTTTGAAAAAACATAGACATTTTCAAATCTTAAACCGTTTGGGTCAAACAATAAATTAAATAAAACGTTGGTCTTCCCAGAGGAACTGGGCCCGCATATTATACAACGTATTGAATCAGGTAATAAAATACCGTGTTTGTTCTTTTTAACCATGCCCGACCCGATATATTCATCAAAGTTTTGAACGGGAAGCTCGACTTCCTGCTTCTCAACCCGCATCCTGACTGATTACTCACTACTGATTACAGATGATATATACTTCCCGGACGTGGTCTTGATAAGCACATACCGAGCGGATGAAGCGATCAATCGTTATCACACCAAGTCCTTGGAGTCAATCCAACTGTCATGGCTGCTATCATACCCCTTCCAGCGTACAAAGAGTCTGTCTCCTTTCCTTTTTAAAACTCTTTCAACTAAATAAATGTCACCGGTTTTTGACTTGCTAATTTCTTCTGCATAAAACCCACCTTTAAGTATTTCCCCTCTGTTGTCTTGTAATATGTATGTTACTGGTCTTGTTGGTTTAATCGCATATACTGTAAACGTCTCATTTGTCCAATTTGGCAAATAGCCTTTTTTAAACACTCTTTTAGCTTTACTGATTCTAACACTATCACCTAGTTTTAATTTTTGTTTAAGGATTTTATGTTTGGGTTTTTTAACTTTATTTATTTTATTTAGAATGTCTTTGACATGTTTCTGTCTCACATCCTTGGGTTTCATACCTATAGTCCTGTGCTTCGTGTTGTTGTAAGATTTTATGATTTCTGGCAATAGACTTACCCACTCATAACTACCTCTGGCAGTAAATAACTTGTACATTTTTGTCTTAAGCGTTCTGTTCAGTCTTTCTACTATACTAGCCTTAAGTTCGGAAAATGTGTGGTAATGGTTGATTTTGTATTTCTTCATTAACGCGTTTACATGTTTATTGAAAAAGTCGGTACCCTGGTCTGTGTGAAAGTTTTTCATTTTATATTTAGCTAAGATAGGAGCGAGTGCCTTTGCCACTTCTGGCCCTGACTTGTCTTTTAGAGGTACGGCAAAAGCTAGTTTTGACAAACAGTTAATCATGGTAAGAATATATTTGTAGCCTTTGTTAGTTTTCGCATAAGGCTTCATTTCAACGAGATCAGCCTGATAAAGGTCCCTTAAACCCTTAAGGGTGACTTTACGCCTGGAATAGTTTCTCCTGGCAGGTCTGTGCAGCTCCTCAGCTATAGCTGTCTTACCGTCCATTTTACTAATGATACGATTATTCTGAGGACACTAGTTTTATACTAACATCGGTGATTCTCATTATATAAATAAATACAAGGCTCGTAACAAATATAGCAAAGACAAATAATTTGTCCGCTAAAGAGCTTATCAGGCACCACGCCATATTCGTTATCAAAACCTCAGCGTCCTGCTTGATAACCCTCACCGCAGTAACGCTCGGTCAGTACTGATCAAAATGTCCTGCTTACTGGTGTGCTTCGGGTATGTAGTGTCCTGTCAGAAGAAGAAGCCACCCCCTGCTCCGACACCTAGGGTTGTCTTTCGTAGAGTGGTAGAGGACATCTACTCCGAGATAGAGCCACGAGCTTTAGAGCCACCACCGCTACCGCCTAGAAACCCGGTGTACGCCGTGATGAACCCCCTATACTCGGAATAAGTAAGTATCTGTTTGCTTGAGTGGGGTTTGAGACCACCCGTGCATGTGCACCCAGGTTAAACATTATTCCGTGCGTGAGCCAATCCAGATTACCTGGTTGACGCTCAGTACGAACTAATGCCCTCTCCCTTTTTAGCAAACAAAGGATAGAGTATTTTTTAAAAGATAAACCATGGCTCCTCCACCGCCATGGCCCGTGGAGGCCTTCCGAAAGTAAACTAACTGCCTCCCCCGTTTTTCTTTTTGTATTTTACTTTTTAATTTTACAAGTCACCACCGTACGGACTCAAGGAGTAGTCTAGACTACACGATTTACAAAGTCCTTCATTCACCCGAGGTCTGTAAGACCCCTCATTCATACATAGACCGTTCGAAGGAGTAGCCTGGGTGTTAGCCAGGCGCCTCAATCTACTAAACCCTTCATCACATTCAGGTTTACGGGGCTTTTCGTCACCCACGCCAGTGACCTTCATACACACACACACACACACATACATACAGTGGGAACTTATGCATTGTCCAAGACATGCTCAACTATATTTACAAAATTGTGAGAAGTTAGGATGTTGTTGTATGCAGAGTCAAAGTGCATACCATAACTCTGCATTACTTCTTTTGCTTTGTTAAGTACATTAATCCCATTAGGAACAGGAGACTTGATGAAACAAGGTACGAAACCTTCATTTTTGGCTTTAATGAGAGCTTCGTTAAATTTTCTTTTTTGTATGCGAATACATTTGTACTCGCAGACTCCGTACAGCTCCAGAAGGGTTTCTTTAATAAGGACACATAAAACATGTTTAAGTCCATCGTCGTCTGACATCACAGCAACCTTCGGTACCTGTTCAGTCAACAACTCATTCAGTGACTGGTTTTCTTTACACATTATGTCGTTTGCAGTTTTAAATTCTGAGTTAATTCGAGCTAGCTGTTGGTTAATTTCCAGTGATTTTGTAAGTGATTGTAACAACTCATTATTTTTTTGTTGGATTTTATACATTCCATACTTTCTAATGGAAGGCAGGACTTCTTCAAAAACCCAGTCTTGGAATTTCTCAGCAATGGGCAATTTGGATTTTAAAATTAGCGAATAAAGACCTGGCTCGCTAAGAAAGATTGTATGTTTCTCATTATGGGTTAGGGGGGGCGTTTCGCCCCCTCGTACTTCCAGTAAATTTTTGCGGTGTTTTTCTCTTACATGGGTACGGATTGCGTGCTTTGTATCTTGATAGTTTAGGATTTGAGCAACATCTTTTGCTTTGAACCAAGGATTATTTTCTCTGTCAAACAGGACAGCAACGACCTGGTTATTAAATATATAAGAAGTTAAGTGAGACATTTTATATCAAGTATTGTGCAATAGTACAGATCAGAGCAACGTAAGGACACGTCTTACCTCGGCAGGAGCAGCGGCAAAAGTGACCGAGGTAGAGCGATCCGCGGAAGGGGAAAGTATGACTCATTACGGGTTAGGGGGGGCGAAACGCCCCCCCTTAAACTTCCGGTGTTGTTTTACTCAAGTCTTTGAATTTTGTAGCCGTAAGGCAGGGTGTCGTACTCTCCCTCAAACTTCCTCTTTGGTCCAGTAATTTTGAAAACTTTAGTTTCGCTTACAGTTACAATATCGCGGTCTTTAGTCCTCCTAATTCTGTTCTCTTCAATTTCTAGTATTTCAGCTGTTTCACTAAGGACCATCTTTTTCAGAGCTTCAAAGTTTAACGTTTCGGAAGTCTTCATATTGAGGGTGAGGCCCTTGATTTTGCACACAGTTTGTAGTTTTTGTTTTTTGGTTGACCAGACAAGGTACGCGTAAGTTTTTGGCCCCCCAGAAACGAATTCAACGATGAAAGATCCAGGCCCGTAATCACCTACCAATTCATCTGTCATTTCCCCGAGGTAATCTCCCGTAGGGACTCTATACAAACCTCCCCTGTAGAAATAGATACAGCTGTCCGTGTCGTAGTAGAGCACCTGACCGCCCAAGGCCTCCAGATGTTCATAGAGTTTCAACCTAGCCTGTGCTGTAGTGTAGGCAGCGATCACTACATTGACATTTCTCAAGGGCTCGCCGACTTCCTCCAGGTACTCCCAGCTAACTACCACAACCTCCTCATTAACAGTCTGAATTCGATTTACTTGTACGTCGGGACTTGTCAGCATTTCAAAGAGTGTTTTGGGATCTCTGACAATCATTGCCTTGGTTTGGTTCTCCCTCTGCCCGAACTTTCCCCAGAATGAATTTAACATTAATTTAGCCAATTGTCTTAAACCCCCGTTCTTAACAATTTTGTTTTTCTCTAATCTGATCCCCTCATGAGTGAAGTAGTCCGCGATGTACTTGTCTTTGTCCTGTTCAGTCTCACACCAGCTAGGATAGCCTGAGGCTTCCTGCTTCATTTTCAAGAATTTATTGATAAAGTCAGTGAAAAGCCCCCCTTTCTCGTATGTTGCCATTTTATATTCCCACAGTTCGTAGATGTCGAGGACAACGTAGCCTTTCTCTACAGCCTTCCTCACCTCGTCCATAGTCCAAGTCCCTACCAACGCCCTTTCCTCACTCTCATGAAAACATTCCCCTTGGTTTTGAGTTTCCCCGCAAGTCCTACACAGGGCAAACATGAGTTTCTTGTTCATTTTGGCTGGGAGTACCGGGTGGTAGAGATCCCGAGGTGGCAGGACTTTACATTTCATCAAACCATCTACACCGAGCCCTCTCTGTCTGCACTCCCTGTCACCCACGTAAATCGTAGGATGACCAAGGGGATACTTACCGTACTTACACACATACGGATAGAGAGAGCACACGTCCACATACTGGATTGTTTCTTCCCCTTCACATTTGTGGTAAGTCTTGGAGTTGCCTGTTCTGCCCCCAAAGAAAGCGTTTCTAGGATCAAGTGGGAGTGTGTTTAGTATGGGGAGAGAGTCCAAGTGTGTGAGCTTTTGTACTTTCTTTACTTTTCGAAACTCACATTCCCACATTTCGACTACTTCGTAGTCATTAAACTTAGATATTTTGGACTTGGTTCTCTCGTATCTCAAGTGAAGCGAGTCCGAGGGATCCTCCTTCAGAGGAGCCTCTCGATTGTACGGGAAGCATTTGGGGCAACCGTGCCAGTAGCACCCGTGAAACTCGTAGATGTTTTCCCCGTCAAACCCATCTACTTTTAGCCCGTTAATCTTTACTTCCTTACTCCGCCCCGCATGCTCGATCCTCACTTCACGCTTCTCTTCTTCCCAGCTGAGCCACTGAATGGCGATAGCTGATTGGTTATCCACTAAACGGTAGCCGTTCTTTGGGATGAGGCCGATCGTGTTTGGTTTTAAAAAGTTGCGGCGGAAGGCCAAGTTGCAGGCGCTAGCGATCGTTACAGCCTCTAGGAAAGGATCGACATTACACTCTTTGAGGAATATCGATCTGAACTTAAGACAGGCCTGAGCTAGGATCTCTACATCAGAGATGCAGTACTCTAAGATTTCCTTTTTAAAGTCAAAGACATAGTTTTCAGCCACTCTCGCATCGTACCATTCTTCAAAGGCCTCGTGGGACTTTTCAAACATTGACCCCGGGCAGTAGTACTGCTTGTCGGGCATAGGACCTACATAATCTTGGTTTGCCAGAGTGTTAAACAAGTGGGGAAAGTAGCCCTTCTTTCTCTCGGGAGGCAGATCGAAGGCGTTAGGGAGCGCAGCGAGGGCCATGGGGAAATAGTTGAGTGAGTCCACAAACCTCACGTTGTCCATTTCCATGAGAATAATTTTGGTTCCCCTCATGACCAGATCTGGTGTGAATTTAGTTTGTTCCAACACATACTTTAACAAAAACTGAAAATCAAAGCCTTGGCCATTGTGGGCGATCACACAGACATTTTTGAACTGTTTCCTGACTTCCATGACATATTCCATGAATTGGTGAACCGGGTTAGAGTTGAAGACTCTCGTACGGTTTCTACATGTCATACAAAATCTAGACTCTATACAATTAAAGCAAAACTGTTGAGAAACGCACAAGTTTACTTTATGTAATTTTTGCTCGGGGTCAGAGGGGAGAGACTCGTCTTGGCGAGTCTCCAGGTCAAAGAAAATGAATAGGTAGTCCTTGCGTTTAGGCTTACCCTCGTCTCGCTGCATGAAACATTTATGATTAGGATCTTGGAAGGAGCCGCAAGGTTTGCAATAGACTTCACCGCACTTGTGGGGTGTGGATCTGTCTCTAATCCAAATTAATTTACTGCAGTCAAGGCACTTTTTAACAGCTTTACATCTATCGACTTGGTGAGCAGTGAAACACCGCTGATTCCGCAAAGGCATGTTACATTTTGGACAAACTATTCCCCCATGCTCCTCTTTACAGGGAGGCGAGATGGTCTGACACTGAGCACAGATGTTTGAACATCTGTGCTCGCCCTTGTGATCGTAAGGGACGTGGCACGCTTCGCAGAAATAAACGCAGGCGAAAGCGGCAGTCAGACTAGTGATTACGTTATAATGACCGTTGTGAAAAAGCAAGTTAATTTTTAATTTTGGATTTTCAACACGCCCCTCAAAATAAACGTCCCGGCCTTTATTGTCATAATTGAACACGGTAATTTTGAACTCTTTCAGCAAGTCTTGAAACTTTTCAAGTTCAGGGATCCCAGCGCCATCCTCGGACATCTCCACCCTAGCCCGCCGAATAAGTTCCTGAGCCCTAACGGTTTGTCTTTTTTTATCATCCTGCCGAATTGACTTGTACTGAGGGTCTTTTGTAACATGAGTGATAGCCACCACCAAAGCCCTGGGGAGACACAGGTTGTCTTTATTTTTAATTACAACAATTCCTTTTCTCGCCTTACACTCCTCTTCAAAGTTGTTAAAGATACCGGGTCTTACCCTCCCAGTACGGCCGGAACCTACAGGGAGATTAACTCGGGTACATTCTACTTTAAAAGTGTCCGTGGACTTGATGGATTCAGAATTTGACTGTACTATTCCCCCAAAAATTTGCCAAAGGATGTCTTCCTCAATTTCACCAGCGGGCCGAAAAGCAACAAACCCCGGATCTCTACCTTTTAGGTTAAGACTCTGCAATGTAAAGCCGAGCTGATCGTTTTCATGGGCTTGGCCTTTCATCTCATTCACAATTTTGGCGAAACCTTGTCTGAGCCAATCTATCTCACTAGTATCGGGAGGAGGGTTAGAAAATTTGAAAATTGTTTTAGTACCGTACAAGCGGAATTTCTTTACATACGCCTGCTCGTCACTGAGGACTTCGACAGGCTCAACAACACTAGCCATTACTACTTAAGTCAAAACAAAATCAAAACAATAAAGTGAGGTTATGTTATACACGTAAAAGTAGGGTTATGTTTACCCTCAAAAGTGAGGTTATGTAAAACCTCGACTTGAGTAAATACAACACTAGGGCTAGAAAATTAAAACTAATAAAGTGGAATATGTTATACACGCAAAATAGGGTTATGTTATAAGTTTGAGGTTAGGTCTCAAATATAATACGCGTTAAATACTAACGGTAAATTATAGCTAGCACTTACTGCGATTGCACAATACTATCACTATACCACAATATCAAAGAACTGAGCAGCGCAGAGACCTCTGTCTACCACAAAAGCAGGGAACAGAGTGAACGAGGTAAGCCGCCAACGGTACAGGTGTATGAATGGACCAATCAGCTATCAGATCTCCTAAGACGACCAATGGGGTGCGAGCTTATTCCGACCAATCACAGAGCTGTATTTTAACAGGTTACAACTGGATTTTCAAACGACTAACGGTGTTTTTGTTTGTTTCAGGGAGGAGGCCACAGAGGATGAAGCGGGCCGCTAGTTTTGTATATATAATCATGTATTTTTATTATTATATTATTAAATTTTTATATATATTCTTTTTATATTATTACTCTTTTTATATACTCTTTGTTTTTTAACTTGTTCTTATTATATATTGTTTTTATATTATTACTCTTTTTATATACTCTTTGTTTTTTAACTTGTTCTTATTATATATTCTTTTTTTATATTAAACTTATTGTATAACAAACTGACTTTTTACTTACCTTATTTAGCTCCGCTAGGTTGGTAGCCCTATAGGGTATAATAGCATAGAGCATATATATATATATATATATATATATATATATATAATACTGCATATAATAACCATAGGTTGGCAACACTGGAGGGAGAAAAGTGAGGTTAGGGAATTTGGCGGGAAAATCTTGCGGGAAAATTTGGCGGGGAAATTTGGCGGGAAACATGGGCGCCGCCATCTTGGGGGCGGGGCCTAATGTCACGTGACCAAAATGCTGCCTTCTGATTGGCCTGCTATATCACCGGCACCCCTACTAACCTCATGTTTGCACTATTTACGTTGTCATAGAAGTAAACATAATAACAAAATTACGTTTAGGATAAATTAAACAGTAGAAGTAACCATGAAATTGCCAAAAGGTTGATTATTAGTATTGATCTTGCTATTTGCAGTAAACCTACCAAAAAAATCTCATAATTCTAAAAAGGCCCTGAAAAATAAACAAATTGATATTATGTCAAACGTGATAGATAGAATACATCTTGGTATACCTACGATCGGAAAAATAATCAGACGGACAAATGGTTTCATCTTAGTTTTACAATTGAAATAAAACCAACCTTCCAACGTAAATAATTTCACGACAATATACATCTTCTTAACAACTTTCTGAAATGTGTTAAAAATATTAGTCGTTATCTGCCTGTTATATACAAATTTTAACCTAAAAACCACTAATATCAAATTAAACCTATTAATTTTTCTCTTATTCCTTATTTCCAATACCTTAATTTTTAATAATTTCATTAAAAGCTATATTTTTGTATTTTGGTTTTAAATAAATTTTACAAGTATTGTGTAGTACTAAACTATCGATCCATATTATATGATACATATAAATTGTATTCACATATAGAACGTAGGGGCGGTAAATGTACGGATTCATTAAAAAAATCAAAACTACTTTGATGACATAAAATCGTTTTGTTATTTACCAATCCTAAGACAATATAATTCATATTTTTGTCTAAAGTTTAGCCTTAATACAAAATAATCTAAAACGAACGTAGATGAACATACCTACCTACCTGCGACCTCAGTAATGAAATAATGGAATTGATGAAATAAAATGAGATATCCACAATACCACTTAATCGTGGTATATCTTAACATATCACATATCAGTATGTTTATTCAGATACCAACTTGTATCAAATTCTGTAAAAATTCCCGTTGTAACTCATTAACCTTAAAAGTGTAACTGACGTGTTTATTGAACACAGTGATTTTTTTGGCTGTTTTTTTTACAAAAGCATGTGTTTATTATCCTTAAATTGTGATTAGTCATACTATAGAATTTAGTAACAAGAAAGAGGTTTTGCTCTAAATGAACCTTTATGGTGTAACCAAATTATCTTGCCTAGTTATTATGAAATACAAACTTTACGGGGCCCTAACATTTCGACTAATATTGCTCTTAGTATAAATTTGTCAGACACTACTATTGGAGCATACACCAATACTTTTTCAGTTTATTTGTATTAGTCCAACAAAATATTAGTTTTTTGTAAAATTAATAGTAATAGTAATAAATAAGCTTTATCATATAAAGCGATTTTGCAGCATTAGTTGTAATTAAAATGAACTTATATTGTAGTTAAGATTAACATCACTACATTTTTTTAAACTGTTGAACTTATGTTTTATATTTAAGTTAAATCAATGTGTATTATTCCACAAATATGTAAACAAATAATTTATTTAGTTAATGTTCCCATTTTTTTAACTGTGCTGGATAGTATGTTTGTTTAACTGTAATGCTGGTTAACGCATTCTTAACACTTTAAGCTGAAAATATTCAGTAAACGTCGGTGTTATTGACAGTTCTTTGTGCCCATGACTATAAATAACTTTACTATTATTCTTTAAGGCATTTCAGATTTTATAAAATAAATTTGGTTTTGAATAATACAACCACTTCTTCAGTCCACCTATTAAAAACAATGGTTTGACAACTCCCTTATTTTAATGTTTTATTTAAACGTTGAGTATGATATCGAAACTTTAAAAAATTAAAATAAATGCAAACATAATTGTATTTCTTAAATAGTCCTTCATTTTATTTATTTAGTTTGATTATAAATTCTTTTGGATGATAAATTGTATTTTTACTTACTGCTTTTAATAGCAATACTAACTTTCAGCGTTCCTATTTCAAATATGTTTATAATAGTTTACATTTGAATGAGTGATTTTTAGTTTGAAAAGGTTTAGTTTAGCAAAAGCAGGTCGCATGAATATCAATGGCCATGTTGCTATAGGGAGTACAGCACCTTGCAAGGGCCATTTAGGTAAAATATCATTTGACTGAAAATTTAATTTTATCCTTCTTTCACATATGAGCTTACTAAACTCGAATTACTGTCAACTTGTGTTGTATGAGGAAGTAATCGTACATTCTGTTTGCTGAAATATTGTTATGGTAACGAATATTTATAAAACATAGTTTGTAAATAATTATTGAATAGAAATAAGATGAAACATCCTCTAAGTGCTAAGTTCCCTTATGTATAATCAATTGATTGTACTTCTATATAAAACACAGAATCTAGAATTTGTTTAAATATGTTAAAAAGTACTCTTTAATAAAAAAACAACTAATTCATTACTAACAAATTGATAATCTTCTACAATATAAAAATCGAGTTTATGAAAGTTTATGGATACTTGGAATGCCCAGCACATGTATGTTTTTAGATCGAGGTGGTTCACGTAGCCCAGACATGGTCACATAGCCCATACATGGTCACATAGCCCAGACATGGTCACATAGCCCAGACATGGTCACATAGCCCATACATGGCCACATAGCCCAGACATGGTCACATAGCCCATACATGGTCACATAGCCCAGACATGGTCACATAGCCCAGACATGGTCACATAGCCCAGACATGGTCACATAGCCCAGACATGGTCACATAGCCCAGACATGGTCACATAGCCCAGACATGGTCACATAGCCCAGACATGGTCACATAGCCCAGACATGGTCACATAGCCCAGACATGGTCACATAGCCCAGACATGGTCACATAGCCCAGACATGGTTGCATATTCATGTCGATTCTGTTTTGAGAGCCGTTTATACCGTTGTTAAACGTTCTGTTGTTCGATTATGTTTATTGTTGCGCTGTTTACTAAGCATTCCCTAGTTATGGTATAAACTATATTTAACCAGGCCTACAATGTAAATGGAGATTATGTAGTTAAAAAACTATTATTATCGAAAAAAGTATGACAACATCCTGCAGTTAAACTTTTTCACTTTAAATTGAAGTTACTTATAGAAGATATAGAAGGCATTGCGCAGATAACAAGTATTCAACATTGTTTTCCATTATTTTTTACCAAGTAGATATTTACGTCCTTTTTAAGAACATGAAAACTCGTAATATTTTACTTGAAACTACTACGCAAAAGTGAAAAAATTTAACGTGTTTATGGCAGTATGCTTTACAATGCGGATTTTGTTATCGAGTATGATAACACCGTAGCTAGAGTCTGGCAGTTGAAGTTACAAGTGTTTTGTGTGGTGTAGTGTTTTCCAAACAATCTATTTCGGTTAGATGACATGTATGCTGTGTATTCAAGTTGTTCATAACCCATCATAAGTGCGTAATCTGAGCGCATTTCGGGTTGTTTGTATAATGTAAATACTAAGTTAAATTTACACACCCGGTTGGAGATGCATGTATTGCTTTACTCCCTCAAAATGTTAATCAAATACTACATTGACTAATTGTTTCAAATTACCAAAATTCCTAGTTATATGTGTGGTAAAACTTTGTTAGCATATTCCTTTATTTTTAATCGTGAGTTTAAACAACCAGAGGTTTTAAATCAAAAGTTGCATTGTATAATTACTTTAAATGACTTCCTGTTATTGAAAGTAAATACACTATTGTTCCATTAAATAATATACTGTTTCTGGTAACGTAACTTATTTGTGATTGTATCAAATTTTAGTTATATATCAGAAAGTCTCCAAGCAAAAAATTATACCGGAATAAAAGTAAAAAAAATATATAAATTTTCCTTATTGTTACACGTTAAAAATATCCACACATTTGAAACTGAATAAAAAAAACTTTACAAAGTTTTATTGTAATGGTTTTACGCTAATACATATAAACTAGTGTGATCAATAAATACTTATAACGAACCAAAAGTTCCTTTGAAACCAATATGTTTTAATGTTCAACTTTCCAATGAAAATATAAAAAACATCAAACACTAATCTATTGCATGGCTATTGTTTCGTTCAGTTTACTTTTACATTGATTAAGTGATGCTAATACACTTTATATGGACAATTAAGTAAATATGAGTATACAATACAGGACAGTAAGCAAACAAATTTACGGTCGTTAGACATTGTTTGGGTTAGGATAGTCTTCTCTAGTCTTTATTATTTACAAACAACTTCTTTTACCTACTATTTAACTTTATATCTAATTTTAATGTATTACATATACTGATCTACTCCATAAATAATCATACTTTCGTTGAAATTTTGGTAATTTCCATGAAACTTGCTGATAATATTCAATACAATCAACGACAACGACCGTTCGGATTTTTTGGGTGTTTAGAAACTCATTGGTTTTGAATTTGAGATTTTACACAAGTAATATAGTTTTAAAACTCAATTTATATGAGAAAACATGTTCCAGAACATCCTTAAAACTGGTCTATACCAGTTTTGAGGCCAACATTGGGTACAGCAAATGAATTTGTCATTACATATGGTAAGTCTTTTGGCTGTCTATTATGGCAAACTTCCCTTTTACCTTTGGTCCCTCCATTTGCAGCGGCTGGGGTCAGAAACTCTGGGTTTGGTCCCCAACCTTAGAATGTATGGTCCCTGACTGTTGTACATGGATACCCCGTCAGTTGAGTTGGCCAGTTGGAGGGCAGGGCGGGTCCGCCTGTTTGAGCCTGATCACAGCTGTCACAGGAGCACGGGAGTTGCCCCTCTGAAAGATCAATTTGGCTGCATGTCCCATCCCACCCTAACCTTTCCTGTTATATCCTATCCTTCTGGTTACCTGCGCAAAATTACCGCTTGTGGAAGACGTGTCTGGCAGCTATCCTGAATGTGTGGGGTTTCCTAATCCAGCAACAATAAATGAATTAATGAATGAGAAAACATAAATTATTGCAATTACATAAAGCTTAATACCTGTTGAGAAGGGTTGCAGGGTTGCTTACGAGCAAATAGATAATTGGTTTGAATTTTATATTAAAGAGATACACAACTGATGATGAGTAGGTAGGTACAAAGAAGATATTGAACGATTACAGTCGGTGTTTGTGTCGTTGGCATTAGAAAAGCTCACGGACGGGTGGTAGTAATTACTACTACCCGTAATTGAATTACTGCTTCAGGCAATCATTTTCTTTTAATTATTGTACTATGTTGTTGGTTCTAAATCTATTTGTTTTCACACCAATAAAATATAATATTGTATTCTTTTTATGAAACCTCAATATAAATACCATATTTTCTTTGTTCCTAGGTGTGATTTGTTTCCATAGTTGGTAAAATTTCCGATGATTTATTTTTCAACCTTATTACGTTATTACTATGTGTAAAGGGTGCACTGTTGGAAGAGTGAAAGTGTGAATCAAACTGTTAACCTGGTAATACATTAATTAATGATACTTTCTAAGAACAGGTCAACATTAGCTAGTAACAAAACCAGGGTTTGGAACGTTCCGAATAAAAAAGCAAAAAGAATGCCACGGACGTAGAAACACAAATCAAGCATTTTAATGGAAGATTATATTTCCTAAATCAGTAAATTTTATTTATTTTATATATAATTATATATTTTATATTATTAGGATTATAAACCATTAAATTGGAATTATTAGCAATAAATTTATAATAATTCAAGAGTTTATTGACTTTTGTTCTTCGATTTTATGCTTGCAAAACTAGTAATTTTCTTTTATATTTTTTATCAATCGAAAGCATTACCCTCAAGATGTGCCTTTTGGGGTTTTGAAAAACATTCGAGGCTCACCTTTAGGGATCATCCCTATTGGCTTTTATAGTTCCAATGTTAGTCTGGTGGAGCTACAGTTGAGCACAGCTACACAGCTGATTTGTCAGTACTTAATAATATTTGACCATATACCGGTGAGATTCTCGTGCGGTGAACGGGACACCTCCTAGCCTCGTTTTATATGAAAGCGGCCAAAAGGCATATACTTTAGTTGAATTATGCTATAAAATCCATGATGGTAAACTGAAAACAATTCGGTAAGAATGATTTTGAAAGTTTTCAACAGTTTTTAAATAATCGGTTGTATCAGGATTTTCTTTTCCACACACAGTACATTATGTTGTATTTAAACATACATGTATAAAAGTCTGGGAGTTAGGCGTACTAATACTTCAGTTACCTGTTACCGAATAAGATTATGAGAGATATAAAAAGCAATAAAATATGGACATGTTAAAGTTAATTATTCATAAAAGACATAGGACCTTAAAAATAAGGAAAAAATATTAATATCGGAAACAGGACAGTAAAAAAAACACGTATTTATACAATAAGTAGCATATTTAGTTGGGTGATGAAAAAATCGATTGAAACTATATTAAATAACTGACGCGCATTTTAAATAAAATTAGGGTTAACACTGATCAAAAACATATGGTTAAAACAAAACAAAATTTTACCATTTAAGAAAGTCATCATTTAAAAAAATACCAAGTCTCTTTATTGGATTTTAGATGGACATTTTATTCATCCCGGCCTATTTTTAGAGCAAAATTGGCGGATAAGGCTTGAAACGAACCCCTCGCAGGAGAAACTAATTATTCCGAAAATTTAATTTAGGCCTTTTAGCATCAATTTTATAGCGATTGTAATATCTTTCAAATATCTCTCCTTCGTTTAATGTTTTTATTAGAAATAAGACGGTATTAAACTACATGCTGATAACAATTTTGATTTATAAATTGTTCATTAGTACGAATTTAATTATTTTGGTATAAATGGTTAAAAAGTTAAACACGAATAATGTCAGTATATCATTTTGTAATATTTTTTTATTTTTTATCCTAACTCACAGTATACTCAGGGCAATTTTATAAATAATGTTTGACAAGTGTAGAGATTTTGTTCGCTGTTCAATTCACGATTTTCTTTAAAATCTGCAACCATTATTATGCAAAACATATAGAATATACTTAATGCTCTACAGTACCGGAAACATTTTGCAGCCCATCAATAACACTGACCAGAACGCACACAATCACTACACTAGCCACTACACCCTATCTTATAATTGATTGATTTTATAAGGCAAACCGAGCGGTTGTACGGTGGGCTTCTTTCGTGTTTTTGTTAAACAGTTATATTATGCCACTAAAAACTCAATGAATGTAAATAAATAATGAATTGTCTTTCAGTCATACTTTTTTAAATAATATAGTATTCCCTCATGAGCAACATAGTAACATCACAGCTGCCCCTCAATCTTACTCAGCTACACCATCTATTATCTGGTATTTTTTAAATTATTAGTAATATGTTATGATAATTAATGATATGCTCACCCTGGAGATGAGCATTGACTGGTTCCACACTGCATGGTCAATCGGGACGACACAGGTAAAGGTAAAGGAAAGGTAAATGTAAACCGATCTTCATATGATCGTCACTCCGTTCGGAACGAAAGACGAAGGTGTTCTGCATACCAAACAACATTTTAATTTTTACCAAGGGATAACATTATTTGTAAATTTTACTATTAAGATAAATTCAAAAAAAGAAAACTACAGAACAATATTTGCATCTTTATTTGATCTGAAACTGTGTTAAGAGTGTCTATGTAAAACATTCCTGCCACGAAAATGTAAAATGTATGAGGAGTTCTAAGTAATATTGAGACTGACAGGTGAATCGCAATAAAGTGAATATAAACCTCATAATGTGTAAAACACGTTTGCCTTATGTGTTTCAGTTTATTACAAAATAAACTGAAGCTTTCTTTTATATACATTTTTAAAAACTTGCCTTGTCCAACAACTTCGCTTGTTCACCAGGTTTCAGTTTTAGAATTCAATAAAATCAACTGATCGGCTTAAAACATTTAAAAGGTATTTTATCTATAAGTTTGTTTCTAATATACAGATAAACGGCCTTAGGAGAGGTTTTATAAAAAAAACTAAAATGTTTACTCAGTTTTATCACCGAGGCCTTTCATTCAAGTCCTACGGTATCAACGGTTTTCTAAAATTGTCCTTATATAATTTGGCTTTACATTTAGGTTGAAGTTTTACCATACAACTTGTAATTATGAATTTGGTTAGTAAATTAAAATATGGCAAGGTATAAAATTTGTTTTGTAGTATATAGGTGATAACAGGTAGCAGTAGTACCCTATCTATAGACATTCAAAATAAATAAATATTTTCGTGTTTAGTTATGCATCGTAAATTAAATTTGTTACCATACATTTCGTGCCTTGGTTGCAGGATACTCTTAGAAAATAGATCGTGCTTCTCAATACTATAACAGTGTTTTTTTGTTGTTTTTTTCAACTAATTTTGCAAATATAAATCAATATATATTAAATAGTCTTAGGTTCTTATAAAATAAAAACGAACATATAAATATATATATATATATATATATATATATTTTAACCTAAATTTAGATCTTATCAAGTGTAATTTAATATCGCAACAACACTTTAGCTATTACGTTTTGTTGTTATGGAATTGACCTTAAAATTGATGTTTATTGCTGTGGAAAATATTACATAGTTGTGGAAATATATCTTTATTAAATAGGCATAGCTTAACTGTTCATATTCATCTTTTATTATGACAGGGTGGTAATCTGTCCTTTGCACTGTAAATATGTGATGAAACCTGACCTCCTAAAACATATATGATGGAAGGCATAAAGAAGTTGTTCATTAATGTCGTGAGTGATTAGATTATTTACTCTTGACAATGAACATTGGAAATCTGACAGACTATGGGTTGGAGCCCAAATAGTGTGTTGGATTGAAATAGTGAAAAACTTCTCATATTTTTACACTAAATTAAAAACAAAGTGTAATAAAGATCATTTTAGATTTGTTTTAAGGGGTAAAGGGGTTTAAGGGGGGGGTTTGGCCGCGACCACAATAGTCAGTAAAATAAGTTGATAATCATTAGTTTTATCTTTAATTCCACTTAAAAATACTACAAATCATACAATACGTTTTTGGCAATTATGTAAATTTGTTACTAAAATTGCTAGACTATATACAATATGTTGTATGAACATAAATAATTTAAACAACTCTTTAATTTTTATACCAAATATATATCTAATAAGGTAATTTTTTGAGTATGTTTTTTTACTTAACCTACACAGCCACAAAATTTGTTGTTAATGGTTTATTAAAGGTTTTATGTGGAGATTTACATTCACCTCGTGCGTACCTTTACTAAAAATGAACCTTAAACACTTTGTATGCATTATACTGAGATTATAATTTAACAATCTAATATATATATATATTAGATTATATATATATATATATATATATATATATATATATATATATATATATATGGTACATACTGTAGTTTCAATTTTACAGAAACAACAAAATATTGATTAAGTATCAACAAACATCAACATCACAACAACATGAAAAAGGTAGCAATCGACATGACTTACCTTTTTTTGGGTTGGTTTGTAGAATCGACATGTATTTACATTTTATTTGTCAAAGTTTATAATACGCAAGACAGTCAAGTCAGTTCCTAAATCTCTTGTTGGATCCCGAGAGATCTCTTGAAAGTGATGCTTGTGTTGGTTATTTCCCCAGGTACCAATAAGCTTTACCGTGTGAAGTTCCTCAACATGAGTGTGTGATCCCCCGTTATGGTGAGTAAGACAGCCAGGTCCGTCCACAAGCCAACTATAGCGATCTCCTGTCACTGCCGCTTGTGTTAGTTCCACTTATTTCCCTAGACACCAATGAGATTACCGACTGATGATAATCTGTATGCATGTGTAACACTCACGTTCAATTAAGTAAGAAAGTCATGTTCATCCACAAGACAGCTGTAGAGATCCCTTGTCACTACTGCTGGTGTTAGTTCCACTTATTTCCCTAGACACCAATGAGATTACCGACTGATGATAATCTGTATGCATGTGTAATACTCTGGTTCAATCAAGTAAGAAAGTCATGTTCATCCACAAGACAGCTGTAGAGATCTCTTGTCACTGCCGCT
The DNA here is from genome assembly GCA_963675035.1 of Allygus modestus. Lineage (NCBI taxonomy): Eukaryota > Metazoa > Arthropoda > Insecta > Hemiptera > Cicadellidae > Allygus > Allygus modestus. The sequence goes on from OY776112.1 coordinate 375,743,309, forward strand.
TGTGTTAGTTCCACTTATTTCCCTAGTCACCAATGAGATAACCATGTGATGATCGTCAGCATGCATGTGTAATACTCTAGTTCAATCAAGTAAGAAAGTCATAATCATCCACAAGACAGCTGTAGAGATCCCTTGTCACTACTGCTTGTGGTAGTTCCAGTTATTTCCCTAGTCACCAATGAGATTACCATGTGATGATCGTCAGCATGCAAGTGTTATACTCTGGTTCAATCAAGTAAGAAAGTCATGTTCATCCACAAGACAGCTGTAGAGATCCCTTGTCACTGATGCTTGTGGTAGTTCCAGTTATTTCCCTAGTCACCAATGAGATTACCATGTGATGATCGTCAGCATGCATGTGTAATACTCTGGTTCAATCAAGTAAGAAAGTCATATTCATCCACAAGACAGCTGTAGAGATCCCTTGTCACTACTGCTTGTGGTAGTTCCAGTTATTTCCCTAGTCACCAATGAGATTACCATGTGATGATAGTCAGCATGCATGTGTAATACTCTGGTTCAATCAAGTAAGAAAGTCATGTTCATCCACAAGACAGCTGTAGAGATCCCTTGTCACTACTGCTTGTGGTAGTTCCAGTTATTTCCCTAGTCACCAATGAGATTACCATGTGATGATCGTCAGCATGCATGTGTAATACTCTGGCTCAATCAAGTATGAAAGTTATGTTCATCCACAAGACAGCTGTAGAGATCCCTCGTTACTACTGCTTGTGATAGTTCCACTTATTTCCCTAGTCACCAATGAGATTACCATGTGATGATCGTCAGCATGCAAGTGTAATACTCTGGTTCAATCAAGTAAGAAAGTCATGTTCATCCACAAGACAGCTGTAGAGATCCCTTGTCACTGATGCTTGTGGTAGTTCCAGTTATTTCCCTAGTCACCAATGAGATTACCATGTGATGATCGTCAGCATGCATGTGTAATACTCTGGTTCAATCAAGTAAGAATGTCATATTCATCCACAAGACAGCTGTAGAGATCCCTTGTCACTACTGCTTGTGGTAGTTCCAGTTATTTCCCTAGTCACCAATGAGATTACCATGTGATGATCGTAGCATGCATGTGTAATACTCTGGTTCAATCAAGTAAGAAAGTCATGTTCATCCACAAGACAGCTGTAGAGGTCCCTTGTCACTACTGCTTGTGGTAGTTCCAGTTATTTCCCTAGTCACCAATGAGATTACCATGTGATGATCGTCAGCATGCATGTGTAATACTCTGGTTCAATCAAGTAAGAAATTTATGTTCATCCACAAGACAGCAGTAGAGATCCCTTGTTACTACTGCTTGTGGTAGTTCCAGTTATTTCCCTAGTCACCAATGAGATTTCCACGTGATGCTCGTCTGCATGCATGTGTAATACTCTGGTTCAATCAAGTGAGAAAGTCATGTTCATCCACAAGACAGCTGTAGAGATCCCTTGTCACTACTGCTTGTGGTAGTTCCAGTTATTTCCCTAGTCACCAATGAGATTTCCATGTGATGATAGTCAGCATGCATTTGTAATACTCTGGTTCAATCAAGTAAGAAAGTCATGTTCATCCACAAGACAGCTGTAGAGATCCCTTGTCACTTTTGCTTGTGGTAGTTCCAGTTATTTCCCCAATGGCCAATATCTTAACGATCGATGCTCCTCAGCATGTATGTGAGCCTTATGTTGTAAGGCGTAACTTTAGAGGACCTTATAGCCACTGTTAATATTTTGAAAAGCAATTTTATCACTGTTCTTTGAATTTGTAGTTTTTATCAATACCATATTCACGTCATTCAAATCGCCCATTTATAGGAACAACTTATTTCTTTAAATTAATTAAAACGATTTATTTCATCATTTGATTAACATTTTTTATCAGTTTATGTTAGTGGCGGTTTTTGTATTTGAACAGGATACTTTTATTTTACATTTAAAAAATTGCACAACGTATTTTGGTCAACAGTATTATGATTATAGATTGTTTTAATTTTTGCCCTGTCATTATAATTATTAATTAAGCATGTGTTATGAAAGTTTTAACCCCAGGTTAATTTAAATCTAATTACTACTGCCACGTTTTATTGGTACCGAATTAACATCTTATGTTTAAAAAACCGGCAAAAACAGACGATTTGTGATGCTACCCCATATTATTGAGAATTTTAAGGAAAATGTCAACAAACTCTAAATTCTGTACGGCCTGAGTTTTTGTTTGGATGTTCATAGTGTCAGATAATTCTATACTACTCATCACTCTAACAACTATCTATAAGCATATTAAAACTATGTATTTTGTTTGTTAAAAAAAGCCGTATTAAGACATAATATAAGTTCAGTTTATTTTAACTTAAAGTAATAAGTTGAATCTAACATATAAAGATTACTACTGCAATATTGAAGAATTACCAGTCACCATGGTACATGCATTTTAAATTATGATTGAGACGTTTTGTTTTAATAACCTACATAAATTGTAGAAACTAATGATAAATGCTTAAGCTTGGATGGTACATACAGCTTTTATTCAAAACTACCTTACTCAATACATACAAGTGTGCTCGTCCTCCTAGTTAGAGTCAACTGGATTTTAACAATATATGACGATTGTTATCATATAATATTTAGTAACCATCAAACTTAAACCATACGGACAGAAACATGGTTGTATTAAGACATATTATAAGTTCAGTTTTTTTTTAACTTAAAGTAATAAGTTGAATCTTATATATAAAGATTACTACTGCAATATTGAAGAATTACCAGTCACCATGGTACATGCATTTTAAATTATGATTGAAACGTTTTGTTTTAATAACCTACATAAATTGTAGAAACTAATGATAAATGCTTAAGCTTGGATGGTACATACAGCTTTTATTCAAAACTACCTTACTCAATACATACAAGTGTGCTCGTCCTCCTAGTTAGAGTCAACTGGATTTTAAAAATATATGACGATTGTTATCATATAATATTTAGTAACCATCAAACTTAAACCATACGGACAGAAACATGGTTGTTTTTAAAAGTAATGGATTTGGGAATTAAATCAATACAATCTAAAAGGAATAAACCATTATTTTAACTATGTTACAAAAAGTAGGACTTTACCCACCTTCAAGCAAGAATACCAAGAAAAAAGTGGTGCCTACAGCAAACCGCCTAGAAAAAGGAAAAACATAAACTATAACTTAGAAAAAAATATTCTTATACTGGAAGAAACATAAATTTAATTTATTTCGGCAGAGGTGGGTAGAAAAAGTTATCACAAACAAGCTCATCACAGGGTTGTGAAGGGTCTTTTGTTATCTTTGTGGTGGGGGGGGGGGTAGGTGGTTGAAGGGGTGGAGGGTGAGTATATAAGACTAAATTATCGGTAACCCTATTACTGGGAACCAGCGTTCTTATCATTGTTTTAGTTACTTTGGAGATAACTATTTTTAATGGCACTCTAATAAAATATTTATTCATAAAATTATCCAATACTATACAAATTAAAATTAATTAATTTTTTTTTAATTAGCCACACATTGTTTTATTCTTACACTCCTAAAATTTTGGTGGTTTGTATTCTAGAACACTATAACTTCATAATTAGATTACCACTTTGAGAACACTGTTATGTTTGTTTAAACTTCATATTAATAAGACCTATGAAAAATAAAATATAATTTTACTATATAAAGTAGGCTACTATATTAAATACTAAATACTTGTGGGTCGCAGATATTCCTATAGCTTTATTAGATGTACTGTTTACTGGAGAAAATAGATAAAAATGTATACATTTCACGCCTGATTCATATTGAAAAAATCAAAGTGCATTATAAATAATTACATTTGATCAGTTAATTATTTAAAAAAATATTTTAAAAGTTCAACCTAGGTCTTAAAAATGATACACAACAATAATAGTTTGAACTAATTTTCTTTGGGTTTTCCAAGAGTCACCCTTGGAAACACCATAAGGCTGTATGGCTGCTTAAGGAACCTTCGAAAAGACGCAGATTTACCACTTTTTTCTCACTTAATTATATATTTGGATGTATTTCAAATGACAAGTTATATTTATTGCTGGTGGAAAAATCATTTCGTATTCCTCAGAGTACCTTGCAGTAACAAGGGTTGACACTGGCTGAGTCATAGATTAGACTTGAGAAACCAGGACCAAAATGTAAAATGGATTTGTAATTAATTTATCAGGAGCGGTCTTCGTGAAATGTGTGGAAGTATAAATAAAACAAGATTTATCAGACGGTATCATTTGTAATGCTTTAAATAGACAAACAAAATTCATATCTTAAAATGTTTTATTAATTACCTTTATCCGAAATTTCTGATGTTATGCATATATTTTTACCCATAAAGGAATTATATTGTTGTTATCGGTTTTGTTTCAAAGGTAAACAATGATTTTAATTAGCAATAACGGTAATACATTTTAAATAAAAATTTGCAAAATGTAATTAACTGTAATATACCAAAGTTATAAATTAAATTTATACGTCTTCCGGTATTTCATGTCTCTTACACTTGCTCACTCACAATACCTACTTGCAAGTGAGTATGTAAGACAGTATTAATGTAAAAAAAACTCACAATGCCTCGATTTAGATCGTTCATACTAATAATTTTCAGGCCTAATTTAACTATTTTATTTCTATAGGTATTGTATTTTATAAATTTACATTAATTATAGTCTGGGTTGGAATTTATTTTAACGATTACTATTGTTATTATCATTTGCAATAATGTAATATAAATATTTGTTTACGTTTATTACGAAATCAAATAGGAATAATTATTTATTGATATGACAACTACGTTCCCCGCAAGGCCATTACGCAGCTATAGGTTTTGAAGTTATGAAACGTTTAATTTAATCAATTTTTGAAAGTATATTAAATATGACTCCAAAACATTATTATTGGTATTTTAAAGGTTTACTGAATGCGAATGTTTTTCAAGCTCACAAAAGGCACAACTTAAGGGTTAGACTTTTTGATTGGTACCAAACATATAAAGATACATGACAAACACACTTACTACTAAATGTAGTAAGTGTTCAGAGCACCTGCTAATTATTAAACTAAGTTATTAATTATGAGAATGCATCTAAATTAACAAAACATTCATTTTCAGCCTATGTGAGATAACTATAATTTGTTATCCTCAATAACTTATTTACTCTTGTGCGTTTTATTTTATATAATATAAGTTTGAATGAAACCCTTAATTTATCTAACTTCACCGTTAACGTCTTCTAATGTTATTAACCTGCAGAGATAACATTGTTCATGTCTATGTAATGACCTATGAGCTATGTAATGTTTACACAAACATGATTCAACTCGTTTTATTCTACTTCGAGTAATTTCTTCAGGAATGTAATACAGTTTTGATGATATTATATGTATATGAGTTTACTTAATCTTAAAATGTAAAAAAAGTCTTCACTTATAACATTATTTCTATGTATTAGGTTTGATAAAGTCAATGTTACAAATATTTTCTGGTTTAATCTATATGCATTCCATACTATTTTAGGTATTTTTTTAACGTTGTATAACCTGAAGAAGAAAAAGTACGTACCAAGCTAAAAGAAGAGATTTATAAGCAAAGCTTAATGAATTGCAATTTTTTATTTATTTTCCTATACATTTATGGTGAAACAAACGATAATACCATAATCAGTCGAGGAGTTAGAAATACCTACGTTAGTTTAATTGTACGTAGCATAGTTTTTTGAAATAGATATGAAATGGAAAAGAGATTAAATACTTTTACTTTTAACTTATAATATATAAACTAGAAGGTACCAAAGAATGAAAAGCCTTCAAACATGGAGATAACATCTAATGTTTATGCTGAGGGTTTAGATTAAAATATAACATTATACGATAAATTCACGATACAAATATGGTCAATTAAATCATACTTTGACTCGATTATGAAATCTTAAACTTTATTTTATATTTATAAATCAGATTTCACCGTATAACTTCACTTATTTATGCAAAATAAATATCTAAACTTATCTTTAAATTTAAATACCTGAAATAACGTTTGCCCAGACACTAGCAAACTTCGTTGACACAAAGAAAATCGCTCAACTCAGGTTAGTGAAGTGGAACTAAACAAATTACCCCGAGCCAAGAAGGAATTCACTTTCATCTCAAGTTCACGGAGATGTTGTTTACATCCTGTGCCCAAACTTCGTTGCTGAGATTCTTTTACAAATTAATCTTATCTTGCGTTTTTGCCTCACTTCCTTAATAGCTTTAAACTCTTGTATAGTTCCTGGATTATTGTTTTTAAAAGCCTCCATCAGTTTACTTGCTAGATTGGCAGTTACCCTTATATTATTCTATAGTACAATTTAATACATATAATTTTATATAATACATTACTACTTTGTATAACTAGCTTTCCCACTGTTATCAACCAAACTGATAGCCTTTGATTTATTCAGCCTGATCGTTAAATCAATGTTGTTCGTATGATTCCACCCAACAAAGCTTTAACGGTCTTAAGTTAACATAAAAACGTTTGATTATCTAAACATATTAACACATAAAAAAATTATGTACAATACACATAATAATTAATTAATGGTTAACAAAATGTTTCAAACAAATATTGTTCTTAATAAAACCGATTAATCCCAATGGCTTGCATGTATATCCCTATACATTTTACAGTGCGTAGAGAATACGCCCTATTATATAAATTTTTGTCACTGACAACATTAATAAATCTTTATAACATCATTTCAGATAAACATTAAAGTATAACTGGCAAAATAATATCGTATAATATGTTTCGCTAGATATACCGGGTGGGCTATAAAGAATTAGTTACAGTATTCAACAAATATGAGGAAATAATCTCCTTAGACCCCAATTTAGCATAATTATTTTAATATTTTATCCATTCTGTACCAGTTCCGAATATTCCAACGTATTCATTTTTCGCTGTAATGTTTTAAAACGAATAAGTATGCAACTGCTAGTGAACTAGTCATTTCAACATAAAATATCTTTATTTAAGTGTTACTTAACCTAGCATGTGTCAATAACACTGTGCGAAAACGCCAAATTGTCTACTTAAGTTGATAAATCCTAACGATGTACTATATAATTTTATCACACATATTAAATGTAACAAAATATTTATTTTGAAATTGAATCATTGAAATAATGTTCAGGTCAGGAGGGCTTTAGCACATCATAATCAGGTGGTATAGTTTAACCCCCAGTGAATTACTGATGTGATTTAATTATCATTAACTAATACAACTTAATACCGCTTAGTTAACATGTGCCTGTAACCTCTGTTCTAAAATATCAATCATACTTTTTAGTTTTTTTTTTATAATACTTGGTATTTTTGTATCATGTATAAACAAATATAAGTTTAATAAGCTGCAATGGAAGAATAATTAACTAACTGTTATAAAGGTTAAACTTCACATATCAGAACGAAAACTTTTACGTAGCGCAATGAGGATTTATTGGTATTCCTGTCCCAATTCTCCCAACTGTGCCTGCGGACTATTTTTATGATACTCATTTAGATTATCATTACTCATTATGATAAATCTTTGGCCATCAACTGCTATCTGACTGGTTTATACTAGCACAGAGGTCGACATTGGGTACAACAAAATGAAAATGTCACAGTATTTATGCCACAGTCACAGTCTTTTTGCCACAGTCTTTTGGCTATCCAGTGTGACCAACTTCCCTTCCATGGTTCCTCCTCGTCACTTCTGTTGGCTTGACTCCCAGTTGAGATTAGTTACTACGTCTAGACTTTCCACTCTTTCCGGTGGCTGTTTAATATCCCAAAAGGAGACATTCCTAGCCGGGTCCTCTTAATCTTCCCAAAAACAAACAACAACAAACAAGTACATAGTTATTTGATAAAACAACGAAGCCTCGTCATGGATGGTATAATACCCCATGTAATGCCCGACATGTATCTTAAAGGCACAAACCCATGATGCTCCGTACACACTGTGCATCCTAAGTAAGCACTGTGTAATATATTCATGAGCTTTTTCTAACCCAGCTGCTCAAGCGTTTGTAATGAAGTAATTTTAATTAGTATTACAATTGTTGATATAACAATACTATATTATCAGTCTAGAGAAATATTGTTTTATAAAAGATTATATTTCTTAAATATAAGTATAAAAAACCTTATAATATGTAAAAGGCTTGTTAAAAAGATGTTATTGGCTATGATGTGGAGAGTTATGGGTTTTAAAAAGTAATATAACTTATTTACTTACGTCAATCAATCCTTTTCTTATCTTGTGCTCAAAGGTTGGGAGAGCATTGCTAAGTTTATTATTACATATAGTTATATATTTATAAATACGTTTTTGTTTTTATAAACCTACTGCTTGAAATACAGTTGCTTTTAAATTTGGGGGAACCTTTAACACATTACAAGTTATTTTATATATATATATATATATATATATAAATATATATATATATATATATATATATATATATATATATATATATATATATTGTTCAGAAAATTTAAAATGCTGTTTCCCGTTAAAATTAAATAAACAGTTTTTCAAATATTATTTGTTATTTGTTTCGTTAACCTGTAATAAACCATACATTACCATAATAGTAATAGTTTTACGTTACTGAGTTGCTTTGGAAGGAAAGTACTGATAATTGCAAATCTTATTGATTTAATCGGTGATATAGCTAAATTTAAATAAACGGCAAAGTTTACAAGGGTCGAAACTCAAACGCAAGGGTCCCAAGGGTCGAAACTAACATTTTGTGTTAGTTATGTTTATAAAATCAACACACTCGAAACAATAACTAATGTTTCGAGCATTGCAAAGTAACGGCCTGGGGGCTAACGGCCTGGGGCCTAACGGTACAACATTTTACGGAAGACACATACAATATGTAAACTTAATTGATATTGTAAAAACAAATATAGTCCATGCGGAAGATGAGAATACTTTGTGCAAATAATATGGAAAAATTGCGGAAAGAGTTTACAATATTACTCGCACTACCTTACAACCTAAGGCTAGGATATTAAATTGTTACATGTTTCCAGTGTTTCCTCATCAATTTATTCCCCATAGAATATATTTATGACACTTGAACTATATTCACAGTACATGTTCCCTGTATATAAATTTACTTCATGCTTTTTAACTGATTTCAAATTTCTTTCATAAAGTCTATTATGATTGGCAATTATAATTTTAATTATTTACTAGCAATCAGACTCATAAAGCTCTCTATGTATTTAGTCTATCATGAAATACAAACCTTTTGGTTTTTTATAAAATATATAAACGTATAGTTTTTGATTTTTTTATAAACATTTCCATTGTTTTTCACAATACTACGGTTGTTTTAGCAAATGAATATGTTAACTATGTTTCCTAAATAGTATGTGCAGGAAGACAATATTTGACCTAAAAACGGAGAAGTACAATTCGGGTAAAGGCGAAAAGCAAAGCTCCTGTGAAGCAATATATCACAAAGATGGTAGCAGATCAGAGATCACATGTTAAAATGAATTATGGCACTCTTGGCGACCGAAGTTGTCTCATCGCTTATAACTTTAGAAATGTAGGAAATTTATTATAAAGCTTTTTAACTGTGGTGGGTTTTCGCTTTTTTACAAATAAGTGACCTTAAAAGAATGAAATCTTACATTTTAAACAGCGTTTACAATGATAACTATAATCGTAGGCTTTGTATTATTTTGTATGGGTCATATTTAGACGGCATTTAACATTTTCTAAGAATGTCAAAATGCATATTTTGTAACTGTACTGTTTTTGAGTTCAGATGAGGTTTATTAAATCTGGTTTAAGTCCCACACTCAGGTAGTCGTCCGAGTACTTCAGCATTGTTCATGCCTCTTCCTGAAAAAATCTATTTGAGTAATGATTAGTTTTTAAGACATATTTTCTCTTAAAATCCTAGGATATTTTTGAATAAGAAACAATTTGATTTCTTCATCAATCTACATAATGTTGTTCGTTTGCCTTCAGTTCAGTTTTTACCTTACATGAGACATCCGGCGTAAAACCGCTTAAGGCGAGATTTATGACAGTAACCGTTTATTAACTTTCTTTAATATTACTTTAACTGATGTTAAAATCAAAATTTTTATTAAATGGCCCTGAACAAATCTCGTAATTTAATAATTTAATATTGGTGATGTAATAAAAAGGTGAAGCATAAAGGTACCCAAACAAAAAAACCAAGCCAAAAACGACAAACCGTCGTTAGGGTGTGTCTACAGGGTGTATAGAATTGCTTGCAAGGAATGTGTTATAAGTTTTTTTGGGTGTTGTTCAAGTGGTGTAAAGCCCGTGAACACATTTGTTTATGTTTTATTTTAATCCAATTAATATTGTAACACAGCTATACTAACTAAAATTTAGTGCCATCCTTTTTAAATAAATAGTATATTTTCAATATAAATTGAAAATAATGTACAAATGGTTTAGCTGTAATTCATTTCAATTTAAATAAAAAAAAAAAAACATAATTTAATTTTACGTTTACCAGAACGTTGTAATAGTGTTTACACTTTTAACGACTTTTAATATGCATTACAGTACCTTATATTGTCTCTAAAATAGGTTTTACGATTACTCATTTGAACTATAGTTAGTTATTATCTAGTAGTTATAACTAAATAAAAATAATATGTTTTACAGAAGAGTAGGGATGGCTAAGATATAGCAAGCCAATCAGAAGCCAGCATTTTGGTCACGTGACTTGTGACGTCATTAGGCTCCGCCCCCAAGATGGCGGCGCCCATGTCGGCTTCACATTTTTCCCGCCAAATTTTCTAACCTCACTTTTTTTCCCGCCAGATTCCCTAACCTCACTTTTCTCCCTCCAGATTGTGCAGTGTTGCCAACCTATGGTTATTATATGCAGTATTATATATATATATATATGCTCTATGCTATTATACTCTATACGCTACCAACCTAGCGGAGCTAAATAAGGTAAGTAAAAAGTCAGTTTGTTATAAAATAAGTTTATTAGATATATGTATATATGTATAATAAAATAGATATATGTATATATGTATAATAAAATATAATATATAAACAGTTAACATAATAATAAAAGAATATACATATAAAAAGTTAATAATAAAAAAAACAAAGAGTAATATGAAAAAAGTTAATAATAAAAAACTAATATAAATGATTATATAAAAACTAGCGATCCACCGTATCCTCTATGGCCCTCAGCGGTCCTCTGTGGCCTCCTCCCTGAAACAAACAAAAACACCGTTAGTCGACTGAAAATCCAGTTGTAACCTGTTAAAATACAGCTCTGTGATTGGTCGGAATAAACTCGCACCCCATTGGTCGTCTTAGGCGTTCTGATCGCTGATTGGTCCATCCATACACCTGTACCGTTGGCGGCTTACCTCGTTCACTCTGTTCCAGGCTTTTGTGGTGGTCAGAGGTCTCTGCGCTGCTCAGTTTTTTGATATTGTGGTATAGTGAGTTTGTGATAGTATTGTGCAATTGCAGTAAGTGCTAGCTATAATTTACCGTTATTATTTAACGCGTATTATATTTTTATTTAGTGTACCGGGGCTAACCTCAATTTTATTGCATAACATAACCCTAATTTGCGTGTCTAATATAACATTACAATTTGAGTCTAATATAACCTCACTTTATTAGTTTAATTTCATTTACTCAAGTCGAGGTTTTACAAAACCTCACTTTTGCTTAACATAACCTCACTTTACTATTTTCATTTTCTAGCCCTAGTGTTGTATTTACTCAAGTCAAGGTTTTACATAACCTCACTTTTTCCCTAACCTCACTTTATTGTTTTGATTTATTATTTAAATTTTATTTTGACTTAAGTAGTAATGGCTAGTGTTGTTGAGCCTGTCGAAGTCCTCAGTGACGAGCAGGCGTATGTAAAGAAATTCCACTTGTACGGTACTAAAACAATTTTCAAATTTTCTAACCCCCCTCCCGATACTAGTGAGATAGATTGGCTCAGACAAGGTTTCGCCAAAATTGTCAATGAGATGAAAGGCCAAGCCCATGAAAACGATCAGCTCGGCTTTACATTGCAGAGTCTTAACCTAAAAGGTAGAGATCCGGGGTTTGTTGCTTTTCGGCCCGCTGGTGAAATTGAGGAAGACATCCTTTGGCAAATTTTTGGGGGAATAGTACAGTCAAATTCTGAATCCATCAAGTCCACGGACACTTTTAAAGTAGAATGTACCCGAGTTAATCTCCCTGTAGGTTCTGGAACTCGCAAAAGACCCGGTATCTTTAACAACTTTGAAGAGGAGTGTAAGGCGAGGAGGGGAATAGTAGTTATTAACAACAAAGATAACTTGTGTCTCCCTAGAGCTTTGGTGGTGGCTATCGCTCATGCTACAAAAGATCCTCAGTACAAAGCGATTCGTCAGGATGATAAAAAAAGGCAAACCGTTAGGGCTCAGGAACTTATTCGGCGGGCTAGGGTGGAGATGTCCGAGGATGGCGCTGGGATCCCTGAACTTGAAAAGTTTCAAGACTTGCTGAAAGATTTCAAAATTACCGTGTTCAACTACGATAGGAAAGGCCGGGATGTTTATTTTGAGGGACGTGTTGAAAATGCTAAATTTCAAATTAACTTGCTCTTTCATAACGGCCACTATAACGTAATCACTAGTCTGACTGCCGCTTTCGCCTGCGCTTATTTCTGCGAAGCGTGCCACGTCCCTTACGATCACAAAGCTAAACACAGATGTTCAAACATCTGTTCTCAGTGTCAGACCATCTCACCTCCCTGCAAAGAGGAGCATGGAGGAATAGTTTGTCCAAAATGTAACATGACTTTGAGAAACCAGTGGTGTTTCACTGCTCACCAAGTCGATAGATGTAAAGAAGTTAAAAAATGCCCTGACTGTGGTAAATTAATTTGGATTAGAGACAGATCCACACCCCACAAGTGCGGTGAAGTCTATTGCAAACCTTGCGGTTCCTTCCAAGATCCTAATCATAAATGTTTCATGCAGCGAGACGAGGGTAAGCCTAAACACAAGGACTACCTATTCATTTTCTTTGATCTGGAGACTCGCCAAGACGAGTCTCTCCCCTCTGACCCCGAGCAAAAATTACATAAAGTAAACTTGTGCGTTTCTCAGCAGTTTTGTTTTAATTGTATAGAGTCTAGATTCTGTATGACATGTAGAAACCGTACGAGAGTCTTCAACTCTGACCCGGTTAAAGATTTCATGGAATATGTCATGGAAGTCAGGAAACAGTTCAAAAATGTCTGTGTGATCGCCCACAACGGCCAAGGCTTTGATTTTCAGTTTTTGTTAAAGTATGTGTTGGAACAAACTAAATTCACACCAGATCTGGTCATGAGGGGAACCAAAATTATTCTCATGGAAATGGACAACGTGAGGTTTGTGGACTCACTCAACTATTTCCCCATGGCCCTCGCTGCGCTCCCTAACGCCTTCGATCTGCCTCCCGAGAGAAAGAAGGGCTACTTTCCCCACTTGTTTAACACTCTGGCAAACCAAGATTATGTAGGTCCTATGCCCGACAAGCAGTACTACTGCCCGGGATCAATGTTTGAAAAGTCCCACAAGGCCTTTGAAGAATGGTACAATGCGAGAGTGGCTGAAAACTATGTCTTTGACTTTAAAAAGGAAATTTTAGAGTACTGCATCTCTGATGTAGAGATCCTAGCTCAGGCCTGTCTTAAGTTCAGGTCGATATTCCTCAAAGAGTGTAATGTCGATCCTTTCCTAGAGGCTGTAACGATCGCTAGCGCCTGCAACTTAACCTTCCGCCGCAACTTTTTAAAACCAAACACGATCGGCCTCATCCCAAAGAACGGCTACCGTTTAGTGGATCACCAATCAGCTATCGCTATTCAGTGGCTCAGCTGGGAAGAAGAGAAGCGTGAAGTGAGGATCGAGCATGCGGGGCGGAGTAAGGAAGTAAAGATTAACGGGCTAAAAGTAGATGGGTTTGACGGGGAAAACATCTACGAGTTTCACGGGTGCTACTGGCACGGTTGTCCCAAATGCTTCCCGTACAATCGAGAGGCTCCTCTGAAGGAGGATCCCTCGGACTCACTTCACTTGAGATACGAGAGAACCAAGTCCAAAATATCTAAGTTTAATGACTACGAAGAAGTCGAAATGTGGGAATGTGAGTTTCGAAAAGTAAAGAAAGTACAAAAGCTCACACACTTGGACTCTCTCCCCATACTAAACACCCTTCCTCTAGACCCTAGAAACGCTTTCTTTGGAGGCAGAACAGGCAACTCCAAGACTTACCACAAATGTGAAGGGGAAGAAACAATCCAGTATGTGGACGTGTGCTCTCTCTATCCGTATGTGTGTAAGTACGGTAAGTATCCCCTTGGTCATCCTACGATTTACGTGGGTGACAGGGAGTGCAGACAGAGAGGGCTCGGTGTAGATGGTTTGATGAAATGTAAAGTCCTGCCGCCTCGGGATCTCTACCACCCGGTACTCCCAGCCAAAATGAACAAGAAACTCATGTTTGCCCTGTGTAGGACTTGCGGGGAAACTCAAAACCAAGGGGAATGTTTTCATGAGAGTGAGGAAAGGGCGTTGGTAGGGACTTGGACTATGGACGAGGTGAGGAAGGCTGTAGAGAAAGGCTCCGTTGTCCTCGACATCTACAAACTGTGGGAATATAAAATGGCAACATACGAGAAAGGGGGGCTTTTCACCGACTTTATCAATAAATTCTTAAAAATGAAGCAGGAAGCCTCAGGCTATCCTAGCTGGTGTGAGACTGAACAGGACAAAGACAAGTACATCGCGGACTACTTCACTCATGAGGGAATCAAATTAGAGAAAGACAAAATTGTTAAGAATGGGGGTTTAAGACAATTGGCTAAATTAATGTTAAATTCATTTTGGGGAAAGTTCGGGCAGAGGGAGAACCAAACCAAGGCAATGATTGTCAGAGATCCCAAAACACTCTTTGAAATGCTGACAAGTCCCGACGTACAAGTAAACCGAATTCAGACTGTTAATAAAGAAGTGGTGGTAGTTAGCTGGAAGTACCTGGAGGAAGTCGGTAAGCCCTTGAGAAATGTCAATGTAGTGATCGCTGCCTACACTACAGCTCAGGCTAGGTTGAAACTCTATGAACATCTGGAGGCCTTGGGCGGTCAGGTGCTCTACTACGACACGGACAGCTGTATCTATTTCTACAGGGGAGGTTTGTATAGAGTCCCTACGGGAGATTACCTCGGGGAAATGACAGATGAATTGGTAGGTGATTACGGGCCTGGATCTTTCATCGTTGAATTCGTTTCTGGGGGGCCAAAAACTTACGCGTACCTTGTCTGGTCAACCAAAGAACAATGTTTGAAAACCGTTTGTAAAATCAAGGGCCTCACCCTCAATATGAAGACTTCCGAAACGTTAAACTTTGAAGCTCTGAAAAAGATGGTCCTTAGTGAAACAGCTGAAATACTAGAAATTGAAGAGAATAGAATCAGAAGGACTAAAGACCGCGACATTGTAACTGTAAGCGAAACTAAAGTTTTCAAAATTACTGGACCAAAGAGGAATTTTGAGGGAGAGTACGACACCCTGCCTTACGGCTACAAAATTCAAAGACTTGAGTAAAACAACACCGGAAGTGCAAGGGGGGGTGAAACGCCCCCCCTAACCCATAATGAGTCATACTTTCCCCTTCCGCGGATCGCTCTACCTCGGTCACTTTTGCCGCTGCTCCTGCCAAGGTAAGACGTGTCCTTACGTTGCTCTGATCTGTTCTATTGCACAATACTTGATATAAAATGTCTCACTTAACTTCTTATATATTTAATAACCAGGCCGTTGCTGTCCTGTTTGACAGAGAAAATAATCCTTGGTTCAAAGCAAAAGATGTTGCTCAAATCCTAAACTATCAAGATACAAAGCACGCAATCCGTACCCATGTAAGAGAAAAACACCGCAAAAATTTACTGGAAGTACGAGGGGGCGAAACGCCCCCCCTAACCCATAATGAGAAACATACAATCTTTCTTAGCGAGCCAGGTCTTTATTCGCTAATTTTAAAATCCAAATTGCCCATTGCTGAGAAATTCCAAGGCTGGGTTTTTGAAGAAGTCCTGCCTTCCATTAGAAAGTATGGAATGTATAAAATCCAACAAAAAAATAATCAGTTGTTACAATCACTTACAAAATCACTGGAAATTAACCAACAGCTAGCTCAAATTAACTCAGAATTTAAAACTGCAAACGATATAATGTGTGAAGAAAACCAGTCACTGAATGAGTTGTTGACTGAGCAGGCACCGAAGGTTGCTGTGATGTCAGACGACGATGGACTAAAACATGTTTTATGTGTCCTTATTAAAGAAACCCTTCTAGAGCTGTACGGAGTCTGCGAGTACAAATGTATTCGCATACAAAAAAGAAAATTTAACGAAGCTCTCATTAAAGCCAAAAATGAAGGTTTCGTACCTTGTTTCATCAAGTCTCCTGTTCCTAATGGGATTAATGTACTTAACAAAGCAAAAGAAGTAATGCAGAGTTTTGGTATGCACTTTGACTCTGCATACAACAACATCCTAACTTCTCACAATTTTGTAAATATAGTTGAGCATGTCTTGGACAATGCATAAGTTCCCACTGTATGTATGTGTGTGTGTGTGTGAATGAAGGTCCCTGGCGCGGGTGACGAAAAGCCCCGTAAACCTGAAAGGGGGTCTAGTAGATTGAGCCGCTTGGCTAACACCCAGGCTACTCCTTCGAACGGTCTATGTATGAATGAGGGGTCTTACAGACCTCGGGTGAATGAAGGACTTTGTAAATCGAGTAGTCTAGACTACTCCTTGGAACAGTCCGTACGGTGGGGACTTGTAAAATTAAAATAAAAAAATAAACGGGGGAGGCAACTAGTTTGTTTTCGGAAGGCCTCCACGGGCCATGGCGGTGGAGGAGCCATGGTTCATCTTTAAAAAATCTCTATCCTTTGTTTGCTAAAAAGGGAGAGGACATTAGTTTGTACTGGGCTACAACCAGGTAATCTGGATTGGCTCACGCACGGAATAATGTTTAACCTGGGTGCACATGCACGGGTGGTCTCAAACCCCACTCAAGCAAACAGATACTTACTTATTCCGAGTATACGGGGTTCATCACAGCGTACACAGGGTTTCTAGGCGGTAGCGGTGGTGGGCAAGGTGGTCGCTGAGGCGGTTGCGACGACACCGGCTTGACCTCCTCGTACAGGGGCTCCTCCTCACGACGATAGGTGACCGTCGGGGTAGGTGGGGCCCGAGGCACCCTGGTGCAGGACACAGCGTAGCCAAAACACACCAACACAGCAGACATCTCGATCAGTACTGACCGAGCGTTACCACGGTGAGCGTTATCAAACAGGACGCTGAGGTTTTGATAACGAATATGGCGTGGTGCCTGATAAGCTCTTTAGCAGACAAGCTATTTGTCTTTGCCATATTTGTTACGAGCCTTGTATTTATCTATATAATGAGAATCACCGATGTTAGTATAAAACTAGTGTCCTCAGAATAATCGTATCATTAGTAAAATGGACGGTAAGACAGCTATAGCTGAGGAGCTGCACAGACCTGCCAGGAGAAACTATTCCAGGCGTAAAGTCACCCTTAAGGGTTTAAGGGACCTTTATCAGGCTGATCTCGTTGAAATGAAGCCTTATGCGAAAACTAACAAAGGCTACAAATATATTCTTACCATGATTAACTGTTTGTCAAAACTAGCTTTTGCCGTACCTCTAAAAGACAAGTCAGGGCCAGAAGTGGCAAAGGCACTCGCTCCTATCTTAGCTAAGTATAAAATGAAAAACTTTCACACAGACCAGGGTACCGACTTTTTCAATAAACATGTAAACGCGTTAATGAAGAAATACAAAATCAACCATTACCATACATTTTCCGAACTTAAGGCTAGTATAGTAGAAAGACTGAACAGAACGATTAAGACAAAAATGTACAAGTTATTTACTGCCAGAGGTAGTTATGAGTGGGTAAGTCTATTGCCAGAAATCATAAAATCTTACAACAACACAAAGCACAGAACTATAGGTATGAAACCCAAGGATGTAAGACAGAAACATGTCAAAGACATTCTAAATAAAATAAATAAAGTTAAAAAACCCAAACATAAAATCCTTAGACAAAAATTAAAATTAGGTGACAGTGTTAGAATCAGTAAAGCTAAAAGAGTGTTTAAAAAAGGCTATTTGCCAAATTGGACAAATGAGACGTTTACAGTATATGCGATTAAACCAACAAGACCAATAACATACATATTACAAGACAACAGAGGGGAAATACTTAAAGGTGGGTTTTATGCAGAAGAAATTAGCAAATCAAAAACCGGTGACATTTATTTAGTTGAAAGAGTTTTAAAAAGGAAAGGAGACAGACTCTTTGTACGCTGGAAGGGGTATGATAGCAGCCATGACAGTTGGATTGACTCCAAGGACTTGGTGTGATAACGATTGACCGCTTCATCCGCTCGGTATGTGCTTATCAAGACCACGTCCGGGAAGTATATATCATCTGTAATCAGTAGTGAGTAATCAGTCAGGATGCGGGTTGAGAAGTAGGAAGTCGAGCTTCCCGTTCAAAACTTTGACCAATATATCGGGTCGGGCATGGTTAAAAAGAATAAACACGGTATTTTATTACCTGATTCAATACGCTGTATAATATGCGGGCCAAGTTCCTCTGGGAAGACCAATGTTTTATTCAATTTATTGTTTGACCCAAACGGCTTAAGATTTGAAAATGTCTACGTTTTTTCAAAGTCCCTCTATCAGCCCAAGTACGAATTTCTAAAGAAGGTAATGCCCAAGGAGGTTGGTTATTTCGCGTATGATGACAATAGTCTAGTTGTACATCCAAACGAAGCTAAACCAAACTCTATAATGATCTTTGACGATATTTACTGTGAAAAACATGACCATATACGCAGTTATTTCACTATGGGTAGACATTAAAATATAGATACATTTTATTTAGGGCAGACATACAGTGCTATACCCAAACAGCTGGTGAGGGACAACTGTAACTTTGTTATTTTATTCAAACAAGACGAAAGGAACCTAAGACATGTGTACAACGATCATGTCACTACCGACATGTCCTTTGACAAATTTAAAGAGTTGTGCGCTCGGGCGTGGCGAGATAACTTTGGATTCCTTGTGATTGACAAGACTCTAGACCCTTATAAGGGAAGGTACAGAGTAGGGATGGACAGTTTTATAACAGAAGTGTAATGGTACGCATCTACACGTACAACGATTTAAGAGGCTTTAACGCTAAACTCCATAATGTCAAGTCAAACTTGTGCTCTTTTTATTACAAGGACAAGAAGAAATTCTGTAGAAACTACTGCAGTAATAAACCCCCTCATGGGTACCAGCTTAACAAAAGATGCTGGAGACATAAAAAACTAAAAAGATCCGCTGTGATACCTCCTGTAGTTTTATTAATTATATCTGCGAGTGAGAGAACCTATAACCGAGATACATGGCTTAGTTTTATGAACAAATGCGAAGAAAAAAACGTTCCTTTGGAACTTGTAATATATCACGAAGATATGTACAACTGTACCGTGCAAGACCCACAAAATATGATATCTAGATTCAGGCCGTTCCCCGAGTTCTTTGGGCAAGTTTTGCCTTTACGGAACTTGCACGGAAGTGTTAATTTTACACAAATCTGTAATGAAATGCTGCAATACGGATGTAAGATCCCATTTGCTTCACGGTGTATACTTCTGACAGAACGCAGTATTCCTATAAGATCACCAATGACAGTCTATAAAAAAGCTTCAAGCTTAAAATGTCACATCGATATTAGTTATAATATCGGATACACGAACGTACCTCCTAGTGTCCCTCGATGCAACAGGAATAAACCGTTTAACGGTGTTAATAACCTATGCCAGGGGTTGTATACTACAGAGTTTCTCAAACTGGCCCTGCCCACACTACCAGTACAGTGCGAGAGATTCGGTATAAGTCTAAACAATGGCGTGTACAGTGTAACAAACAGAGTGCTATTTGACCAGTGGAGAGCGTTCACAGGCGCGAACCCGAGCGAATTCTGGCTTTTAAATTCTTATTTACTGCAACACCTCAACGAGCCTAGGCCTATGGCGTTACTCAGACGATTCATGCAAAACACAATTGAAAGTGATAAATACACCGTAGCAGAAATACCTCAATGGAGAGACGGGTGGAAACGTACTTTTGTATTCAGGAGTTTTACCGGTCGTTATGTGATTCCCCGGTTCGATGCTAGAGAACAAAGGTACTACAGAGGTATGGACTTTAGCGCTGGTGTTTCACTGTTGGATATTATCGAGTTCATACGTAGGCATAAGAGGCGTGCCTTGTTTTTCAGGCAAGTCGAAATGCCTTAAATCTAGATGCGCTGGTTGAAATCTATCATTTATGACTATGAAGCGGAGCAGTAAACAACAACTGACAAACCGACTCATAGAGCTACGTAATGCTATTAAGAGAAAGTATAAAATGTTTAAGGAAGGATCCGAGGAAAGTGATATTATGCTTGAGAAACAGTATAAACCAATTATTCAAGAACTTAGAAAAACAACAACAGTTAGCCCCAACATAAAAACAGAACCCGAAACCTTTAAAGAAGAACCAATGGACTACAATACGACAGATGATGATGAAGGAGAAGCTGAATTTATTCCGCAGAGTGTATCAACACCTGAAACCAGCGGGGTAAAGCAAATTGTATCGACCCCTTCGGGACTGGAAACAGCGTCTCAATATATGGAAAGTCAGTTTAGTAACCCCATGACGGTGAGGTATATGACACTTCTTTTAAAAGATGCTAGCGGTAAGGTCCGAGTTATTGATCATGACTACGGCCCTAGATACGAAGGCAGTACATTAATGATGGGAGATAAGGTGTTAGACTTTGACAACGATGGAACTATTCTAATAAACAAAACAAGATATAGTCCTACCGAAGGTTTGTATGAGCTCATATTTAAGAGAACCCCTGACGAGAATATATACGATGAAGACGATCTGAAGACCTATAAGAGTATTATTATCGCCACCAACGCTCACAAGAGAGGATACAAATTCCACAATCAAATTAGGAGGGACAACAATCTAAAGTACAGAAGAATTATTAAAGATGTATTCCCGGCCAGAGTGGGCAAGGATCTAGCGTGGAAGAATGCAAAGTCCCGTGATATAATACACTGGGACGACGCCAACGAGTTAGTGGACAGATTACGGCACATAGCCATGTCAACAGAGACTGGAAACAGAGTCCACGGCAATGAAATACTGAGTATCGTGGAGGAACTAAGGGAGGCCGGCTACATAAAAGGAGTTGGCAACAGTAGATTTAAAGCATTATTAAAATGACCATTGACAAGTTCGGACGTAGTAGCCGGAAATCCCGAGGTGAGGCCGTCAAGGGCCCCAAGGGAGAGGGTTTCAATTTAACACCCCAAGGTGACTATGATATGCAAAATAAACGGTTATGTAAATTGGCTACACCGTTACAGCCACTCGACGCTGCTACAAAGAATTATGTTGACCATAAATCTATACCTTCCGACTTTCAGAGGTTCAATATGCAAAACAGAAGATTATGGAGCGTAGCTGACCCCGTGGAGCCCTCGGAGGCAGTAAACTTGGGCATACTAAAAAAACTAAGTATGACTATCTCCAACGATAAATATGACGCTAATAATAAACAAATAACTAATTTAGCTCTACCAACAGACCCCAGCGATGCAGTTACCAAGTCGTACGTGGAAAAAGAGATATTGCCTATAACCACTAACCTCGCTAATCAACAGCTTGACTCAACCAGTCTCAAGACCAGACTGTCAAAATGCGAAGGTCTAATAACTAGTAATAAAGATTTTCACGAGAAACGGTTGAGGAAATTCGGTACCATGGTCTTTAATTATATTAACAGAAAACAAACTGGGAGGTCTGCCATTCTACCCACAACGGGTGAAAACGATTATTTAAACTGGGAAGATTTGTTTGCTGACGGGTTGGAAGGTGGTGAAGAGCCTGAAGAAGAAGACGTCAAACCTCTTCCGCCTGATACTTATGACCTCTTTATGACTGAAGAGGGACTGAGTGGTTGAAACAAATTAAAGAGAATTTTCGTCTTGAGCCAACGGGGATATTTGATGATACTTTTCCTTTCCCCTGGTCTCCTCAGGACAGAAGCTGAATATATAATGTCACTTAAACCGGGAAATACCGATTAGTCTACTCCGAACCGTCGAGGATGTTGGTTCTCTTACTGTTTATACTACCTCTTGCCTCGTGCAACAAGTCAATAGAGTATCTTACATATTACGGCTATCTGGAAAAAAACGCTTTTACAAAGGACATTACTTCTGCAGTAAAACAATTTCAAGAGAATTTTCGTCTTGAGCCCACGGGGTTTTTTGACAATGATACCTTAGCGCTTATGAGCACTCCTCGGTGTGGCTATAAAGACAATATATTACCCTTCTCAGCTCTACCCAATAGAAAGTGGAATAAATCAGTAATAACTTGGTACCAATACGGAACACCACAGTACCCCAACTTAATTCATAGAGCTTTCGATGTATGGGCCAAACATGCAAACTTAACTTTTAAATAAGATATAAATAACCCCACTATAATTATATCCTTCTCAACTAATAGACAGCATATATTTTACTCTAGACGGGAGACTTGTCCATATGACTTTGATGGCCCCAGCTACCTCTTAGCTCACGCCTATTTACCCCATATGGGTTATAACCAAACGGACATACACTTTGATTCGGAAGAAAACTGGGATTTCACTATGAATTTACCACGATATGGAAACATTTCATTTTTTCAAACATTAGTACATGAAATTGGTCACGCCCTAGGCCTGGACCATTCAGGCGACGATAAATCAGTAATGTTCCCTTTCCATAGGAGTCCAATGGGGATTGTGGACATGAACGAATACGAGCTAAGCAAAGATGACCAACGCGCTATGGAGTTTCTGTACGGCAGGCCCACTAAGACATTTGCAACCATTCCAAACTATACACCATCCACTACCACGACAACAACTACAACAACAACCACTACCACACCAAGCAGTACAGCACCTGAGACACCATCCGAGATAACTGAAAAACGCGATATATGCGAGTTAAAAGGTCAAATTGATAAGTACGTTATTGTAAACAAGAGGATATTTGCTTTCTTTAGAGACTACGTATGGATTATAAGTTTGGACCCTGCAGACAGGACTCCTGAGGATTTAACAAGGCCAAGGAGAATCTCTCACTGGCTTAACTTTTTACCGCGAAACTTTACTGAAATATCTCCCATCTACCAGAGGCCTAACAGGGAAATTGCCCTTTTTGTTGGCAATGATGTATACTTATTTAGATACCCTTCACTGTCTTTGGTAACAAAGAGTAGTACTGACACCATAGCCGGTAGACAGGTATATAAAGTTAAATCGGCCTTTGCCACTAACACGGGGAAGAGTTACATGGTTATTAACGGCTGGTATCTGATTGAAATTAACGAGTGCGACTTTACTGGCACTTTTATGGGAATGGTTTCGTCTACACTGTACGGGGTTCCTGCTCACAGTCGCGGTGCATTTAGATATATAAATGGCATGATTTATATTGCAACTGACAGTGGTGTGTTGGAGTACAACGAGTTCACAAACGCTGTGTCTCGTACGGTGCCTGACATTTTTGAAGTTTTGAAAATTCCGTGTATACGTGAGACTCTACTGAATAGACTGTACGAGGTGATTAAATACTTACAATAAAATGGCAAAGACTAGAAGGAAACCTCTCAGACGCAAGCTAGCGCTTGTACGAGGTGGAGGTATTGTTTCATCGGTGCTGAACAAAGCTATAGATTTACTACCTGTTGAACTGCATATTCCTGGTTATCAGTACTGCGGACCTGGCACGAAGTTAAAAGAGAGATTGGCTAGAGGTGACAAAGGAATAAACGGGCTAGACGCGGCCTGTAAGGTCCACGACATAGCATACTCCCGGTATTCCGACAGCGAGCGGCGAAGACAAGCTGACAAAGAGTTGGCGGAACGCGCTTGGCAGAGATTCAAGTCTAGTAACGCCAGTGTTGGTGAGAAAGCCGCTGCTTGGGCAGTCACAACAGCCATGAAAGCAAAAACAAAATTGGGAGGAGGCCGTAAGAAGAAACGCCCTGCTAAACGCCCGAAGGGTAGAGGGTTGTATCTTAGGCCCTATAGAAAGGAAGGCGCAGGCTGTAAAAGAAAGAAAAGGGGAGGCCGCAAGAAAAAAAAGCATCTCAATACCAATAAAGCCACTTACAAATTACGATTTGATCAAATACGCGAGGTTATTGAAAATTCCTAATTTCAGAGGGGTTTATATGAGGAACAGTCTACCGAAAACCCCGAGAAAATGTGAATCTGCTATAGTTAACTTGGACAGTACAACCGGTCCAGGCACGCACTGGGTATGTTACAGGAAGATTGATAAAAAGGCCTATTATTATGACAGTTTTGGAAACCTATGACCACCACCGGAAATTTCTAAGTACTTGGGTGAATGTGAGATGTACTATAACTACGAGAGACAACAGAATTTTGACTCAGTTGTTTGTGGACATTTGTGTTTAAAGTTTCTCTGTAGTAATGTTCTGTCTAACAGGGGTAACTAGTGTTCTATCCCACGAGCTAGCGTTTCCTATTGATGTTAGCGAGGGTACATGGGAACTTGGTTTAATTGAACTGACCACTTATAACTCTATACCGAACATTGAAAAAAACATAAATGATACGTTTTACTACGGTGATGATAAAAGTATTACGATCCCTGAAGGGTCTTACGAAATTGAGGACATTGAAAAGTATATACAGTCGCAACTACCAAAAGAAGTACAATTTACTTTGAAACCTAATAATAACACTTTAAAAGCTACGATATGTTGTTCTGAGAAAATTGACTTTACTAAAGAACATTCATTGGGAACACTCTTGGGCTACAAAAAACAAATATTCGGGGCTAAAGATGAACATAATGTATCGGAACTGCCTGTAGATATAATAAAAGTTAACTCCATAAGGGTGGAATGTAATGTCACACGCGGGTCATACTTGAATGGGGTTGAGGGCCATGTCATACACGAGTTCTACCCGGCTGAACCACCGGGCTATAAAATAATGGAATTACCGAGGAATGTCATTTATTTACCTGTGATCAGCCAGAGGATCAACAACTTGACAGTGTCTCTAAAAGACCAGGACGGTAATCTTGTTAACTTTCGCGGAGAAGGAATTTCTGTTAGACTAAATCTTAGACGCAGTAATGGGGCTACTATTTAGGCATATACCAGGAGGGCAACAAGTCAGTAGTGTTCAGAAAGCCAAGGAGTTAACTTGTAAAAGCATAGCGTTTCTTCGCTCTCTCGGTTTTAAAGTAATAAAGAATGGCGCTATTAGCGATAGACAACCAGGCAGAGTATGCTGACTTGATAACAGGGATGGAGTTGAACTCACATCAGCCGTATGCAAGTACAACTTACAATAATAACGATGAAATAAGAATACCGATATTACAGCAGGACATAATAACCGCGCCTTTTGAAAGTTTTATATTGATACACGGCAAGACCAACGCTACAAAGGCCGACGGGACTCCTCAGGATGTTTCCTTTATTAATAATGCTATATCTTTCTTGTTTGAAGAAATCCGCTACGAGATTTGTGGCAAGGAAATTGACAGGACAAAAAATGTCGGTATAACTACTACTTTAAAACATATTCTATCTATTCGCGAGGAGGAGAAAAATACTTTAAAGAATGCCTGTTGGAACGGTCCTGGTAGTACTGAAAAAGTGACAGATTTTGTATATTCAATCCCTCTAAAACTCTTGCTAGGTTTCGCTGAAGACTACAGACGAGTGCTGGTAAATGTTAAACAGGAACTGATACTCTTACGTTCGGCTACAGATACAAACGCTGTAAAATTGATGGAGGCCGGGACTTTAACATTAACAATTGACAAAATCTACTGGCGAATACCTCACGTTACAGTGAACGACGCTCAGAAGTTAAAATTGTACAAGTTTATTGAGAAAGACCCCGCAATACATGTTCCCTTTCGTCAGTGGGAAATGATTGAATACCCGAACCTGCCGAGTACAGACACGTTATCTTGGACACTTAAAACATCTAACCAAACAGAAAAACCTCGGTATATTGTTCTAGCCTTTCAGACAGGCAGAAAGAATGACTTAACAAAGGACATGTCACGGTTCGACGCCAGTGATTTGCTTGATGTTAAACTGTATTTAAACTCAAATTTCTACCCGTACGACAACCTTCGCGGGAACACTTGCCTGTTTTATGATATGTATGCGAACTTTTAAAACTCTTATTACGGTAGAATCGGCTCACCGATATTAAACTTTGATGATTTTAAAACAAAGTGTCCTCTGTATGTAATTGACTGTTCAAAGCAGGACGATACTATTAAGACCGGTCCCGTAGATGTAAGGCTTGAGATTCAAACTAAAACAGCAATCCCGGCTAATACTTGGGCGTACTGTCTCATAATTCACGACTGTCACTACACATACACACCGATCACGGGAGATGTCAGGAAAATATCGAGTTAGTTTCTCCAGCCCGGTAGTAACAAAAATATACAGTTTGCCCGCTGAAGATAGAAAATCATATTGGGAACAGTTAGCAAGGGATAGGGCCAGGTTTTTGAGAAGAATTAAATGTACCGATGACAAAATATCCAATGTAATTTCTAAACAGTGGACCCTCAGGGTCCAACACTTGGAATGTATGTACAAGGGGGGTGAATCACCCCTCTTGGGGCGGGGTGGGGAAGGGGTAAAAGATACATATAATATTCAGAGGGTTAGTCTCTTGCTAGCACTCAGCGAGTAAACATGGGCGAGTGGGTTATTATTCAGTTTTATAACGCCGAGAATGTTTTAATAGGTACAGCAAAAATGGATTGTTACAAGATATACTGCGAGAAGGAAATATTTGATATTCCTGAGGGTACCACCACCGTAGTTGTTAAACTCAGAGACGATGGAGACTTTAGCAGTGATGATGATGAGGAGGGTATAGATGTTGTGGGTTAAGAGATTTTGTTAGTCTGAGGTGAACAGTCAGTGAGTAAACATGGGTTACTACGGTTGGATTAAAATTGAATATTACTACAAGAAGGTTTTGATGAAAACAGATTACGTAGACAGTTACAAGTTTGCTAGTGTTGAAAAGGAGTTTAAATTAATGCGTGGGATCGATAGCATTATAGTTAAATGGCGTACAGATTTTGACAACAGTGAATCCTCAGAATCCTCTTCAGATTCTGAGGAGAAGGAGGGGGGAGGGGAGGGGGTAGATGAGGTTGGGTGTGGACGTTTATTAACGGGGCGTACCGATTAGTAGCAGAGATGACATCGGCCGAGACGGAGGTGAGTACGGGAGCTATACCCATCCCTAAGGGGAAAGAGCCTATAAATTTAATGACCGGAGTATTTCTAAAGTCAGTCCACTTCTTGGACCCTGAACTCACCAAGTGCGTAGTATCGGGTATTTTTAAAAACAGGGACAACAGCCTCGGAGTATTAATTAAGGGGAGGAAAGGTGTTGTGTTTTGGTCTTACGATTCTTACTGTCAGCTGGTTGACAGGTTCAATGAAATTACTTTAGCTTTTGAAGGCAAGTATCAATGCTTTGTAAAGACCGATACGGGAGCTGATATTAAAGTTAACAGTATTTTTGGTCAGCAGTACGCTTGTGTCTCTGACGGAGAACACTCCTTGGCTCTCAATCGACACGAGTGGAATCAGCTTGTAATTAACATTCCTTTGATCGGTCGCTCTCTATTAGAATTGTTTTATTTGGAGGATATTATTAAAGTTTTTATTGATCAGGTTTTATCGGGCGCTGAAGCTTGTACAGAACAATTACCACCTCAAGTAGCTGACCGTCTTTTTAGCGAAGTCTCATTATAGAAGCTGTAGTCGAGTTTCACGGGTTCAAAGACAATAATAATAAATTTATTGTAAAGGAGTTTGCTATAGTCGGAAAGTCTTACAGAACTCAGCTGGTATTCCGACCTCCTTACTGTTTTAATTTTTTGAATAGCAAGATGAAAAGAACAGCCCGCTGGCTGACTCGTCACTTTCACCATATAAAGTGGGATGAAGGTGAGGTACATTACAGCGAAGAGCTTTTACGCTCACTGTGTAAACCCTTCGAGGCCATACACACAAAAGGCCTGGAGAAGGCTCAATTCCTTCGGACGTTTCATTCTAATGTTAAAGAAATAAATGAAAGTTTGTATATAGATGATGATGGTTTTACAGTAGCTTGAATTATACATAAAAATAAAAACGAAACTTGCGCCTTGAGGTCCGCACAGTATTACGCTCGAAAAATATTTTCGAGTGGGGCCTAATAAAAATAAGGCCCGGCAGTCGCTCACCCAGCAGGCAGGGCTAAACCCTTTGTAAGTCCAGGGGTGTGGGGAGGTTGGCCTAAAAAACCGTGAAACCGTTTGTTGTAATCCTCCGACTGTCAGGGAAATGCGAATTAAAAGGCGCAACAAAAATAAAATAAAAATAAAAACCAAATAAAAAAATATAAAAGTAAAATTCTCTGTCTACTTTTCTAGGCTAAACTGAACGGACACAGTCTTAGTAAATAGCCTAGAAACAGAGAACAAAAAATATTTATCGGAGGCAGCATTTTTGTAATGGAGTGGCTGCAACGAATCACTGCGTTGGTTGGGGCAGTGGTTAAAAACAGTGAGAATAGGCCTACTGGGGATACTCACTTTAATAAAAAACGCGCCGAGACCCTACCCCCTGGGTGGTGTGGAAACATGGGTCATAAACGTGTACTCATAGAAATGTATTGCTAAAAAAGGACACGAAAAAACCTCACTAGAAATAACATGCCTTATCGAAAGCCCTCCGACCAGCTGTAAGTCAGTGTAACACCGCATACACCGCAAGTGTACCGCAGCGTCCAAGTGTACTTTATACTGCCGCGGAGATAAGGCACCAAACAATAATGGTAGCTCACTTGCAGGTGTGGAGAGAGCTCCACATGGTGTCCCGGCACACAATATTCCCCGTACAAGGGACACAAGAATGTACTCAATACTTCGAATTCCGTACACACCGGCTCCATGACTGTAACTGAAGTGGTGAGTGTGACTCGCGCCCTAATCACAATCACTTCCTGTGATAGCACGGATGACTAGTGTAGCAAGCAATGCTAGACCCGTTTTTGAAAACAAGTTTCCACCACTGTCTAACGCTTGCTACCCTGTTCAAAAATAAGAACAATAATTAGTATAATTACTTACTGAACAGCATCGTGCTCACAGGACTCGATAGGTGGATGGTTTCTCCACTCCTCCGGGGACAGCTCCTCACACTTACAGCATATGTCGTAGCCTACCCCTTCTGGGGTAAGCCACAACATATTACACGACGTCAGCTTGCCGCAGGCCTCGCAGTGGCTGTAGTGCAGATGCTCCATGGTGAGACGCGAATGAGTGAATGAATGTGTCGCAACAGTTTCACGCCAGCGCGGTACTGATAAGAGTTTCCTCTGATTAGAACTTCAAGCGTTTCAAATGGATAGTAAAATAGAAAACTAAAACGTGAGTAAAAATCATAATAGCTTATGATGATTGAGAGCCTAAAACATTACCGCTAATAGCCGGGTCCAGAAGCTCGTTAAAACAAAGTACCGCTCAAGATGATTGAACGGCCGAAAATTACCATCGATTACGAGCCGGCCCAGACGCTCATTAAATCCAAGTATCGCTCAAGGTGATTGAGCTCACGAAAATTACAGTCTATTTTTCTAATGGTTACACTGTGTGTTGTAAAATATTGTACTTACTATATTACGCAGGAACATCTGTTAATGGCTCTGCTAATTTCAAAGTCGCATACATCGCAGAGCCGCATCCTCTCCTGCGGTATAAAATCTACGTAACCGCAGGTCTCTCTTGCCTCCTTCGACCTGCATGGCGGTAGGTTGCCTTCACTCAGGATGAGGGCTTCCTAAAACATTTGTTATAACAAACATAAATTACTATGCAACAACCCTTTTTAACAGTGTACTTAATTTAAGTGTACTTAAATTAAGTGTACTTACAAGAGTGCAGAAGACACACAAGACCAAGCCGCCTTCAAACTCGAACCAAAAACTCTCGAGGGTTTTACAACACCTTTTATGCTCATTAACGAGTTGAAGACGCGTAGGTTGCGGTAATGGTAAGTTTAAAATTTGGTCCAAGCGCGGGTTATTAGCGCAGACGGCCTCCAGACAAATCTGTACGAGAGACGAGGCCATCGCGTACTGCCTGATGATTCAACTCAAGGAGATAGGGAAAGCTACTGTGATAAGGTCCCTGGTGACTAAGGTTGAGGGTGGGGATAGAGTATAAATATGAGCGTTTGCTGTCTCTCGATTACAGTATTCCATGCATTCTGTAGTAATGTTCCGTCTACTGATTATTGTGACGATTCTTCGTTTGTCCTCTGGGGACAGTGACGGCGAGAACCCACCACTTCAACCCGGGGTATGTAGTTAATTCAGTGTAGTTAATTTATTTGTTGCTGCTAATTAAATAGTTTCTTAAATGTAACGTTTTGTTAATTTATTTACAGGGTCCCAGACCTTCGAGCCCTGACATTTTTGCCGATGAAGACTCTGATGTAAGTGTATAGAGTAATTAATTCCAACATTTTAAAATTAATATTATTACGTTTTCTTATAGTAATGTATTTTTTTATTTTTTCAGAGTGATTCGACTGACTTAGATCAGCCTCTTAACGGATATCGACGTCGGACCCGAGCAACAAATATGCGAATAACTGAGATAATGGCTAGTGTAAGTATTTGTAATAATTGTGAAAATTTAATATATTTTAATAATTTTTAATAATGTAAATAATTAATTTAGTCAACTTACTACCGTCCTTATAATAATTTTTTGTTTATAATGGGGAACTGATTGCCTATTTGATGAGTATAGCCGGAGCGACACAGGTGATGTGTTCTTCATAAATCGGCGCAGGGACATCCTCTCATACTCCATGCCCGATGGAGATACTGACATGACCCTGGCGCCTCTTGAAGGATTTCACCCGATACATTGGGTAAGTGAAATAACAAAAGTGTAAAATTGATCACTAGCTTATATATTCTGCTGAAATATATTTATATTCTTTTTGTTTTTTTTAAGGATGATGCTTACGATCGCTTATCGGATTGGAGACTATTTTCAAGCCCTACCGTGGAGACTGGAGCATATATCTATGAGGAGACCTGTGTAGTCGACGGTATTTTATGGATACGTTCTGCTTGGATGGTTAGTAGTTTTTAGGATTATATATAACATTAGATTAAGAATTAAGGTAATGGCGTGGCCTATACTTATCGGTTTTAATTTTCAGAGGGGTTGTGAACGCGTTCCGTGGGGCTATGAAATGGACCTACGGTCACGACCCACTTGCTGTAGAACGCGCAATGGAACGCGGTATGTGAGAGAGCATTCCGAATCCCTCCGTGATGCCGTTCAGCTCAGACAGCTCCAAGCTCTTGTGGTAAGATATCGATCGAATAAACTTTTTAAAAGCCGGTAATACTTTGAAGAATCTAATAATTGTTTGTTTTTCAGCCAGCGTATGTCATGGAGGATGACATACACTTCATGAATGAAGAGGAGGACATCCTCATTTATGAAGAGAATCCTGCCCCATCAGCTCCTAGAGGATTTCGCCGAGTTAGCTTTGTAAGTAACGTAGTATAATATAATAATAACTAACGTACATTACTAGACTGTTTTATTCTTAATTACTGATTTAAACGTTTACAGGCGAGTGTTGAAACCCGTTTGAGGGAGATGGAGGCGCTTGCGTGGCCTTCGAGGCAGTCCCATGTGTACGTCCTCACTGAATCAACCTACTGGGCCAGGGATCGATGGACTTTAATTCAGTTGAGGGTACGTAGGTCAATTTGCTAACGAACTTTCACTTTCTCACCAGGGTACAGATACTTACTCACAAATATCTTTTGCAGAGGGAAGACCAGCCGCTAGAAAGGTGTACCCTCGGGGCTCGTCGGGTTTGTGCTGGCGTATATTACGTCCACAGACAAGCCACGGGACTTCGTACGCGTCTAGGGGTAATTATATTATTATTCTGTTTTTTAAATTTATATAAATTATGTTTCAAAATTAAATAGTAATTTTTTGTTTTCAGACAGTAACAGTCGGTTTTCTTTATTTTAGCTTGAAGACGATTTACTAGGGCTGAGGAGGTCGCGTCATCCAATTACGAGTGCAACCACCTCCGCGGGGCCTTCCAGGAGA
Organism: Allygus modestus; assembly: GCA_963675035.1. NCBI lineage: Eukaryota > Metazoa > Arthropoda > Insecta > Hemiptera > Cicadellidae > Allygus > Allygus modestus. Next base: position 375,775,780 of record OY776112.1, read on the forward strand.
GTTGAACCTGTGGTAAGTTGAATACAACCCTTAGGGCTATTGTTTTTTAATGAGTATATGCAATTAACCAGTGTATTGTGTTCCAGCATGTGTATGATGATCCGTCGCAGGCACAGGGGGCCGAGAACCTGCCTCCACCAAGCCCACCACCGCTGCAACCTCAGCCCGAGAACCCGCCTGCACCACAGCCTGAGAACCCGCCTCCACCACAGCCCGAGAACCCGCCTCCACCACAGCCCGAGAACCTGCCTGCACCTCAGCCTGAGAACCTGCCTGCACCTCAGCCTGAGAACCCGCCTCCACCTCAGCCTGAGAATCCGCCACCACCACCACCACCACAGCCACAGCAGCTCTGTCCCCACTGCCGTCGTGAGGAAAGGCTGCATGAGCTGAGGCATGACGCTTTTGAGAGGGTGAGCATATTATAATAATAATAACTTAATGTGATTCATAAATTAAACTGTGTTTATGATTTCAGGGTTTATATAGGTATATTTTATGATTTTAAGACTTGTTTATGATTTCAGATCGAGGCACGACAGGAGGGTGTTGACCGTGCGTCTTGGCGGGCTGTATGCCACCTTACCACTGCTAGGTCAGAGCTCCGGGAGGTTCTCCACCTGTCCGAGACCGTCCTGGTGAATGCAACCCGTCAGGAGATGCTGGAAGTCGCCCCAGTCGTCTGGACCGAGATCCAGACTACGCTGGAGCGCATCCTCACTCAGACCGGGAGCAGCATGGACCAGGAAATCTTCCGGGGACGTCCACCGCCTGCTACAGAACCTCCTAGGGCCCTGATGTGCAGGGTCTGCCTAGATACGCTGCCTACGGTGGTGCTGTCACCGTGTCAACACACCCTCTGTCCCGCGTGTGCAGTTCGCCTCCACGTATGCCCGTTCTGCCGCTCAACGGTCGTCGGCCGCAAGCGGCTTTACTTTGACGGCTAGTTTTTATATAATCATTTATATTAGTTTTTTTATTATTAACTTTTTTCATATTACTCTTTGTTTTTTTTATTATTAACTTTTTTCATATTACTCTTTGTTTTTTTTTATTATTAACTTTTTATATGTATATTCTTTTATTATTATGTTAACTGTTTATATATTATATTTTATTATACATATATACATATATCTATTTTATTATACATATATACATATATCTATTTTATTATACATATATACATATATCTATTTTATTATACATATATACATATATCTAATAAACTTATTTTATAACAAACTGACTTTTTACTTACCTTATTTAGCTCCGCTAGGTTGGTAGCGTATAGAGTATAATAGCATAGAGCATATATATATATATAATACTGCATATAATAACCATAGGTTGGCAACACTGCACAATCTGGAGGGAGAAAAGTGAGGTTAGGGAATCTGGCGGGAAAAAAGTGAGGTTAGAAAATTTGGCGGGAAAAATGTGAAGCCGCCATGGGCGCCACCATCTTGGGGGCGGAGCCTAATGACGTCACAAGTCACGTGACCAAAATGCTGGCTTCTGATTGGCTTGCTATATCTTAGCCATCCCTACTCAGAAGATTAAACTTTATTTAGTTTTAAGTGCTGGAGAATATAAAGTACAGATAAAAACAATAACATTCATTCCCAAGAAGCAGTAGTTACACACACCATGGGATTTTAATTAATTATTTGTAAAAATATGTGCTCTTCAAGGATCTACTCTAAGAATAGTGTTCCCAAAATACAAAGAAGAGAAGAAATATATCCGCCAATGGAATATGTCACCCGCACATTGACAAATGGGACAACAGAGTCAAACAATGGCTAGTCTCAATGGAATGGATGATGTTCATTTCCGTTTACATAAACGTCACTCTTCAGGTGCAGTAACTTCACGAGTACAAATTAAACCAAACATAAAATATCATGATTAGTTAAATACTTCCTTTGTTAAATGTCTGCATAGTATTTTTATGCACTGTTTTTAACTTTGTTCGACTGAAATGTTTTTGTATCATGGGACAATATATGGCATGATTTTTAAAATTATGCCTATGTGATAATTCTAACCCTAATTCCTAAACCTAAGCCTAATACCAACCCACAAGTTAAACTGACTTTGATATAACAAAAGTACTTTAAAATTTATTTGGATATCACCTGGTAATTACTAAATCTTAAGTAACAGAATCTAAAATACTTTTTTATACCTTAATACCTCAGTAAACCAATAAGTCCTGAAATCTCTTAATTTAATTACCTAGAGTGCCTCCCTTCCACATTGGATTCAATCAACTATATATTTTACTCTGCCATGAAAATGTGGTTAAGTAAAAAATACTCCAAAAATACCTCTTTTACAGGGTGTTAAGAGAACCATTCCAGACTTACGGATATGATTCCTCTTGCAAAAATTTCATATGTTCTAAAACGCTTAGATTTCCGTCTATTAGTAGGTATGTAAAAGTTAAGTAAAATGCGTTATATCTTAAAAATATTAGCAGTTTCAAACTTTACACATTATTTCATTTAATAAGACCCATATTAATATGGAATATCAAGTTTATTCTTTGTATCATTTCAAAATAGCGTTCATTTTAATTTGTCAAAGCTAAATAGCTTACAAAAAATTTAATATTTAGGAACAAACTGTAAGAATCAAAACAGTTGCGTGATTTTGTCCTTAAAATATGAAAGAATTTAATGATTAGATCACAAATAACTGAGTATTTGTAATTTATATATGTTAAAACATGCTTTTTGTAGTTTATTAAATTAAAAATCATGTTTTACTAATAAAAATCACAATTTCTTAATCATGAATTATCTTATAGTTAATATTTTCATTTAATGGTTTTAGGAAAAAGCTATGCAACCTTTTTTGATTCTTACAAATTTTTCCCATATTTAATGGTTTTTAAAATATTTATCTTTGAAAAACAAGAATTTATATGATGTACTGTCAACGCAACATAATGTAAACAGTTGTTAGTTTACTCCTAATGATTTATCAATTGTAAATTTAGGGATTCATTTGAATTTTGTTTAACTTAAACACTTGTTATTTTCCTTAAGTCTTACAACTTGATAAATTGCCTTCTTTAGAAAGTTAATCTAAATGTGATAACATTATTTTAAGGTTTTACTCCAATTTCTTATTATACGTTGGTTTAACCTTGGTTCCAAAACCAAGTATTAATTCATGTTTCACTACAAAGATTTTAAATTATTTTACTGAAGCATATAATTAAAAGTACGCAAATAATCTCAAGTAGGCAAGAAATTCAAGTGGTGAAAAAATTAACATTTCGATACCTACATAAATATTTGAGTCTAAATTTACGCGGTTTATTTTTATTTAGCTGTAACTATAACCTCCTACTCTAAAATATTGACCTCACATTGAACCATTAAATCCTCTTACTAGCGTTACAACAATGGTACATTCAGCATTGTATTATTGCATTGTGGTACGAGAGCAGCGTAGGTTACATGCATATTGGAATATAGCACCAAAGAGGTACACATATAATCGTAGCAATATACTACGAATTATGCGTGTAAGAATTTTAATATGTTTTATTTTTATTTTAGCACGAAAGAGGGATATTTTTTTAAGTTTTTAGTACAACAGTAGGATGAAAATACAATTACCAAAGTATCCTTAAATAATTTTAAAATTACATGTCTTAGGTGTACCAGATATTTAGTTGATGATCAGAGTGCAGTATTAGCATAACATACTCAATATAACTATTTATTAAAAAATAGCAACATGTGATGTTGACTGATTATGAAAACACTTATAGAAAATCATATTCCATTGATTAAACAAGTATCGTCCTAGAAGTGATGCTAGAGCTCTGCTATTACTACTTTGACATGTTTTAAACATCCACAATGTTTAATTTAAAACAATTTGCTGTAAAAAACTGCCATTTTATCACTATTGTATTTCTGATAGTTCTTGTTCAGTATGTATTAATTTTCATTGTCATGAATTCCAAAAATCCAGTCACTAAACGGATAAAGCGATTTAAAGAACAATTCCGACGTAACAAAATATCAGTCTGAACTGTTAAAGCCTTTAACCGTTTTGGAACCCATTGTTCTGTTTCTGTTTAAACGACCAAGCCGATGTGTAAAACACCTTAAACAAAGTCTTTGATTTCACAACAATGTATTATTAATGTGCGTAGAGTTTACATGTCTACGAGTTTGTACATTGTATTACATTTCAACATTTAATACGGCTAGAGTTTGGTATTTATCAGAGTGCTAAGAGATTTGTACAGTTTATAGGGACATAAGCAACTTTATCAATTGCTTAAAAACATATGTATACGGTTTTATGTTTTAAACATTATCAAAATAAAATATAATTATAATTTATTTATTAATATTAAAACCAAACTCAAAGCAGCAGCTTTGTTCAATTTTATAATCCCCTATTCAAACAAATTTGTTTTCATTAAATTGTACCAAAGGTAGCTATTTACGGTGGCAGAAAGGGACATTTTCCAACTCTAAAGCTAGAAAAAATAGCTGGAGATATTTTCCGGGCTGTTATTATTTTTGCATTTAGACACCAGTAGCGCTAGTAACCAAGAGTTAAATACATCTACATCTCTCATCTATATGTTAATCTAAGTAGGGGAACACTAGCAATTTAACATATGATTTAGCTCAATTTTCCCAAATAACATGGGGATCAGTTTTTGCACCGACCCCCGACCCTAAATCTCTATAAACTAATACAATCCAACATAACATTTAAATGTGTAACAACTTATTGTACCATAAGTTATATAGTAACTATTAAATCTAAAAAAATCTCATAAGAATATAAGCCACCAAGGCACTCACCCAACAGCAAATCGAAGACTGAACCTGACTTCAGACCCCACTTTATAAGAATTTTTTTTGTTCGAATTAAATGTATTAATTACTCATCAAATCCCCACAATTATTACCAATGTTCTATTAATAAACAATGACATAATTAAACTTTGGGAATTCTCCATGAAAAATTCGAATCATCGTTCTATTTTTACCAACGACGTAATTAGACCTTGGATAAATCCTCGAATATTGTCATTGCAACAAAATCAATTGAAATACGAATATTTTTAACCACCGACATTCTTTTACCCTGGGAATTCCTTATTAAATTAAAACTCATTAGAACAAAGTCAATTGAAACATTTCTATTCTGACACAATCCTTAAACTTATATAAATTATAATTGATATTCTCTGCGTATAAATATAAACATCGACACCCACACCTTAGCTCTGCCGCCCAAGATCACCCAAGCCACACGCACCAAGTGCGCAAGAACTGGTTAACCTCCAAAACACGTGAGTCCCGCAATCAAGTCACGAGTCTGCTGACAATTCGAGGTCACATGCCACCCTGTATCTGTACTCTATCATCTTCCTACTTTAAAGTGTCCTTTTCTGAAACCCATGAGTTTTGAGTACTTAGAAACCCAAGCCAGTTGACATATAATAAATCACCCTTCCGCCTAATCACCTTCTCAACTAAACATATATCATTATATTTAGTCTTCAATAGCCTTAGCCTTAGTTTGCCCTCGAACAAACCATTTGCCACTGTAAAAACTAATGGGTCTTTTACATACAATGGTAACTCATTTCCTAAAATAGAATGTCTAAAATTCTCTATAGAACGCTAGGCAGGTAAAAAAGCTTTAAAGTATAAACAACATGGGGTAAACACAGCTAACCGAGAAGTAATGGAAGAAAAAGTGGGAAGTATAAAAGTGTTGTCTTGCAAAAGAATAGAGGAACTAAACGAAGAGAGAGAACTCCCTATAGTGGGGTTAGAGATGTGCTACGTAGAGGTAGAGGTATTTTGTAAAGTTCAAAAATACCCCAAACATTTATGTAACTAATTATTGGCTCGAAAAGGAGTTACAATCAATTGATTTAAATTACAAAATAAATCTTAAAACAGACAAACTAAAAGCTTCGCCAAGTAAAAATATGGAGAGGTTGGTGTATTGTGTTTATTTTGTATTAATATAAAACTTAGTTTTGTAAAAGTTTTTTTTATTTTTTTTTAAGATAGCAGGATGTGTTGGTATTGCGCAATAGTTGCAGCGGGGGGGAGGGTAAGGTATTTAAAATACTGTTACCATATGTAGCCGGGGGGAGTAATTATAAGGATCATATGTAGCCCGGGGAATTAATTGACTGGTTAAAGTATGGGCTACAAGCGGGGCTAATAGGGCTGCTAATTGACTAACGAACTAATTGACTGGGTGGTTACTACAACTGGAATCTGGGCGTGCTGACTCTGCTACTGGTTTGGCTAATTAATGACTGGTAAACTAAGAAGCCAGGCCGTTGTCTGGCCTAACCATGAACTGGTAATTGGTAATGTAATAACTAATTGGGGGTTGGAAAATGTGACTGGGTGCCCAGGGGCCTATGTATCTTTACCAGACCAGAATGCTATACCAGCCAGCTCTGATGATTGGTTTAACTGTAAATAACTAATAAATATCCTTCCAAGACCTACTACTGAAATTATGACAAGTGTCTAAACCTGGTAAATTGCTAATCGTATTGGATAATTAATGTATCAATAAATTTCTGAACCTAACCCATGATAGTTTATTAATTATTAATTGTCTTCTGAGGAGAGGAATAACCAGAATCTAATATGCTAATCTGAAAACCCTCGACCGGTTTTGCAATTCCTACATAATCCTGTAATCGGGGGATCCCAAAAGGGATTTCCCCTCCGATTGTCGGTTAGCCTACCATTTCTGGTACTAACAACTACTTAAAAATATGGTACTTATGTATGATGGTGGAAAATTCTGGTGAAAGTGCGGGGGAGGTGATGCTCTAGGGGTTCGCCAAACGACAAGGAGAGAGACGCCGCAGGAAGCTGCCGCTAACGGTCAAAAAGGTCAGCTGGCCCCACGCCGCTGATGGCGTTTGGTGCGGATATACAGGCCGCCTATACTATATAAAAATAGCGTGACGCTTAGCGTCAAATAGTAATAATATAGCCAAACGCTCTTCAAACTTTACAATAGGCAAATGGTTGGTGTGTTGGCCAATTGCCATATATAAACAAGTTTTGGGAAAGTGTGGGAATATTAAAACTACAGGCTTTTTTCTTTTTTAGATAGCAGTATTTGTTGGTATTGTGTAATAGTAAAAATATAGCCAAACGTTCTTTATACTTTACAAAAGGTAATAGGTTGGTGCGTTGGCCAGTTGTTAGATATAAACTAATTTTGGGAAGGGGTAGGAGTATTAAATCTGTAGGCTTTTTTTCTTTTTTAGATAGCAGAATTTTTTGGTATTGTGCAATAGTAATAAAATAGCTAAACGTTCTTTAAACTTGACAAGAAGCAAACTGTTGGTGTATTGGTCAATTGCCAGATATAAATTAATTTTTGGCGGGTGTCGGGTATTAAAAAACAAAAAACTACAGGCTATTAAAAAGGGTAGTTTAAATTCGGTAATTGAAAGTACAGTGATGTGCTCTTTTTCCTATATGAAAATTTGACTAAATTAATGGATAAGTTAAATATTAATCACTATCACACATATTCAACAATTAAGGAAGCTATTTTAGAATGGTTCCAGAAGACTTAAAAGATTTGGTTATACAGAGTTTAGTGCAAAAGGGTTAGTTATCAATGGTTGGATTTACTTCCAAAGTTAATAAAGACATATAATAATAAAATACATAGATCAATAGGAGTGAAACTCATCCAAGTAAGAGCTAAGAACTCTAATGATGTACACAACATTTTGGCATCTAAGGTACAATTTAAAAAGCCTAAATATAAGTTGGGGGATACTGTAAGGATTTCGAAGTATAAAAATGTAATTAGTAAATCTTATACCCCCAACTGAACAGGGAGGCTTTTTACAATAGTATAAGTTAAGAAAACAAAGCTGGTGACTTATATTTTGAAAGATGAGAATGAAAATATAATTAAAGGGGGATTTTATACAGAGGAATTGTTAAAGACTAAATATAAAGATATATGTTTAGTTGAGAAGGTGATTAGGCCGAAGGGTGATTTATTATATATCAAATGACTTAGGTTTCTAAGTACGCAAAATTCATGGGTTTCAGAAAAGGACACTTTAAAGTAGGAAGATGATAGAGTACAGATACAGGGAGGCACGTGACCTCGAATTGTCAGCAGACTCGTGACTTGATTGCGGGACTCACGTGTTTTGGAGGTTAACCAGTTCTTGCTCACTTGGCACGTGTGGCTTGGGTGACCTTGGGCGTTAGAGCTAAGGTGTGTGGTGTCGATGTTTATATTTATGCGCAAAGACCATCAACCATCAATTATAATTTATATAATTTTAAAGATTGTGTCGGAATAGAAATGTTTCAATTAACTTTGTTCCGATGAGTTTTAATTTTATAAGGAATTCTCAGGGTCATATTATGTCGGTGGTTAAAAATAGTCGTGTTTCAATTGATTTTGTTGCAATGAGAATATTCGAGGATTTATTCAAGGTCTAATTACGTCGTTAGTAAAAATAGAACAACGATTTGAATTTTTCATGGGGAATCCCCAAAGTTTAATTATGTCATTGCTTATTAATAGAATATTGGTAATAATTGTGGGGATATAATGAGTATTTTATACATTTAATTAACACACAAAAATGCTTATAATGTGGGGTTTAAAGTTATGGTTCAGTCTTTGACTTTCTGTTGGGTGAGTATCTTAGTGACTTATATACTTATAAGAATTTATTTTAGATTTAATTTTTGCTGTGTAACTTGTGGTACAATAACTTGTTACACATTTAAATTTTATGGTGTATTGTATTAGTCTATAGAGATTTAGGATCGGGGGTCGGTGCAAAACAGATCCAGGTGTTATTCTTATAGAAAATTTGAGCTACATCATAAATGTTAAAATGCTACTACCCTCTACTAATCTCAAAGAAAAAATGAAGCCTACAAACCGCCATTTTTCCCTCTGTCCCCATAATGGCAACATAACTAACCACAGGCTGTAAAATTATGAAAGCTCAAAGTTCAACAGTTTTCTATTAATAAAACAATAAAAGTTTTTCCCAAACCTTATATCTATATATTGAATTTAATTAATTTTAAGATAAATAAATAAAATCAATAGTAAATAAGTAACACAAAAAGAAAAATAACGTTGTTATAAGATTTAACTTTCACGCAAAACACATTTCGATCATATGTTTGCTGGAAATAATTGTTCTCCGTGGTTTAATTAGTGAAATATCCTACGATGTACGAGAGCTCTACATACATTAATCTAATTGCTAGTAGCCGGTTAAATCTACGTGTACAGTAATAGTAATACTTTAGAGTGATTTATCGGACACGGCTCGCTCGAGTAAAGCGTCAAGCTGCGCTCTGAACGTGTTCCGCCTACCGTACAGTGTCCGAACCGGCCGTCCTGGTGGTCGCTGGAGTCATCCCTGTCAAGTTCTGAAGCCCTGTGAAATCGATAAGGACGCTGCCAGGTCCAAAGAGCGCTTTTGCACCTACCAGCAAAGGCAAAATAGCTGGGAAAAGAAGACTCGGGGACGATTGACTGCGAGACATGTCAAGCAAGTCCAACCGTGGGTGTAACGGCAACACGGTTAGGTTGATGACTACCTAACACAGTTCTTTACAGGTCACGGCTATATCAGGTCGTATCGGCACCTCATGGGCTAAGCCGGTTCAACGTATTGCATCTACTGCCCAGTCGTTCCCGACGACGTGGAACACATTTGCTCTCGCTGTCCGCGTTGGGAAGGGTCCCGCTTGGAGACTTCATGTTCACTAGGTGCATTTTCAGTGGACACGGACTGTGATAAGATATTAGAGGGCGAGGACAATTGGGACTGTTTGTAAACTGATCTAGATAGGGAAGCGGACTAGATGTAATGATCAGGCTGCTGGAAAAGGAGCGAACCCTGCGGGCTTAAGCCAAATTTAGGCCTAGTCGGAAGTAATGTGACAAACAATCCCAGGTTAGAGGCCCCAGGTTATAAATGTTATTAAGGGCAGTCTAATTTTTTAGTAGGATTGCCACACTAAATTTTGGCTAACTGTGTAAGTCAATTCATTTTTTCCTCCTCTCAATAAAAAAAAAAGAATAGTAATACTTTCTAAATTACCTGATCTTATCCATATGGTTGGTAGTACACAGAAATGCAGTGTTTGCATTCGATATCAGCTGTTCTTATGAATCTAATTTGCAGATAATCGTAAACATATGTTAACTTTATTGTTGTCATTATATTTTGAGGAATTTTACCGAGCAAACGTGATACAAATGTTTGAAAAATATTGTCCATTATAATTATTATTTACAGTGTAATACAAGGATTGCTTATAATGCAAGGATGGTAACTTGAACCTAAACTTTCATTCCGGTTCTACATCAAATTTCCTCACCCCAAAAATACGGTCGCGTACTGGGAAAGACGACTTTCGGCATTAGTGATTAAATATACTACTTTTTATCTATAGTGTTCAATGCATTATACTAATACTATCAAAACTTTTCATAGGCTTAAAAACATTAAAACATATAAATATGTAAGTTATGATTCAAAACTAAACTTAGCTTTTTAAATATCAGAGATAGTTTTAAAACCAATATGTAATGTAAGCCTTTTATATATATAACCAGCTTAAAAATAAATATTATAATTAGATCCAAAGAAAATGTATTGTGTTATTTTGAAAATTTGTCCAAATGTCACGTTAGATTTGGGTTAGCTAGCCAGCTAATACGACAAATCTTGAGTGTGCATTAAATAAAATTAAATAGCGCTAAAAAATAACTTCAACATATAGTAACATGGAACTATGTTAACACTGGTCCATGCTAAGTTTATGATATATTTATTTGGTGATATCGGTTTCCTGACGAAAACATCTTTTAAATGATTAATTAGGAAAAATATATTTCAAACATGTATGTTCGTGATTGGGGGTTTTAACGTGTGTATGCAAGTAAAAAAAACATGTTTACTAAGTGATTTAATTCTAGTTACTTTTATAATGTTGAACTATTGAAAGTTTAATATTTTGGATGTTACTTTTCAATATTTAAAAACTTAAGTAGCATTTTCCTTTGTAAAATTATTTTTTATAAATATCTTAAACAAAATGTATTTTGGTTCGAAACAGACATGAAAAGTTAAATAGTCCCAACTAAAAGGAGTGAACTTCTGTTAAAGATGGTTCGTTTAACCGTCTTGTGTTTCCTTTGTTCCCCGGGGAAAATATGAGTGACTTCCGACTGCCCCCTTCTTGTTAGCTGTCCATTGTCTCGGGTTGTTACGTAGGTTATTCAAGTTAAAGAGAATAAAATATAAGTGGAAACAGTCAAAGAGAGTATTAAGCTACCGATTTGTATGTTTGAAACTCGTCATTGCATCCTAATGTATGATAGCGGACAAATAAATTGCCAGTTGGGCTGTAGCCAATAGCATGGTTGTGTGCTTCCACTGCTGCCATTATGCCATAGAAAAAGATCACTCAAATGTTATTACGATCAGCTGGTGTGTAGTTTTGGCAATGCATTATGACTAGGCCTACTATTGGCTGATTTTGGTTGACAGCCCGGCAAATCACGCTCCTAACTGGCAATTTATTTGTCCGCTATTATAGTTGTAGTGTTTAGTCTTGTATATGCTTACATTTTAAAGTATTTCGCTTATAATGTAACTACTTCAAACTTTTGGTCGATAACTAAAGTGGATATTTGAGTTTTTTGACAAATGGTTATTTTATGATCCAGACAAGAGTTTCAAAAAACAAAATCAACAGTGAAACAACCTGTTTGAAGTATAATTGTATATTTATTAGTTTTAACCTAAGTATTTATTATATATTCTAAGTAAAATTGTATTATTGTAAAGTATCAGTGTATATGTGCAATATTGTAGTATTTTTGGATAATAGAAAGGTTTGCACATTAGTGGTAATGATATTATTATTCACCTTTCTGTAATATAATATATTTTTACATTCAATTTTGTTACCAAACATACGTACTTGTACGAGCGGAAACTTGGTACTTGTTTAATTCAGTATTAACGCTATTTAATCGTAAACTTAACCTACGATTTAAGCTCATGAAATGTAAACCGAGATACAGTATATGGTTCCCAGTAGTCTATTCCGATGCATATGAACGAGAGGTTGTCAGGGGCGAACATCAAAACTAAACAAAACAACCAATCACAACCAAGCAAGACCCCCCAGGGGTTCTTGTGTCTTATATTTTTCGCTCTCCATTATTATGTTTTTTTTTCTTTCCTACTTGTAAATATGTATTTGAAACAATTATCATAATTTACCTTTGTAACAGTTTATTATTCGTTCGTAACTCAATGAACAGTGGATTGGACACAAAATCCTCATCTCTATAGTTATCTTGCTGGATAAACTAGTTATCTGTCATTAATTGCTGGAAAAACATAAAAAGGAATATTTACTTTTATTTTTTATTTTATTTTTCAACAATGCTTTATAATAGCCTATAGCTTCATAATTAGAACTGGTGTTATTACAATTAATTCGTTTGTTTTAAGCTTATAGCCACGATCAAGATTAAGGTAAGATGCAAAACACAACCCAGAAAGTTAAGTGACGATCAAAAAGCTATTTATTGAAGGCTGCAAAAACAAATAAGTATTGAGATTTACACGGATATCTATACTTGCTATTTTAACCAAATCTAGCATGACCGTCGCAAATAAACGCTTTGAACCCCAAAATCTGCTTACTAGGGTAGAAGGTTTCCATTAATATATTATCTGATATCATATTGGATTATTATGTTAATGCTATTAGGTACAAGATAAAATAATCTTGATACGCAATGATCGTGCACTCTGAATATTGTGTGAGGGTAGCTTACATCACATCGCACAGTGTGCTAAAGGAGTCCTCAAGGTATTTCGTATTGCTATTCAGGTTAACGAGTGAATAGTGAATAACGAATGCATTTAGAGCTTAGTTAACATGTATGACTAGTATGGATTGGATGCTGTTTTCCTCATCAGGGTCGTATGTAATGTTAGTATTAATAGTTAATAGTTACGTGTTGATTGTTTATCTTTACATTTTAGGTCGCCATTGTCTGTCTCTATGTATAATAATTTCTAGGAAAAGTGTCTGAACAGGTTGTACTGAAATTTTGATTTAAGGTAATTATTTAAATTGGCTCAGGATAGGCCTATTCTCATTTCAAAAACCTTTTAAGGTATTGCCCTAAGGGTCTTTTAGGTGCCAATGTTATTCTTACAGATATTGGTTTCCGGCTGTAAAATTATTGTTTGCTATATTATGTTTGATACACTGCATTAAATTTGTATGATAAATAGTGTTGAAAAATATACTTACCATATTTAGTTAAGCCAAAATATGATGGCTTGAATGCATGTTTTACATTTTGGAAGTACATTAGAATTTCAGAATGATTAATTGTTGTTTTTAATGTTTTATAAACAATCACTGACTATTAAAAACCTTTATTTTCACATCAAACTGAACATCTAAAAATCTGGCAGGACACAACAAACCCAGAAATGGTTTCATAACTGCCTTATATTCTTATTTAAGTATCTACATGAAAAGAAAGCTCTTGTAAAATAGACGTTTTTATAGTAGCATATGTTACAAATAATGGTAGAAGAACTTAATTTTTTATGAATTAATATTATTAAAAATAAATAAAAAGACTAAGCATAAAAAAGCTATGAAATATAGTCATGTATAACAGATAAATATTCATGCAGCTATGATTGAAGTGTATATAATATGGTAAGAGTTTTTTAGTACAATTTATATTGTTTCTGATGTGACTATAGCTAGCAAATACATTGCAGGAAGATAACGAGATTACGTTAAAGTAATTCCTTATTGCTTTGGGTTTCCTAATATTCAATTTGATTGGTCAGTTTATTGAATTGACCTCTGTAGAGAATCCGACCAACCTCTGGATATTAACACCCTCTGTTAATCTAATTGATAAATATTTATGTAGCTATAATGGAAGTGCCTATAATATGGTAGGAGTTTTGTAGTACAATTGATATTTTTCCGTTATGGCTTGGTATATTCAACCAAACTAATGAAGAGAAAACAAGGTATTACGTTAAAATAAACATATTGGTTCCTAATTGTTTTTCAGTTTCTTAATAATTAAATTTATTGGTCAGTTTATTGAGATATACCTCTGGAGGTAATCTGACCATCCTCTGGATATTAAAAACCTTTGTTAATCGAAACGTTATTAGTGAATTACCTATGGAAAGTGAACTATTAGCATGACCCGCACGGTGAAACTTAAGCCCGGAACCACCATAGAAGTTCCTAACGTGACCCCCTGAACACGTTTTGGGGGGTCGTTCAAAATTATATATATATATATATATATAGACATATATATATATATATATATGTGTACGCACTCTAGCGGTCGCATTTTTTGTCCGATTTACTTCAAATTTGGTAGGGACATTCCTTTCTATATTCTGTTGGACAAGTTTGTTGGGCAAAACAATCGGAAAACTCTAAACCCATTTTTTGGGGATTAATCTTTCAAATTTCGAGTTTTTGGGCCCAAAAAGGGTCAGAAAAGCCCCATATGTAAACTTAATGCATGTAAAAAGATGGGGATTAGAGAGGCGAAAGTCTTAAGCCCTATCTCGTCATTCTAGCGTAAATATTTACCGAGTTATTAAAGAAAATGTGTATCGGCTAAACACAGTACGTTGTCTTATGGGGCTTTTACACTAGAAAAGCCTGTTATTCCTTTGTTAAAGTACTTGTATTATCCCCAGCAACCTCACGCCTACTTATAAGCCTGTCTGGACCTTCTCCTAACCTTATAATGCGCAAATTGTATTCCCAGCTTTGCAAGTAAATGAAACCAGGAGTATCAGAACAGCAAAAAAATCAATGTTTTCGGATTTCAATATAAATTGGACAAATGTATGTTTTTACACTGATTTTGAGTTTTAAAAGTTTTTTTGTGGAAATTCACTTCCCTCACGTCAGCGTGCTGCGTGCGAACTCGTTAATTATTTTGTACGCAAATATTAAACGAATTTCAAATTGATTAATAGGTCAGGTTTAAATTATTTAAACATACTATACAACAAATTCTGCTTTGCAATTAGATATGTTACATAAATAATGAGGGTATAAAATAGTGCAATATTTGTTTATTATTATATGCCCTCAATATATTCTATTCATGCCTTGGTTATAATTGTAGGTTTTACGCCGATTACAAAGTTGCAATTAACTTATCAATGAACTGTTAAGAGAACAATGCCAATTTATGACATTTCATAATGTTTTTGTTTAAGTCTTTTAAAGTTCATCTAACCTTTTGTACGATATTTTTTAAAATAATTAGTGAATATTGAACTGTCAAACAATGATAATTAATGAAGTAATTGAGTCTTAAAGAACCCTTATAGAATAAATTATAATATTTATTGTTAGGTTGAGTGAAAGCTTTAAGTTTCGTTCCCATTAATGATTTGACAAAGAATCTTGAAAAGAAGAAACCCGGGAAACGCATTGAAAGAGTTGCGATTGGGACGATCTTTTCACTCAGGTTTGCATGAAACCGTCAAACATGAGTTGACAAGTGACATTACCAACGTCTCCTAGTTTTAATAATTCAATAGTTGCTTTTTAAATCAGTGCTGTGATTTACTGCACTTGTAATGTCTTTACTCATATGCATAGCAACCGAATCTGCTAAGTCTATTCACAATCTAATTGTTTATAAGTGTCATTATAATATAGGAATCAGGAAAATGACACTTTCTATTTTACAACATCTAATATGATATGATTTGTAATTGCATGGTGACACTTTGTTATTAATAAATAGAAACGTATTAAAAAAATAATAGTATTATTTCAAGACAAATATGTTGACACATTACAATATATGTTGGTTAACCGGGACAACATTTTTTTCATGATTATTATAAAATACGGATACCCTTAAATCCAATTTTAATTTGTAATAAGATTGAAATAATCACGTCATGCCTACCATATTTGGACCATTGCCCACAATCTTTTATCAAATATACAGAATCAGTGATACGGAATTACAGTTGTAAGCAGATCACGTTTTTATTCTAGGTGGACTGTTAAAAGTCCAAAATGGGTAATTGAAGCTTTAATATTCCTGTCAGATACGGTTCATTTAACCTTGAAGTGTTTCTCCTGTACCTCGGCAAGAGATTCAGTCCATTTTTTGGCAGACGACAGTTTTCCTCGGTCATAACATATTCATTGACATAAAACAATGAAACCTCAATACAAAATGTGGGGGAATATATGAATTTGTGGTACTATAACATTTACTTTTACATTGAATTACGATATTTATCTCTTTAATGTTTCATGCAAATTCTGTTATAGTTTTAGTATTTACTTTCCTTTATATTTGTGATACAAACGTAAATTTATGGAAATAACAGCGATTTTGAAACAAAACATTTGACGTTAATGTTCAATATTATATTATTGAATAATGATTAACTTTATTTATTAGTTTTGCTTCCTAATCATAGAAACGGGTTTTTCATCAAAATATCGTAATAGAGGTTTTATCATCAGTTACGAAATATCAATTTCCTAAATTACTTTTAGTAAACAATTTTTTAAATATTGTTTTTATATCAAAAAACTTAGTAACAACTTAATTTAATTTATTTTTAAAAATATTTATATATACTGTAATTAGGTCGGCGAATTTTTCAAGTTAAAATGTTGTTAGTTTGGCAAATCGCAGGATCATGGGAGAGGGTTCAAATAAACGTCCTTGATTTCTAAGACTCGGGAAAGTTATCAATATTTACAAAATTTAATCATTACACGAGAAATAACGTAAACCATCCCCCTTAAGAAAAGCATGGAATTTTAAAAACGTCTGCTTTGTTTGCATGAAAACGTGTGATTAAGTGTCTACTCCTTAGCATGTAAAGAGTACAATATCAGATGAGGAAGTAGATTTAAATCTCTTTTATAAAAAAGTGGTTTATATCCGGTTTCAAATTTATAAAATAAATTTATTTCTACTTATGAGAGCATGTTATCAGTTATTTAAGATTCGTAGTAGTGTACAATAAATCTATAACAAAGAATGGTCCAGTAACATTATTCATTTGGTGAAATAAAAATGTAGAATTATATCTGAGATTTATTTGAAAACTTATTATTCGTTTCTTGGATGTTTAGTATTGTAGTAAAATCTTTACAGATTGAATCTAAATACAGTTTTAGAAAACAAAAAAAGTATATTTATTCAGATATTTAAACCCCAGAAGCCTTTGTGGTTGTCCATAAAGACTATACTGTAATCAGGGGAGAACATTGAGGCGTAACCAAACAACCCCTCACTACCCAGCACGACCATCCAAGGTGTTCTTGTATCTACTACTTAACGTTTGTAGATAATCTTTCTCTCTGTATTTTACTTTTATTTTAAATAGTATAGGTTTTTAAATAATTTGACTATACCTTACCAATGTAAATTTAAATTATCAGTCCCCAAAAATATGACAAACAGTAGGTTCAATATGTTGAAACTTAATAAACGGGTAAGTATTACATTTTATGTGACTGTTTCTTAGGTCAAAAGTGCGCGATCATATTTTATGAGAATAAAAAAAGATATTTCATCACTATCACTAAAATAGGATATTTTCGATACGAGCCAAAATTTAACCGTAGAGGCTGTGCCAAGGTTAGAAAATGAGTGGGGATCGAAAATCCACTTTTGGTCATAGTGATAAACCATATTGAACTAAAAATATTTTGGGACAAATTTACAAAAAAATTCTTCTTCCATATAGGTTTTGCTATTTTAAACAAACTTCTGTTATACAAGTTTTCATTGTTACTAGTTGAATAATTCCTTAAATTTATATTTAAAGGCGGTCCCACACTTCTCGCGAACCCGCCCGAACATTCGGCTGAACTCCGAATATTTAGAGTATTCGCGAGAAATGTGGGAGTTGCAGGAACTTTTGAATACATACGGGAAAATATGGAACGGAATGTTCAGTGAAAATTCGGGAGAATTCTTGGTTTAAAACTCGTTGTTGGTGATGGTGAGTTTATATTATTTAAGAGATTATTGTGGACATTATTCATCACTGATAAAAACTTGCAGTAAAAACAAGTTTCACGACGTTTCGGGATCTGGAATCTGACCCCGTCTTCAGATGAGAAAAATACCTAGAACAAAACAAAATTATAAAAATATTGAAGGAATAATCTAGACGAGGCTGGAAAAAAGACACAAAACTAAAACAGAGAACTGTAAAAACAGTCAAAATAAAACCAATGGAAAAATCAAACCAAACACAAAATTAAAATTCATATTATTTAGCCCCATAACTAAGTAAGTGTTTACCTCCCGTCAACGGCTTCAACAAATTGTAACTTGCATTACGATCGTTTCGGCATTATAATGCTCTCCTCAGACACAAAACAACGAATTTTAGCTGAAGCAGTGTCGTCACACTTAAAAATACACAATAAGAACATCGAACATTGAAAAAAGTACAACAATCAGGCCTGTTAGCAACTTACTCAGATTGCGGTATGTCAGCCGGCACCGAGGAATGTGTGCGCGACAGACCACAGGCCTGTTTATTGTACTTTTCGTTTAAATGTTCGAAGTTTGTTTATGATTTTTACAATTGTATTATTTTCTCTGCTATTACAGTTCGCCGTTTTAGCTTTTTGTGTTTTTTCCAGCCCAATCTGGATTATGCCTTTAATATTTAATATAATGTTTTCAAATTCTAGGTATTTTTCTCACCTGAAGATCAGATGAGATTCCAGATCCCGAAAAGTCGAAATACTTGGTTTTACTAATCAGCGATGAAAAATGTCCGCAATAATCTCTTAAATAACATTCGGGAGAATGTTCGGACGAATATTCAGTCCTGTTTGCGAGAAGTGTGGGACCGCCTTAACAGCTGATGAGCTGGATTAAAGAGAACAATTTCACCATCTGAATTGATAAATTGTATGTGTTGAAAACAGCTGTTTTTGAATCAGTATGACGAACAATATGTTTTCAGTTATAACACAACTAGAAAAAATAAAACTATAAAGAATTAAGAACATCAAATTGTTGTTTTATTGAAGTATTCTTTTTAGAATAATGTAAATTACGAGATCTGAAACTCCGCGATAAGAATACCTTTTACAACCTTGCCCTCTTGGGAGCAATGGACATTCATCACAGTTGAATAAAATAGTGTCTGTGGACATTTGCAATCCACAGACTGTCGTCTAGTTTGTAGAATAAAATGGTAATTGTTATGCAACAAAACATTTAGCTGCTTTAGAGGTTAAGACATAATATTATAATAAAATACTAGTTAAGATGTGTTTTATCTGGTCTGAATTATTCACACAATAGTAAATTATCTGTTCGTCTAACTATTTACATTGAAAAAGCTGTAACGAAATATTAGTTTTAATTTTATTAGTTAATAAATAAATATTATTTTTTTCACTATCGTTTTTAAACATGGAATGCACAAAATTTAAAACACCCCCGCGCAGTCTGCCACTTCTGATGGTAATCAGAGGGCGCGTTGCTGAGTAAAGAAAACAACCCCCCACACGACTCTCCGAAGTGTTCTTAAATTTGCAGCTTTATTTTCCTTTGGAGATGCTCTTTCATTTACTAAAACAGTTTTTTTCAGTCCATTGACGTTATTTGAATATTAATTGTAATTCTGTTTTGTTTCAATAGGAAACAGTTGCAATATCCTAAAATATATTTAATAGTCAAGTTTTACATTTTTAGTTAATGTACTTTATAATGACCCTTCTCGTGAGAAATTAAATTTAAGATAATCTTTATATAACAAGATAAGTTTATATTGTTCTTGTTCTATACATTGTCAGGGTTTCAGCACTTTTTCAATTAATTACCGTTAGTCGATAAGTGTGATATTTTATACAGCAAAAATAAATAATGACAATAATAAGACTACTGTAATATTTAACATACTTTGTATGGCCGCATGCACATAACTATTTATTCTAAGTTTAAAACAAATTGTAAAACATGTTTTTTATTTTATTCTAAAACCAATGGGTTTATTAAGATATTCAAGTGATAAAACCTTTACAATATTGAAAGAAAAGGAACCAGTTAAACAGGGAAGCTACCTTAAAAAAAATATATTACTTTATATTTAATTTATAATTCGGATTGAAAATAGATAGCAAACTACTGTAAGACAAAAAACATGTCTGTTACCTTGTCTTGGTTTTATTGTTATAGAATAAGTTTGGAGCTTGCTTGACTTTCAATGACATCTAATTAAATATTTGAATGGCCATGAGACATGGTTATATATCTGTAGTCGCGCCGCGCAGTCCTGTCCCGCACCTTGTGTTGTGTTTTGTGCCTAGCTTTTGTGTTTCCTAAATAAGGGTTTACCTTCCGTCAACGGCTCCAATAAATTGTTACTTGCGTTATGACCGTTTTGGCATTATAATGCCATCCTCAGACACAAAACAACGAATTTTAGCTGAAGCAGTGTCGTCACACTTAAGAATACACAACACGAACTTCGAACATTTAAACGAAAAGTAAAATAAACAGGCCTGTGGTCTGTCGCACACACATTCCTCGGTACTGGCTGACATACTGCAATCTGAGTAAGTTGCCAACAGGCCTGATTGTTGTACTTTTTTCAATGTTCGATGTACTTGTTGTGTTTTTTTAAGTGTGACGACACTGCTTCAGCTAAAATTCGTTGTTTTGTGTCTGAGGACGGCATTATAATGCCGAAACGATCGTAACGCAAGTTACAATTTGTTGAAGCCGTTGACGGGAGGTAAACACTTACTTAGTTATGTAACGGCTCTGGGGCTAAATAATATGAATTTTAATTTTGTGTTTGGTTTGATTTTTCCATTGGTTTTATTTTGACTTTTTTTACAGTTCTCTGTTTTAGTTTTGTGTCTTTTTTCCAGCCTCGTCTAGATTATTCCTTCAATATTTTTATTATTTTGTTTTGTTCTAGGTATTTTTCTCATCTGAAGACGGTATCAGATTCCAGATCCCGAAACGTCGTGAAACTTTTTTTACTGCAAGTTTTTATCAGTGATGAATTATGTCCACAATAATCTCTTAAGTAATATAAACTCACCATCACCAACAACGAGTTTTAAACCAAGAATTCTCCCGATTTTTTCACTGAACATTCCGTTCCATATTTTCCCGTATGTATTCAAAAGTTCCTGCAACTCCCACATTTCTCGCGAATACTCCAAACATCCGCAGTTCGGCCGAATGTTCGGGCGGGTTCGGGAGAGGTGTAGGACCGCCTTTAAATATAAATTGAAGGAATTATTCAACTAGTAACAATGAACACTTGTATAACAGAAGTTTGTTTAAAATAGCAAAACCAATATGGACGAAGGCTTTTTTTGTAATTTTTACCCCAAAATATTTTTAGTTAAATATGGTTTATCACCATGACCAAAAGTGGATTTTCGATCCCCACTCATTTTCTAACCTTGGCACCGCCTCTGCGGTTAAATTTGGGTTCGTATCGAAAATATCCTATTTTAGTGATAGTGATGAAATATATTTTTTATTCTCATAAAATATGATCGCGCACTTTTGACCTAAGAAACAGTCACTTAAAATGTAATACTTACCCGTTAATTAAGTTTCAACATATTGAACCTACTGTTTGTCATATTTTTGGGGACCAATAATTTAAATTTGCATTGGTAAGGTATATTCAAATTAGTTAAAAACCTACCCTATTTAAAATAAAAGTAAAATACAGAGAGAAAAATTATCTAAAAACGTTAAGTAGTAGGTACAAGAACACCTCGGATGGTCGTGCTGGGTAGTGCAGACGTTTATAAAATTCCATGCTTTTCTTATGGGGGATGGTTTACGTTATTTCTCGTGTGATGATTACATTTTGTAAATATTGATAACTTTCCCAAGTCTTAGAAATCAAGGACGTTTATTTGAACCCTCTCCCATGATCCTGCGATTTGCCAAACTAACAACATTTTAACTTGAAAAATTCGCCGACCTAATTACAGTATATATAAATATTTTTAAAAATAAATTAAATTAAGTTGTTACTAAGTTTTTTGATATAAAAACAATATTTAAAAAATTGTTTACTAAAATTAATTTAGGAAATTGATATTTCGTAACTGATGATAAAACCTCTATTACGATATTTTGATGAAAAACCCGTTTCTATGATTAGGAAGCAAAACTAATAAATAAAGTTAATCATTATTCAATAATATAATATTGAACATTAACGTCAAATGTTTTGTTTCAAAATCGCTGTTATTTCCATAAATTTACGTTTGTATCACAAATATAAAGGAAAGTAAATACTAAAACTATAACAGAATTTGCATGAAACATTAAAGAGATAAATATAGTAATTCAATGTAAAAGTAAATGTTATAGTACCACAAATTCATATATTCCCCCACAATTTGTATTGACGTTTCATTGTTTTATGTCAATGAATATGTTATGACCGAGGAAAACTGTCGTCTGCCAAAAAATGGACTGAATCTCTTGCCGAGGTACAGGAGAAACACTTCAAGGTTAAATGAACCGTATCTGACAGGAATATTAAATCTTCAGAAACCCATTTTGGACTTTTAACAGTCCACCTAGAATAAAAACCTGATCTGCTTACAACTGGAATTCCGTATCACTGATTCTGTATATTTGATAAAAGATTGTGGGCAATGGTCCAAATATGGTAGGCATGACGTGATTATTTCTATTTCAATCTTATTACAAATTAAAATTGGATTTAAGGGTATCCGTATTTGATATTAATCATGGAAAAAAATGTTGTCCCGATTAACCAACATATATTGCAATGTGTCAACATATTTGTCTTGAAATAATACTATTATTTTTTTAATACGTTTCTATTTATTAATAACAAAGTGTCACCATGCAATTACAAATCATATCATATTAGATGTTGTAAAATAGAAAGTGTCATTTTCCTGATTCCTATATTATAATGACACTTATAAACAATTAGATTGTGAATAGACTTAGCAGATTCGGTTGCTATGCATATTAGTAAAGATATTACAAGTGCAGTAAATCACAGCACTGATTTAAAAAGCAACTATTGAATTATTAAAACTAGGAGACGTTGGTAATGTCACTTGTCAACTCATGTTTGACGGTTTCATGCA
This sequence comes from Allygus modestus, assembly GCA_963675035.1. Classification (NCBI taxonomy): domain Eukaryota; kingdom Metazoa; phylum Arthropoda; class Insecta; order Hemiptera; family Cicadellidae; genus Allygus; species Allygus modestus. The sequence continues at coordinate 375,799,047 of OY776112.1, forward strand.
AACCTGAGTGAAAAGATCGTCCCAATCGCAACTCTTTCAATGCGTTTCCCGGGTTTCTTCTTTTCAAGATTCTTTGTCAAATCATTAATGGGAACGAAACTTAAAGCTTTCACTCAACCTAACAATAAATATTATAATTTATTCTATAAGGGTTCTTTAAGACTCAATTACTTCATTAATTATCATTGTTTGACAGTTCAATATTCACCAATTATTTAAACAAAGATCGTACAAAAGGTTAGATGAACTTTAAAAGACTTAAACAAAAACATTATGAAATGTCATAAATTGGCATTGTTCTCTTAACAGTTCATTGATAAGTTAATTGCAACTTTGCAATCGGCGTAAAACCTACAATTATAACCAAGGCATGAATAGAATCATATCTAATTGCAAAGCAGAATTTGTTGTATAGTATGTTTAAATCATTTAAACCTGACCTATTAATCATTTTAAAATTAATTTAATATTTGCTTAAACGAATAATTAATAACGTTTCGATTAACAAAGGTTTTTAATATCCAGAAGATGGTCAGATTACCTCCAGAGGTATAACTCAATAAACTGACCAATTAAATTAATTATTAAGAAACTGAAAAACAATTAGGAACCAATATGTTTATTTTAACGTAATATCTTGTTTTCTCTTCATTATTTTGGTTGAATATACCAAGCCATAACGAAAAGATATCAATTTTACTACAAAACTCCTACCATATTATAGGAACTTCAACCATAGTTACATGAATATTTATCGTTTACATTAACAGAGGTGTTAATATCCAGAGGATGGTCAGATTACCTCCAGAGATATAACTCAATAAACTGACCAATGAAATTAATTATAAAGAAACTGAAAAACAATTAGGAACCAATATGTTTATTTTAACGTAATATCTTGTTTTCTCTTCATTATTTTGGTTGAATATACCAAGCCATAACGGAAAAATATCAATTTTACTACACAACTCCTACCATAATATAGGAACTTCAACCATAGTTACATGAATATTTATCGTTTACATTAACAGAGGTGTTAATATCCAGAAGATGGTCAGATTAACTCCAGATGTATAACTCAATAAACTGACCAATAAAATTAATTATTAAGAAACTGAAAAACAATTATGAACCAATATGTTTATTTTAATGTAATCTCTTGTTTTCTCTTCATTATTTTGGTTGAATATACCAAGCTATAACGGAAAAATATCAATTTTACTACAAAACTCCTACCATATTATAGACACTTCTATCATAACTACATAAATATTTATCGTTTAGATTAACAGAGGGTGTTAATATCCAGAGGGTGGTGGGATTCTCTACAGAGGTCAATCCAATAAACTGACCAATCAAATTGAATATTAGAAAACCCAAAGCAATAAGGAATTACATTAACGTAATCTCGTTAGCTTCCTGCAATATATTTACTAGCTATAGTCACATCATAAACAATATAAATTGTAATAACAAACTCTTACCATATTAAAGACACTTCAGTCATAGCTGCATGAATATTTATCAATTAGATTAACAGAGGGTGTTAATATCCAGAGGGTGGTGGGATTCTCTACAGAGGTCAATTCAATAAACACATAAGTTACATGACAATTTTAACTATGGGGTCCTCAAAACTAACATTTATTATGGCCTCAAGCTTAATTCTTACCATACCTTAATAAGGTAATTTTATTTTATAACCTTGTTATTACAAACTAGGAAACCAACCAGGTTATTCCATTTCTCTGAGATGTTCATGCCGTCTATCTAGCTTTGATAGCTTAGTTTCATGTAATATTCTATTTGTGTATTGTTTCAGGTGCAATGCAAACATTGTATCCAGAAGTTAAAGAGAGTCAATTTGGTGTGTTTGTTAACCAAAAATTGACAAACTTGAGGATGGCAGAAAAAAAACAACTGTGCCGGAGTAGGTAACAAAAAAGTTTCTAAGACAGTTACAGAAAGTTCAGTTTTTCTTGAAGTGAGCTTTTTATATATACCTATTTATATAAATAATGTTACAAATATATACAAATAATTAAAATATGTTTTTTGTTTATACAAACCTAAATAACATTAATAATAATATTTATTGCCGAAAAACAATTATAAGTTATGTAGGCTTTTACAAAAAATATTGTAAGTCTAAAACTAATCAAGCTGAAATGTTCTACTTTTTTCATGTTAATGTTTTTTCTATAAAAAATGTATCCAACGAAAATATTTTATTGATGTAAAACAACTACATAATTATGAATTAATATTAAACTAGCTAATATATCTGCTCGAATGTCAAATGCTCAATGTCAGTGATTATTGTTCATCCATAAAATTAACATTGCAACTTCTGAAGGGATATGGGACGTAGCCATTAGAAAAGCGTAAATTCAAAGGAAATTGAACTCGTGGCGGGTTTTTTAAATATCATTTTCCTAATAAAACAACTGTCTCACTTTCCTCGCAACTCGGAATTTTTAATAGGCCTATACGATTTAACAAAGGCTGTAAGGCTGTAATAACAAAGGTTGAGTGAAATTGAAATAATACTGTAATAACTGTTAAAAACTTGTAATAAAATTGGTCTCGTCGTCGTGACTGTCTTTCACCAGCGTCAGTCAAGCATGCTCTGTCTTTTCGTCTGCCTATGCGATTCCAAGTAGTTCGCGTAATGTGTACTAGGAGGAAGCACATGCGTTAGCCCCTTTTTCCGACCACACTCAATAGATTGTGCTTCGTTAACCAATTTTAGCATTGCATTTACTGTCTACTACAGGCATATAGTCAATGCTGCTATATTTAAAATGCAGTAGGCCTACATTTGTATTTTAAGTACATTTTAAATACATTATTTATATGTTTCAAGTATATTCCACACATTATATTAAAATATATTATTGATGTATTTTACCATATTTAACATATATTTTAAACATATTTGAAAACATATTTTAAATATATTTGAAAACATATTTTAAATATATTTTAAACTTACTTAAACTATATTTTAATTATAATCCAAATATATTTTATACTTAATTCAAATATACTTTAAACTTAATTTATATATATTTTAAACCTAATTCAAATATATTTTAAACTTAATTCAAATATACTTTAAACCTAATTCAAATATATTTTAAACTTAATTCAAATATACTTTAAACCTAATTCAAATATATTTTAAACTTAATTCAAATATATTTTAAACTTAATTCAAATATATTTTAAACTTAATTCAAATATATTTTAAACTTAATTTAAATATATATTAAACTTAATTTAAATATATTTTAAACTTACTTAAAATATATATTAAATATATTTGAAATATACATACCTCAGCATGATATTTGGCTATGCACATAATACATTTAAACGGGATTACAAATGTAGTAATAATATAACACAAATATATTTAGAATATATTAGCAAGAATTATATTCAAAATATATTTTAAAACTACATTTCAAATATATTTGTAATATATAATTAACACATATGATATATATTTCAATATATTACTGTGTCCCATAATATGTGTATTTGAAATATATCAATAATATATAACAAGAAATATATAATTATATATTTGAAATATAAATTTTCCATATGGGATACTTTCTAAATTACCTGATCTTATCCATTTGGTTGGTAGTACACAGAAATGCAGTGTTTGCATTCGATATCAGCTGTTCTTAAGAATCAAATTTGCAGATAATCGTAAACATATGTTAACATTATTGTTGTCATTATATTTTGAGGAATTTTACCGAGCAAACGTGATAAAAATGTTTGAAAAATATTTGTCATTATAATTATTATTTACCGTGTAAGGCAAGGATTGTTTATAATGCAAGGATGGTAACTTGAACCTAAACTTTCATTCCGGTTCTTCATCAAATTTCCTCGCCCCAAAAATACGGTCGCGTACTGGGAAAGACGACTTTCGGCATTAGTGATTAAATATACTACTTTTTATCTATAGTGTTGAAAGCATTATACTAATACTATCAAAACTTTTCAAAGGCTTAAAAACATTAAAACATAAATATGTAAGTTATGATTCAAAACTAAACTTAGCTTTTTAAATATCAGAGATAGTTTTAAAACCAGAATGTAATGTAAGCCTTTTATATATAGAACCAGCTTAAAAATAAATATTATAATTAGATCCAAAGAAAATGTATTGTGTTATTTTGAAAATTTGTCCAAATGTCACGTTAGATTTGGGTTAGCTAGCCAGCTAATACGACAAATCTTGAGTGTGCATTAAATAAAATTAAATAGCGCTAAAAAATAACTTCAACATATAGTAACATGGAACTATGTTAACACTGGTCCATGCTAAGTTTATGATATATTTATTTGGTGATATCGGTTTCCTGACGAAAACATCTTTTAAATGATTAATTAGGAAAAATATATTTAAAACATGTATGTTCGTGATTGGGGATTTTAACGTGTGTATGCAAGTAAAAAAAACATGTTTACTAAGTGATTTAATTCTAGTTACTTTTATAATGTTGAACTATTGAAAGTTTAATATTTTGGATGTTACTTTTCAATACTTAAAAACTTAAGTAGCATTTTCCTTTGTAAAATTATTTTTTATAAATATCTTAAACAAAATGTATTTTGGTTCGAAACAGACATGAAAAGTTAAATAGTCCCAACTAAAAGGAGTGAACTTCTGTTAAAGATGGTTCGTTTAACCGTCTTGTGTTTCCTTTGTTCCCCGGGGAAAATATGAGTGACTTCCGACTGCCCCCTTCTTGTTAGCTGTCCATTGTCTCGGGTTGTTACGTAGGTTATTCAAGTTAAAGAGAATAAAATATAAGTGGAAACAGTCTAAGAGAGTATTAAGCTACCGATTTGTATGTTTGAAACTCGTCATTGCATCCTAATGTATGATAGCGGACAAATAAATTGCCAGTTGGGCTGTAGCCAATAGCATGGTTGTGTGCTTCCACTGCTGCCATTATGCCATAGAAAAAGATCACTCAAATGTTATTACGGTCAGCTGGTGTGTAGTTTTGGCAATGCATCATGACTAGGCCTACTATTGGCTGATTTTGGTTGACAGCCCGGCAAATCACGCTCCTAACTGGCAATTTATTTGTCCGCTATTATAGTTGTAGTGTTTAGTCTTGTATATGCTTACATTTTAAAGTATTTCGCTTATAATGTAACTACTTCAAACTTTTGGTCGATAACTAAAGTGGATATTTGAGTTTTTTGACAAATGGTTATTTTATGATCCAGACAAGAGTTTCAAAAAACAAAATCAACAGTGAAACAACCTGTTTGAAGTATAATTGTATATTTATTAGTTTTAACCTAAGTATTTATTATATATTCTAAGTAAAATTGTATTATTGTAAAGTATCAGTGTATATGTGCAATATTGTAGTATTTTTGGATAATAGAAAGGTTTGCACATTAGTGGTAATGATATTATTATTCACCTTTCTGTAATATAATATATTTTTACATTCAATTTTGTTACCAAACATACGTACTTGTACGAGCGGAAACTTGGTACTTGTTTAATTCAGTATTAACGCTATTTAATCGTAAACTTAACCTACGATTTAAGCTCATGAAATGTAAACCGAGATACAGTATATGGTTCCCAGTAGTCTATTCCGATGCATATGAACGAGAGGTTGTCAGGGGCGAACATCAAGACTAAACAAAACAACCAATCACAACCAAGCAAGACCCCCAGGGGTTCTTGTGTCTTATATTTTTCGCTCTCCATGATTATGTTTTTTTTCTTTCCTACTTGTAAATATGTATTTGAAACAATTATCATAATTTACCTTTGTAACAGTTTATTATTCGTTCATAACTCAATGAACAGTGGATTGGACACAAAATCCTCATCTGTATAGTTATCTTGCTGGATAAACTAGTTATCTGTCATTAATTGCTGGAAAAACATAAAAAGGAATATTTACTTTTATTTTTTATTTTATTTTATTTTTCAACAATGCTTTATAATAGCCTATAGCTTCATAATTAGAACTGGTGTTATTACAATTGATTCGTTTGTTTTAAGCTTATAGCCACGATCAAAATTAAGGTAAGATGCAAAACACAACCCAGAAAGTTAAGTGACGATCAAAAAGCTATTTATTGAAGGCTGCAAAAACAAATAAGTATTGAGATTTACACGGATATCTATACTTGCTATTTTAACCAAATCTAGCATGACCGTCGCAAATAAACGCTTTGAACCCCAAAATCTGCTTACTAGGGTAGAAGGTTTCCATTAATATATTATCTGATATCATATTGGATTATTATGTTAATGCTATTAGGTACAAGATAAAATAATCTTGATACGCAATGATCGTGCACTCTGAATATTGCGTGAGGGTAGCTTACATCGCATCGCACAGTGTGCTAAAGGAGTCCTCAAGGTATTTCGTATTGCTATTCAGGTTAACGAGTGAATAGTGAATAATGAATGCATTTAGAGCTTAGTTAACATGTATGACTAGTATGGATTGGATGCTGTTTTCCTGATCAGGGTCGTATGTAATGTTAGTATTAATAGTTAATAGTTACGTGTTGATTGTTTATCTTTACATTTTAGGTCGCCATTGTCTGTCTCTATGTAAAATAATTTCTAGGAAAAGTGTCTGAACAGGTTGTACTGAAATTTTGATTTAAGGTAATTATTTAAATTGGGCTCAGGATAGGCCTATTCTCATTTCAAAAACCTTTTAAGGTATTGCCCTAAGGGTCTTTTAGGTGCCAATGTTATTCTTACAGATATTGGTTTTCGGCTGTAAAATTATTGTTTGCTATATTATGTTTGATACACTGCATTAAATTTGTATGATAAATAGTGTTGAAAAATATACTTACCATATTTAGTTAAGCCAAAATATGATGGCTTGAATGCATGTTTTACATTTTGGAAGTACATTAGAATTTCAGAATGATTAATTGTTGTTTTTAATGTTTTATAAACAATCACTGACTATTAAAAACCTTTATTTTCACATCAAACTGAACATCTAAAAATCTGGCAGACACAACAAACCCAGAAATGGTTTCATAACTGCCTTATATTCTTATTTAGGTATCTACATGAAAAGAAAGCTCTTGTAAAATAGACGTTTTTATAGTAGCATATGTTACAAATAATGGTAGAAGAACTTAATTTTTTATGAATTAATATTATTAAAAATAAATAAAAAGACTAAGCATAAAAAAGCTATGAAATATAGTCATGTATAACAGATAAATATTCATGCAGCTATGATTGAAGTGTATATAATATGGTAAGAATTTTTTAGTACAATTTATATTGTTTCTGATGTGACTATAGCTAGCAAATACATTGCAGGAAGATAACGAGATTACGTTAAAGTAATTCCTTATTGCTTTGGGTTTCCTAATATTCAATTTGATTGGTCAGTTTATTGAATAGACCTCTGTAGAGAATCCGACCAACCTCTGGATATTAACACCCTCTGTTAATATAATTGATAAATATTTGTGTAGCTATAATTGAAGTGCCTATAATATGGTAGGAGTTTTGTAGTACAATTGATATTTTTCCGTTATGGCTTGGTATATTCAACCAAACTAATGAAGAGAAAACAAGGTATTACGTTAAAATAAACATATTGGTTCCTAATTGTTTTTCAGTTTCTTAATAATTAAATTTATTGGTCAGTTTATTGAGATATACCTCTGGAGGTAATCTGACCATCCTCTGGATATTAAAAACCTTTGTTAATCGAAACGTTATTAGTGAATTACCTATGGAAAGTGAACTATTAGCATGACCCGCACGGTTAAACTTAAGCCCGGAACCACCATAGAAGTTCCTAACGTGACCCCCTGAACACGTTTTGGGGGGTCGTTCAAAATTATATATATATAGCGGAGTCTAGCGGTCGCATTTTTGTCCGATTTACTTCAAATTTGGTAGGGACATTCCTTTCTATATTCTGTTGGACAAGTTTGTTGAGCAAAACAATCGGAAAACTCTAAACCCCTTTTTTGGGGATTAATCTTTCAAATTTCGAGTTTTTGGGCCCAAAAATGGTCAGAAAAGCCCCATATGTAAACTTAATGCATGTAAAAAGATGGGGATTAGAGAGGCGAAAGTCTTAAGCCCTATCTCGTCATTCTAGCGTAAATATTTACCGAGTTATTAAAGAAAATGTGTATCGGCTAAACACAGTACGTTGTCTTATGGGGCTTTTACACTAGAAAAGCCTGTTATTCCTTTGTTAAAGTACTTGTATTATCCCCAGCAACCTCACGCCTACTTTTAAGCCTGTCTGGACCTTCTCCTAACCTTATAATGCGCAAATTGTATTCCCAGCTTTGCAAGTAAATGAAACCAGGAGTATCAGAACAGCAAAAAAATCAATGTTTTCGGATTTCAATATAAATTGGACAAATGTATGTTTTTACACTGATTTTTAGTTTTAAAAGTTTTTTTTGTGGAAATTCACTTCCCTCACGTCAGCGTGCTGCGTGCGAACTCGTTAATTATTCGTGTAAGCAAATATTAAACGAATTTCAAAATGATTAATAGGTCAGGTTTAAATTATTTAAACATACTATACAACAAATTCTGCTTTGCAATTAGATATGTTGCATGAATAATGAGGGTATAAAATAGTGCAATATTTGTTTATTATTATATGCCCTCAATATATTCTATTCATGCCTTGGTTATAATTGTAGGTTTTACGCCGATTACAAAGTTGCAATTAACTTATCAATGAACTGTTAAGAGAACAATTCCAATTTATGACATTTCATAATGTTTTTGTTTAAGTCTTTTAAAGTTCATCTAACCTTTTGTACGATATTTTTTTAAATAATTAGTGAATATTGAACTGTCAAACAATGATAATTAATGAAGTAATTGAGTCTTAAAGAACCCTTATAGAATAAATTATAATATTTATTGTTAAGTTGAGTGAAAGCTTTAAGTTTCGTTCCCATTAATGATTTGACAAAGAATCTTGAAAAGAAGAAACCCGGGAAACGCATTGAAAGAGTTGCGATTGGGACGATCTTTTCACTCAGGTTTGCATGAAACCGTCAAACATGAGTTGACAAGTGACATTACCAACGTCTCCTAGTTTTAATAATTCAATAGTTGCTTTTTAAATCAGTGCTGTGATTTACTGCACTTGTAATGTCTTTACTCATATGCATAGCAACCGAATCTGCTAAGTCTATTCACAATCTAATTGTTTATAAGTGTCATTATAATATAGGAATCACGAAAATGACACTTTCTATTTTACAACATCTAATATGATATGATTTGTAATTGCATGGTGACACTTTGTTATTAATAAATAGAAACGTATTAAAAAAATAATAGTATTATTTCAAGACAAATATGTTGACACATTACAATATATGTTGGTTAACCGGGACAAATTTTTTTTTTCATGATTATTATAAAATACGGATACACTTAAATCCAATTTTAATTTGTAATAAGATTGAAATAATCACGTCATGCCTACCATATTTGGACCATTGCCCACAATCTTTTATCAAATATACAGAATCAGTGATACGGAATTACAGTTGTAAGCAGATCACGTTTTTATTATAGGTGGACTGTTAAAAGTCCAAAATGGGTAACTGAAGCTTTAATATTCCTGTCAGATACGGTTCATTTAACCTTGAAGTGTTTCTCCTGTACCTCGGCAAGAGATTCAGTCCATTTTTTGGCAGACGACAGTTTTCCTCGGTCATAACATATTCATTGACATAAAACAATGAAACCTCAATACAAAATGTGGGGGAATATATGAATTTGTGGTACTATAACATTTACTTTTACATTGAATTACGATATTTATCTCTTTAATGTTTCATGCAATTTCTGTTATAGTTTTAGTATTTACTTTCCTTTATATTTGTGATACAAACGTAAATTTATGGAAATAACAGCGATTTTGAAACAAAACATTTGACGTTAATGTTCAATATTATATTATTGAATAATGATTAACTTTATTTATTAGTTTTGCTTCCTAATCATAGAAACGGGTTTTTCATCAAAATATCGTAATAGAGGTTTTATCATCAGTTACGAAATATCAATTTCCTAAATTACTTTTAGTAAACAATTTTTTAAATATTGTTTTTATATCAAAAAACTTAGTAACAACTTAATTTAATTTATTTTTAAAAATATTTATATATACTGTAATTAGGTCGGCGAATTTTTCAAGTTAAAATGTTGTTAGTTTGGCAAATCGCAGGATCATGGGAGAGGGTTCAAATAAACGTCCTTGATTTCTAAGACTCGGGAAAGTTATCAATATTTACAAAATTTAATCATTACACGAGAAATAACGTAAACCATCCCCCTTAAGAAAAGCATGGAATTTTAAAAACGTCTGCTTTGTTTGCATGAAAACGTGTGATTAAGTGTCTACTCCTTAGCATGTAAAGAGTACAATATCAGATGAGGAAGTAGATTTAAATCTCTTTTATAAAAAAGTGGTTTATATCCGGTTTCAAATTTATAAAATAAATTTATTTCTACTTATGAGAGCATGTTATCAGTTATTTAAGATTCGTAGTAGTGTACAATAAATCTATAACAAAGAATGGTCCAGTAACATTATTCATTTGGTGAAATAAAAATGTAGAATTATATCTGAGATTTATCTGAAAACTTATTATTCATTTCTTGGATGTTTAGTATTGTAGTAAAATCTTTCCAGATTGAATCTAAATACAGTTTTAGAAAACAAAAAAAGTATATTTATTCAGATATTTAAACCCCAGAAGCCTTTGTGGTTGTCCATACAGACTATACTGCAATCAGGGGAGAACATTGAGGCGTAACCAAGCAACCCCTCACTACCCAGCACGACCATCCGAGGTGTTCTTGTATCTACTACTTAACGTTTTTATTTAATTTTTCTCTCTGTATTTTACTTTTATTTTAAATAGTATAGGTTTTTAAATAATTTGACTATACCCTACCAATGTAAATTTAAATTATCAGTCCCCAAAAATATGACAAACAGTAGGTTTAATATGTTGAAACTTAATAAACGGGTAAGTATTACATTTTATGTGACTGTTTCTTAGGTCAAAAGTGCGCGATCATATTTTATGAGAATAAAAAAAGATATTTCATCACTATCACTAAAATAGGATATTTTCGATACGAGCCCAAATTTAACCGTAGATGCGGTGCCAAGGTTAGAAGATGAGTGGGGATCGAAAATCCACTTTTGGTCATAGTGATAAACCATATTTAACTAAAAATATTTTGGGGTAAAAATCACAAAAAAGTCTTCTTCCATATTGGTTTTGCTATTTTAAACAAACTTCTGTTATACAAGTTTGCATTTATACTAGTTGAATAATTCGTTCAATTTATATTTAAAGGCGGTCCTACACTTCTCGCGAACCCGCCCGAACATTCGGCCGAACTCCGAATATTTAGAGTATTCGCGAGAAATGTGGGAGTTGCAGGAACTTTTGAATACATACGGGAAAATATGAAACGGAATGTTCAGTGAAAATTCGGGAGAATTCTTGGTTTAAAACTCGTTGTTGGTGATGGTGAGTTTATATTATTTAAGAGATTATTGTGGACATTATTCATCACTGATAAAAACTTGCAGTAAAAACAAGTTTCACGACGTTTCGGGATCTGGAATCTGACCCCGTCTTCAGATGAGAAAAATACCTAGAACAAAACAAAATTATAAAAATATTGAAGGAATAATCTAGACGAGGCTGGAAAAAAGACACAAAACTAAAACAGAGAACTGTAAAAACAGTCAAAATAAAACCAATGGAAAAATCAAACCAAACACAAAATTAAAATTCATATTATTTAGCCCCAGAGCCGTTACATAACTAAGTAAGTGTTTACCTCCCGTCAACGGCTTCAACAAATTGTAACTTGCATTACGATCGTTTGGGCATTATAATGCTCTCCTCAGACACAAAACAACGAATTTTAGCTGAAGCAGTGTCGTCACACTTAAAAATACACAATAAGAACATCGAACATTGAAAAAAGTACAACAATCAGGCCTGTTAGCAACTTAATCAGATTGCGGTATGTCAGCCGGTACCGAGGAATGTGAGCGCGACAGACCACAGGCCTGTTTATTGTACTTTTCGTTTAAATGTTCAAAGTTTGTTTATGATTTTTACAATCGTATTATTTTCTCTGCTATTACAGTTCTCCGTTTTAGCTTTTTGTGTTTTTTCCAGCCCAATCTGGATTATGCCTTTAATATTTAATATAATGTTTTCAAATTCTAGGTATTTTTCTCACCTGAAGATCAGATGAGATTCCAGATCCCGAAAAGTCGAAATACTTGGTTTTACTAATCAGCGATGAAAAATGTCCGCAATAATCTCTTAAATAACATTCGGGAGAATGTTCGGACGAATATTCAGTCCTGTTTGCGAGAAGTGTGGGACCGCCTTAACAGCTGATGAGCTGGATTAAAGAGAACAATTTCACCATCTGAATTGATAAATTGTATGTGTTGAAAACAGCTGTTTTTGAATCAGTATGACGAACAATATGTTTTCAGTTATAACACAACTAGAAAAAATAAAACTATAAAGAATTAAGAACATCAAATTGTTGTTTTATTGAAGTATTCTTTTTAGAATAATGTAAATTACGAGATCTGAAACTCCGCGATAAGAATACCTTTTACAACCTTGCCCTCTTGGGAGCAATGGACATTCATCACAGTTGAATAAAATAGTGCCTGTGGACATTTGCAATCCACAGACTGTCGTCTAGTTTGTAGGATAAAATGGTAATTGTTATGCAACAAAACATTTAGCTGCTTTAGAGGTTAAGACATAATATTATAATAAAATACTAGTTAAGATGTGTTTTATCTGGTCTGAATTATTCACACAATAGTAAATTATCTGTTCGTCTAACTATTTACATTGAAAAAGCTGTAACGAAATATTAGTTTTAATTTTATTAGTTAATAAATAAATATTAATTTTTTCACTATCGTTTTTAAACATGGAATGCACAAAATTTAAAACACCCCCGCGCAGTCTGCCACTTCTGATGGTAATCAGAGGGCGCGTTGCTGAGTAAACAAAACAACCCCCCACACGACCCTCCAAGGTGTTCTTAAATTTGCAGCTTTATTTTCCTTTGGAGATGCTCTTTCATTTACTAAAACAGTTTTTTTCAGTCCATTGACGTTATTTGAATATTAATTGTAATTCTGTTTTGTTTCAATAGGAAACAGTTGCAATATCCTAAAATATATTTAATAGTCAAGTTTTACATTTTGAGTTAATGTACTTTATAAGGACCCTTCTCGTGAGAAATTAAATTTAAGATAATCTTTAAATAACAAGATAAGTTTGTATTGTTCTCGTTCTATACATTGTTAGGGTTTCAGCACATTTTCAATTAAATACCCTTAGTCGGTAAGTGTGATATTTTATACAGCAAAAATAAATAATGACAATAATAAGACTACTGTAATATTTAACATACTTTGTATGGTCGTATGCACTTAACTATTTATTCTAAGTTTAAAACAAATTGTAAAACATTTTTTTTTATTTTATTCTAAAACCAATGGGTTTATTAAGATATTGAAGTGTAAAAAGCTTTACAATATTGAAAGAAAAGGAACCAGTTAAACAGGGAAGCTAACTTTAAAAAAAACTATTATTACTTTATATTTAATTTATAATTCGGATTGAAAATAGATAGCAAACTACTGTAAGACAAAAAACATGTCTGTTACCTTTTTTTGGTTTTATTGTTATAGAATAAGTTAGGAGCTTGCTTGACTTTCAATGACATCTAATTAAATATTTTAATGGCCATGAGACATGGTTATATATGTTGGTTCGTACCTAAATAAAAATCAAACTAAAGATATAATAAACGATGGAAATATAAAGCAATGAGTGTCAAGCACACAAACTGACATTCGAACGTGAACTGGACTGTATCTCGTGGTTTGTGCCTTTAGAACTGAATTTAATCTTAAAGATTATTATTTAAATTTAGTGTTATTTGCCATAAAAACTATATACTGAACGGGTTTAAGTTGATTAGCTACCCCTTCCGTTATATGTCGTTAAATTAGGCAAAATATGGTACAAGATATTCAAAAGCGTTAAGATAACTCTTAAAATCAACTTATACTTTATCTATGATAGATGCTTTGGTTATTGTTATATGTTTAAATTCGTTTTGCATATGTCTTAAGAAAATAAATACCCCCGTCGCAGCAAACCTGCATACTCAGCGAATTTCCAATGAATTATAACATAACACATTAAGTCACTTAACAAGATTCATAAGAAATATATTCAAAAACAAGCGATATTTAAAATATTAATTATTCTCCATAAGAATAACATTGGGGATGAGTACGCAGGTTTGCTGCAACAAGGAACACAAAATAATGGGTTTTTATGCAAATATCATTAGAACACATCTAACTAAAGTCACATACCAAGTTTCATCCATATACATTCATAAATAACTGATATAACATTTTAAGTATTTTCCATAAGAATAACATGGGGACCAAGTACCTAGGTTTGCTGCTACAGGAACCATAGGCGAAAAATTGATTTTTTGTGCAAACAACAATAAACCACAACCAAATAAAGCCATATACCAAATTTTGCCAGTTTACGTTCATAAATAAGCGAGATATACAATTTTTCTTTTTCTCCATATGAATAACATTAGACAACGTACTGTGTTTAGCACTTTCAATATCTCGGTAACCAATTGACGTAGAGCAATGATCAAAATACCAAATTGTTTGTTTTTTTAATTTGAATTTAATGGTATAAATTAAAATTTGATTTAAATTAAAATTACATGTGAAAACCCCCAAAAACACATTTTTGGGGTACAAAACCCCCCAAAAACCCAGCTTCGGATGGTGCGATTCATCTGGTTTTCGAACTCGTTCAAATAATTGGTACTTTACACATTTGTACCAAATTTCATTAAGATCGGACCTTTTTTACGAGAGTTATCGTGCTTACGGACACATATATATATATATAAATATATATATATATATATTTATAAATATATATATATATATTTATAAATATATATATATATATACATATATAAAAATTTGAACGAATGGTGTTTTTGGCATCTGGGGACCTCAAAATGAAAAGTTATCATGGTCTCGGGCTTAAGTCTTACCATGAGACCTACGGTAATAGCTTCTTCCCTATAGGGGAAATTCGCTAAAAATATGAGCTTATTCCTTTAATTTAAATCTATTTGTATCAGACAAATCATTATCCAAGCTTTTTATAAATATGTAAATAAATGGCAGGAGAATTAAATCCTATCCTTAATACGAGCAATAGACTGTGTTATTAATTTTATTAGAAATTTAATATTAGTGTGGTTCATTAATACAACAGTTTACATATGATAACACATTCCGTTGACCAAAGCGCCAACTGTAAAGTTGTGAACGCACCAGAGATTCACACATTGTACTGTAAAGCCCTTTAATACATATGAGTTGTAACACCACAGCTTGGTTAATCCACGTTAACAGAAACCGACTACCCATATAATATTTGGACTCAATTTCAGTTTAAATACTTCCAATTGACATTTAGATAACATGGAAGTATAATAATTCGTTTTATACATTAAAATCACCTTTTCTTGATCATCCAAACTTCTGTATATTTGGGAAAAGGAAAGTATAACAAAGGATTGCAGAAGTTTCAATTATTAAATTTAAAAAATTTTGGGCTAGTAAATTTAACCCTTTAAAATACCCCTGAAGGACTTGCTACAATGTAACTACAATATTATCAGGGTTTCCTATACTTTATGAAACACATAGCTTAGCATTCTACCTTAATCAATGTAGATTGACTGTTACAAGTTGCGTAGTTAATCAACTCTAAACCCCCGTCTACAACTAGTTAACAATTTGTTAGAAACTTGATCCTGTCATGACGTTTGAACATCTTAGTAAACTCTCAGTAATAAACCTGTTAGCTTCAAAACCACTAGGAACAGCATGCTAATATGGGAAGCGATGGGTTGTGAATTTGTCTTAAACAATATTAAACAATAGCAAACATATTTGTGTTTCCAGGTTTTCATTCAGAGAATACTTTATGTAAATGCCTCTTATGCAGTAATATTCAAGATGAAATGTTTGTAATGTCATCTTATACCCAAGGAACGAGGAATTTCTTTTAATATTAATATTCTTCAGCTAACTTTTACGTATATTGTAACTTATATATAGAAAGCATCTATTACTCTATTGTATATTGGTTTATATTCATCGGTTTAAAGGTCCATATTAGTGTGATAAGTTTGTGTCATATCACCGTTAATAGACCATCATAATTAAATTACTTTTTCAATGCTATTAAATGTGTTCGAACAGTAAGAAAGTGTTTTAATATAATTAAAAGTATACAAATATATAATCTAATTTATGTGTTTTCTCATTGAGTTATGTTATACTACATACTATGCAGATTCACAGCCAATAAACAGTACCATATTATGTACTTAAATTATACCAAAGGCCAAGTAGATACATTTACACTTTTACCTAGTAATTACGTATATCTTTCCCATTCATTTTTTTCGCAAATGTGTTTAAATCACAAAAAATCTTAATTTCTTAATAATAAATTTTCACCCAGTTAAAATACTTAAAATTGTAAAAAAAATTATAAAATCACTGCCAAGGAACATTATTTTACTAGAAATCAGTTTATACAGTAGTTACCCCTTTTTCCTTCATAAAAACCCAATTACTTGTAAAAGCTTCTCTAATTTTGTAACTTGCTAAATCCAATTTTGATTGACTTTTTATTATTATGATTTCAAATAATTCTGACCACCTGTCAATTTGAAATATAAAACTGTTACATAACATTTTATTAAATGGGTTTTGACTCTATATAAAATTATAAGAAACCTCGTATATATAGAAAAGAGAAAACCATTATCAAAAATGTTATAAAAACATCACAATATTTTTAATAAAATAGCTATAAATGTAAAGGGTAGAATATCTCAGAAGAGGTACCACCTCCTCTCATTAGTAGGTGGCCTGGAGCTTTTCCGAGGCGTCGTCACCACAGCGCATCAACCTCTGTCAAAGGGTGAGTATGCATATTAATTAAATTTGTTTTATCTCAGGCAGCAGTTGTTATTTTATATTTCTACATTTGGGTTTAAATTACATTTATTTAGTTCAGCTAGCACCCCTCTTAAGAGATCATAGAGTATTAACGCTTTATCCCTTAATTAAGAAATTTATTTCATACAAGTTCATGGTCATAAAGTTCATTTTAACCCTTTAGTAAAATACACTGTGGTATAACTTAGCTGTAGCGTATGAGATGTTAATTTTGGTATGGAAATATTGTTTAAATATTCATAGGTAAAGAACCAAGAGGTTGGACAAAAGAGAAATAAAAGTGATAGAGACATGAGACGTATTCCTGCAGAATTTTCCAGGAAGGATAAAATGGCGGTATGGCTCAAAATCACATCGGACAGTTCATCTCGGCACTTGGCTGGAGCTGTAACCATTTTCTTTCTTGGTTATTAGTTTTATTCCATTTTGAGGTTCGAACGCAACGTAAAACAAAGTTTATAACAGTTTGTGGCCTCTAAAAATTACGCGGAAGTCGCAAACCCGCACTGGAGAACTGACTTCATGGCAAAGTTCTGTCTACACGAGACATACTTCCTTCAGAGCTGTTAATACTTTTGAAGAGAGAGAAAACATATGCATTAAATGGGAGATACAAGGACAATTTTACGTGGAACAACAAACCATGATGTGATATAAAACACAATTTAGAAATAAAAATGAGATCGGTGGCCGGCACTATGGCACATAGTCAAGACGGCCGTGGTTGTTTTATGGAAAACAGATCGAAAACACACAGGTCTGGAATGTTGCCGGTGAGCGACCAGCGATAAGGAAATTTTGACAATAGGGCAATGAAACAATAATACCTGGTGATTGGAGGGCTATGGCTTTCGTGGCTGTAATATGTTTGGCATATATGTTTAAACTGTAAAGTAAAAAATCCTCCCATCCTTTTTAGCAATTAATTAAATTGAAGGTCCACTATTTTTTATTAAATAAGAAACAATAACCGTTGGTAGTATCTATATAAATAATAATCTTAATAATGTTTTTCTTTAGTACAAGCTTTGAATATAGATACCGAAGTAGACTTCACACTGCCATTTTCAAAAGCTGTCCCTTCCTTTGTGTGAGGCAGCATTCAAAGAGGACGTAGTTACACTAACCACCAACAGAGCATACTTCTGTCAACTATTACACCTCTTCTCAAGGAGCAGATAATACAACAGTTGGTGAGTCAGGGAGCACATATAAGTTTACTATCACTTGTTTTCTGGGGTGTTTCTGCTTTCTTAATTTCTATTTGTTTTTGTTTAAGTCGACGAAACGACTAAAATAAACAGTTGTTAGCAGCACACTCTGTCGGCGACTTAATCAAACTATGTCCACTTAAAATTCTGGCCAACAATAAAAGAGCCCATATAAATAGGATGTGTCCTTCGGTGTATATAATCAATGATAAAAGTGTTATTTTGTTGTATAAACCCCTCCCTTCCCCCACCAAAAAATATAATCCAAATTGTTTCCTTAAGGTTTAAGTTTGAACAATTACTGTGTTTGTAACCCTATTTTTTTTTTTTTTAATAAATATAAAAATAAATATTGACACAAAAGTAGATATTTTAATTTAAATATTACTGAAAAATTCAAAATTATTGCATTGTTTAAGATAAGATTTGTAATACCATTATGAAATCTCAGACATTATATCTAGACAAACATATAATGGACATACATAAATCTAGAAAATACATATAACCCAATATCTAATGGCTTATTGGGTGCAAAAAGGTGCTATATCTCTAATATTTTCGGTTTATCAATTTGTAAAAGTGCGAATATAAACCAAAGTGTATATTTTTTAGTTAAAAAAAGTAACATTATCTAATTAAATACTAATGTTCAGCATTCTTTGTGAACTGAGAGCCGCTTCACTGACGATGTGAAGACCTGACATGCTCCTTAGAAAGCATACAAAGAGCACTTTATGTAGTTTGTTTTTTGCTTAAGATGTAGTTGGTTATGTAGGTTATGATGTAGTTTATATCTGATAGTGGGTCTCACAGTCACAAAATTAGCATAAAGTCTGTCCGCAGTTAGATCTCCAAAACGAGTTCGCACGCAGCACGCTGACGTGAGGGAAGTGAATTTCCACATAAAAACTTGTAAAACTCAAAACAAGTGTAAAAACATACATCGTCCAAATTTTATTGAAATCTGAAAACATAGATTTTTTGGCAGTTCTGATACTCCTGGTTACATTTACTTGCAAAGCTGGGAATACAATTTTGCGCATTATAAGGTTAGGAGAAGGTCCAGACAGGCTTGAAAGTAGGCGTGAGGTTGCTGGGGATGATAAAAGTACTCTAACAAAGGAATAACAGGCTTTTCTAGTGTAAAACCCCCATAAGACAACGTACTGTGTTTAGTCGATACACATTTTATTTAATAACTCGGTAAATATTTATGATAGAATGACAAGATAGGGCTTAAAACTTTCGCCTCACTAATTCCCTTCTTTTTACATGCATTGATTTTACATCTGGGGCTTTTATGACCCTTTTTGGGCCCAAAAACTCGAAATTTGAAAGATAATCCCAAAAAAAGGGGTTTAGAGTTTTCCGATTGTTTTGCCCAACGAACTTGTCCAACTGATTACAGAAAGGAACGTCCCTACCAAATTTGAAGTAAATCGGACAAAAAATGCGACCGCTAGAGTGCAAACATATTTATATATATGTCTATATATAAATATATATACATATATATATAAAATGTTGAATGACCCCCCAAAACGTGTTCAGGAGGTCACGTTAGGAACTTCTATGGTGGTCCAGGGCTTAAGTTTCACCGTGCGGGTCATGCTAATAGTTCACTTTCCAAAGGAAATTCACTAAAAACGCATTAACCCACATCACTACTAATCAGTTAAGTATGGTTCAACCTTTGGTAGAAGCAATACTAATAGTAGTAGTTGGCATACCAATTACTAAAATTATCTTATTGTTGACCAGAATGTGGTTGATGCCTTCAAGTCCTACAAAATATACCCAAGGTCTTTGGGCAAATGCTGTCCTTCGAGAAGGATAACTGAACAGTTGGATTATGAGGCCAGTTTTTCTGACTTAGCGACAGTTCATCGTGGCAGTTTAAAATGTACACATTTCATAACATGTCTGAGTATAACTTACTGTTCACATGGTCTTGTTCAGTTAAACACCATCATTTTCAACCTTTAAACATTCACATTTTCAACAAGGAGTTTAACACACAACTCTACTATAACAGGGGTGAGGCTATAAAACATTAAACCTCGTATTTTCTTCTCACGTGGTTCTAGCTAGATGTCACTAACTATCTCCCCTTGTCCTAGCCCTATATGTAGTCTCTTAGAGCATGCCGAAGTCATAGTAAGATCTAGACTAACTTTTAAGTGCTGAGGGTGTTTGGTACATGAAAACAGAATGCTATAAGTGTTTACAAAAAGGAAATTTTTGGTAAATAAGTTTATCTTAAATTATATTATATAAAATAATAAAAACTGTACAACGTTATTGAAAAATAATAATTCTTAATTATGAGAATACCATCCATTATTTTTCTGTCTTACACGACTATATAAAACAATGCATGGTATTACAAATATTTAAAATGTATATTACTATTTTAAATCTGGTATGGAAGGTAAGAAAATATACATTTTCAACCTTGAAAATTTAACTTTACTCTTTTGTAGATTTATGTTATTACCTAATACCGAAATAACCGAGTTTTCTATCTTACTTGACTTTTCCGAAGGTGGACAATAAGTCGTAGAGTATTGGCCATCAGGGAGCTTTCCCGTCAAATTTATGAAGTCACCTTCTACATTAGGCTATATTTCCCCTTTCTCCCATCATTTGCAAAAAATCTCACATCGTTAAATTCTCATGGAGTTATTAGTGGGTCATTTTAGTGGGTCATTTTAGTGGGTCTTTTTAGTTTAAATTCGGTTACAGGTTGAACCAACTTAGTTCGATAGCTAAGGTCAATAATTCAGGGTAATGTTAAAAGCAAAGCCTACAAAATTAATCTTTGTAATACAATGTTCTGCTGAAACAACTCTATGTCATGGTTTCCGGCATAGTCACATGTAGTTTGCGTATACACACCTTTAGTTGACTCGTTTAAAAGTTGTTCTATACCATATACTGTACATACTAATATATATCGAAAAGAATTTTATGGAATTATTGGCAGCAAAAATTCTTTTCTCAAGTCTTATCTCACTGTTGGGCAGCTACAGGTTTTTTCTAATGACGGATGGTTTTCTAAAGTCCAAGTGCAATACGGCGTGCCACAGGGATCGGTACTGGACCCCTTTCTGTTTCTCGTAATGATAAACTATTTAAATTTGAACGTTTCTTTTCGTACCATTATTTTTTCTGATGATGTCATATTTTTTTCAAGCTTATCCGTTAGAAATTAACTTTAATTTGTTCATGAGTTATGTCGTGCAGGAAGCTGGAACGTCGTATGATTATCATAAGTTGTTGCTTAATCTGAACAAAACACAGATAATTAATTTTAACTTTAAGAAGTAATCCTTGCTATGTTAAAGTTGTAAAAATGTTACCTTGGATGTAAAACTTTCATGGATTTGTCATATTGCTAAACTGCCAAAAAATGTCGCGTCTTATCTATGTAATTAGACATCTTATAGATTGTTTACCTATTCAGTACCTTAGACATGTGTATTTTGCATTGTTCCATAGTATTATGGTGTATGGGATCTTGTACTGGGGAAACAGTTCTTTTGATAATAGAGTTTTACTTTTGCAAGAACGTTTTAAGAATTATAATTTATTCAAATTATCTTGAACACTGTAGACCGTTATATAAAAGATAGAACATTTTTACCGATGTTAACCAATATATCATTGAATGTCTGGTTAATATTAAAGCGAACCTTTGAAACCTAACTTTAAATTCGCATTTTCTTGGACATGGCACAATAAGTAGTTTTTTTATCCATCGGGACTTCAATACGTTAAGTTTTACAAATAAATCCTATAAATAAATTGGCATAAGCCCTTTTAATACACTGCCACAAAATGCTCATAGGGTATTAGTATCTTCAAGAAATCTGTTAGGATATAGCTATTGGGAAATCCCATGTTGATTTAAATGAAAATGTTTATTTTAATTTAGATATTGTTAGATTTAGTTCCCTTGACTGTGATATGTGATGTATATCTGATTTTAACTATGACTTGATATATTGCATGTACTTTTCTTAATGATCAATAACAATTTTCTATTGTCTATTGTCTATATGTATAGCTACAGAGTAGTTTGTATTGCAACTATTTTTAAAGAATGTATTCTCATTTGTTTACGATTTAATTTTTTGTTTACGATCAAATTTCCAACGATTTAAAGGATGTGTATATTTCAGAAGAACTATTTTCTAATTATTACAGCATGTCTTCCGGGTGTCTTTAAAAAACAAGTATTTTAAATATTTTTAAATTTGTCTGGTGATAATCGTGTGGTTTTTTAAGCTTCAAACATTCTCCAATTTCCGTTCCTGACATTAAATGTAATAAATTACCGCCGCGCTAGCACAAAAAAAATGCTGATAACAGCACGTCTTCCTGTTATATTTATAAAAATGATTATTTGGACGACTTTGTCTAATTTTTAAGTTGGTCTGGTGGGTTAATCATGTAGTTTTTTATAGCTTCAAACGTTCTCCAATTTCCGCTCCTGACAGTAAATTGATGCACAGCTCGATGACTAAGAAAATAGTTTGTAAACACTTTAATTTCCTGTAGAAACTTTTTAAATATTCACCTTATAATTATAAGGGAAATCAAAGGTGATAAGTGAAATACAGAAAGTAAGCAATCAGGAAAATAAAATAGATTTTAGTCTGTGAAGCCTTTTACATAGGGTTTTTAAGCTGTCAATATTATTTAAGTTACCAACAACCAATAATGATTTTCCCACTGAGCGGGTGAGGTAGACAGTTACGAAACCTAAAGCCACGACTGTGAATAAAAAAAGAAACTACTTTTATCAACCACAGACCATCAAAACTTATCCATAGATAACATATTCCTGTCGACAAACGTATTTCAAGAAGTCTTTTAAATTTCTATATACGTTAAATAAACTAATAACACATAAATGATTATGCACGTTATAGGATAGTAATGGAAGTGTAAAACATAGTAAAGATCCATCTTTACCAACTAGATAAGCCAAGGAAGAACCAACGGTTACAGTTATGATTAAAATAACATACGTCATATTTAGATTAGCTGTTATACTAAAGTAGTGATCGTAGGATACTCCACGAGAAAAATTACTTATTATTTTCCTAAAAACTGTTTATGCACAAACATTTTAACTATGATTTTTTACTGTATATAAAAAAAATTGAAAATGACAATTAATATATATGTTAGAATGACATTTTTGAGTATACACTTTTAGGCTCAAAATATTATTGTACAAAAAATATTCTCTCAGAAACTCTGAGTTGAAACTCTATTTCCTGTGAATACGGTTAAAAAGTATGTTTATGTTTATGTTTATGTGTTGTTGAAGGGACGGATTCAGAGATTCAAAGATTCAAAGATCCTCATACCAAAAATTATGAAAACCCCTTTATCACAAACTGCTTACTTAAACAGTTCGTACATTTATTTTTGCTTAAATAAATATATTTTTATCATACTGCACTAAAAGCAACTGTTTTTTTGGTCAGTAATTAATCCGTAAAGTCGCCTTTTCCTGATACCTTAAAATGGCACCGAAAAAGCAGCTGTGGATTTTTTTCAGTGCGCTGACCTCAAAGATTGTTATTGTTCCGTTTTACCTTTATGTATTTCAAAGACAATAAACACTTGGCCAAAATGCAAGTCAATTTGTTTGTAAATTAAGTACGGTAAATGTAAACTTTGAACTACCAAAACTATACAAATCACCTAATTCTTTCCAAATTTACGACTATCGAAGGCTTATATGGACAATATGATAATTAACGTTGTTCATCACATGGAGCAAAAGTGTGTTTTGTGCTTAATCGTTTTTCTGAACTCGGCTTCACCTCGCTCGTAAAACACGCACCCCAAACACCTACTTTTTGCTCCTTTGTGATGAAAGCTACTATTAGGATATACTATAATACACATATTATACTAATTTATTCGCACATAAATTTCATATAATTTATGACAGATTATGGAAATTACACAAAAAATACCCCCGTCGCAGCAAACCTGCATACTCAGCGAATTTCAAATGAATATATAACATAGCACATTAAAACACTTAACAGGATTCATAAGAAATGTATTCACAAACGAGCGATATTTAAAATATTAATTATTCTCCATAAGAATAACATTGGGGATGATTACGCAGGTTTGCTGCAACAAGGAACCTAAAATAATGGGGTTTTATGCAAATATCAATATAACTCATCTTAGTGAAGTCACATACCAAGTTTCATCCATATACATTCATAAATAAGCGATATATAACATTTTAAGTATTTTCCATAAGAATAACATGGGGACCAAGTACCTAGGTTAGCTGCTACAGGAACCATAGGTGAAAATTTCTTTGTGCAAACAACAATAAACCACAACCAGATCAAGCCATACACCAAATTTCGCCAGTTTATGTTCATAAATAAGCGAGATATACAAGTTTTCTTTTTCTCCTTAAGAATAACATTAGACAACGTACTGTGTTTAGCGCTTTCAATATCTCGGTAACTAATTGACGTAGAGCAATGATCAAAATAACAAATTTTTTTTTAAGCTGAATTCAATGGTACAAATTAAAATTTGCTTTAAATTAAAATTACATGTGAAAACTTCAAAAAACACATTTTGGGGGTACAAAACCTCCCAAAAACCCCCCTTTGGATGGTGCGATTCACCTGGTTTTCGAACTCGTTCAAATAAATTGTACTTTACACATTTGTACCAAATTTCATTAAGATCGGACCTTTTTTACGAGAGTTATCGTGCTTACGGATATATATATATATATACAGATATTATATATATATATATATATACATATATAAAAATTTGAACGAATGGTGTTTTTGGCATCAGGGGACCTCAAAATAAAAAGTTATCATGGTCTCTGGCTTAAGTTTTACCATGAGAACTACGGTAATAGCTTCTTCCCGATAGGGGAAATTCGCTAAAAACTAAATTGTGAGTCTTAAAATGATTATAAAGACTACTTTATATTAATACTTCTTAATGTGATACATACACTTTTTCATTTGAAAATAAAATTTTCCGAGTTAACAAATGCAATTAAGGAAAGAGATAATGAGTCCTTCTATCGACAGGCCTGGAAGTGTTCGAAGTAATAAGCCATTATTGAGTGTCTACCGTTTCTCATGTATATTTACGTTCGGTGGGTGTGACTTGTATATTTTAGTACATTAATATGAAAATTAATATTTATAATAGGTTTTTTATAAATATTGTAATCGTTTTCTCATTATATTTTTCGAGAAATATATTTTTTACAGTTAAAAAAATTAAACGTAGTATTTGTCTTCTCTGTGCAGTAATTTAATTGGATTTCCCCAAATATAAAGATTAGTTTTGTCACTTATATATGTGATCAAGCGATCCCTTTATGGGAAATAAAAGGTAAGTATTTTAAAGAAGACGCAATAAATATATTTATTGTTATTAATTATTTGTAATTGATTCTGTTTCTGGTTTTAAACAGTTTAAATATATAATTTAGAGGAAATAACTTGTGTCAAATCCGTGTAATTTCCAATTGTTCTAATAGTGTACTTATCCCAGTCCAACCCACTGTCACACTGCAACAGATAAATGCAAAAATGTCACACAAGGTTGCGCTCTTAATTTGTGTGCACTCTTATATTATTTTATTACTAGTATCCTGTCACGGCTTCACTCGCGATCACAACGTAATATTATACCGACATTCTCTTATAAATGTTGTGTTACCGTTCCAAAGCCAACATGGCCTGCTGATTAACTGTGTTTACTCTATCCAGCTGATTGCTTGAAACTTATAGTTATTTCCCAATGTTAAGCTTATGGGAAAACTCAACTTTAAGGGGCCCCAGGGCCTCACTCACAAATTATTTCTCTATAAAAAAAGTTACCTGCACAATTTCACGTTAGGCTCTTTCCAATGACACCAAAAACATTAAAATCGGTTCAGTAGTTTAGGAGGAGTGATTGTCTCAAAAAACCTACTCGCTTATTAAATAAGTATAGATTTTTACTTTTTACTAGCTGGTTATAAAATTAACTAGTTATTCTAGAGAGAGTGACACAAAGTTATATTTTCATTTAGGTTAGATGTCTACTTATCAGGATATCAACTGACTGATTTTACGGACTCTTCAATAAAATCAGACCGATTAAAAGTTATACTTAAGATCACATAAAAGTAGTAGAACCATATTATTACTGTTCACATTTACTGAAGGTTATCCCAAAGTAAATTCTTAAAGGTAAAGTAAAAATCATAACGCCAGAAGGCACCGGAATACAAAAAGTCAACAGCTCGGCTCGTAAGATCTAAGCTAACTTATGTTCTTATTGAACGCATTACTAAAATGTATTGTTTCACTTCAGTTAAATACGAATTATAATACACCGTTTGTACAGTCAACACTATTACCCCAGGTGGTACTACTATTTCTAAGTACAAGTAATACATTTTTATTTAGATTATGTAACATTTGTATGGTAAAACTATCCTTATATATAGTTCTTTAATCCTTTTAGTGCTATGGAACGATAGAACGTATTTTGAATCTATTATCAATAAACACTGTTACTGCTTCAAAAGCGATTGTACCATTTGGCGCTCAGTCTGCAGTCTGAGTCTGACATGTGGTGAAACCTGGTAGACACAAACTGAACTACCTCGCCCAGCACCTAGGCTCCAATACTACCTGGTCCGACAAAGCTGCTAGTCTGATCAGTGGGTGTGCGGGAGTGCGGTCTAAGGCGTTACCTTCCCGCCTGGGGGTAACAATTGGATTAATTTTTAATTCAATTGTAGAATAAACTAAATAAAACATACTATAAACTTACCATTTATTGGTAGAAGTAGCCTATAGGTGTCAAATTTCTGATTTTTGCGAGACCGGTTTCAGATTAATGACAATCCATCCTCAGTCGCAATCCTCAGTGCTAGTTTTAGTCGCAACCTAACAGCCTTCTTCTACCAATAAATGGCAAGTTTCCGTTATAATTAAAAGGTGCCAAGGCTTCAGCAAATATAAATTAAAAATTAACCTTGTTTTAGTTACAAATGCCACAAAACGTCCAAGGCCGGATTTCTTCAAACATTAAAATCCCCTTTAAGGTCACAGTAATAACTGGCACAATTGTGCTTCACCCCTTACAGGTAGCACAAAATCCACGACTGAGCTTAAACGTGTCTTAACTGAATGATCAGTTAGATCAGTAAGTGTTTTTACCGATAATCCGCGCAATGCACTGATAGCTGTGGTAAATAAGCGAATTACTGTTGGATATTCATGTGTTTATTAACGCGCAACAGACGATATGCAACCTGCTTGATATTTCATGACATTCAATATAAGGTGTATTTAATAAAAATTTAGTTTATCGTAGTTTAATGTCGCTAATTCAAAAATAACAAATGTTTTGAGAAAAATATGATTTCTTTATAAAAAAAAATCCTTGGAAATGCTAGTTTAATTTAACTTACTTCCGAAGATGATCAAACCGAGGACTTTGTTGTACGACTTTGTTGCTCGTAATAAACGTAGTCTAAACTCTTCTTTCTAAACGAGATAGGTAGACTTTTTAATCGTTAATGCAATCCCTTTTATTAAATTGAACAGAATAAAATAGCCCTTTATAAAATTATGCTTGAGAGAATCGAAATAAGTCGGTAAAAGACGTAATATAAGCTTAATGTATTTGTATAAATTGGTAGTTTTTTAACACATGGTAATTTACACCATGTTACACCTATAGCGACTGATTTAATAAATACGTAATCGTAGGCTCAAGCTAGAGGATTTATAGGTGGTACTTGAATGTAGTGAAGTTTAAATCAACATTTTCAGATGGAGAGTTGTATACAGCAATTATAAAAAAAAAATTCTTTTTGATTATTAAACTTAATATATGCTAATTAAAATTATCCTTGCACATATAATTAAAACAGATTAACCTGTGTAAAATTTACTCCCTCCCTAACAACAATACAAAAGTCTCCTATACTTGTATTGCTGGTAAAGAACACAAATAAAAACCATAAATAACATTTTGTAGTTTATTAGTAAGTTTCTATTTTTATATATTCTTGTAGGCGAAGTACATCAGGATTTTTTTCTGCAACTACAAAATATTCATACGATTTAAATTTTTTCCTCATTCCTTCAACACTTTTTTTATTATTTTAGGAACATTCGATTGTCCTTTATTTGCTTTTTTATGATTTGTTACTGTTAGTAAAATAATGCTTTCCTTTTTATTTTTCCAGGCAATAAATCTAACCATTTAAAATGTTTAGATTTATTGTTGTTCGTAATAACAACAGACTGTTTGTTATTATTTTACTGGAATTACACATTTGGATTTCAATATTTTATCGCAGTATGGAAACATTACTAGCATTTATGGAAACATTCTATCGCAGTATGGAGCTGTTCTAGTTTATGTTTGAATCAAAACTCAAAAGATTGTAATATTAATAATGATTTAGTATTATAGACATGAGCAAGTTATTAAACCTGTACTTTGATTCATATTTAAAATTAAGTCCCTGGGTACAATTGTATGATTCGTCACTATACAGTAATTAATTTTGTAAAATCTTAATAAATTAGTTTCCATTTTTATGGAAATATTCATTATCTTTTGTACTCAAGGAGCTAAGCTATTTTTACAGTTTATGTTCAAGCCCTAACGCGTAGGGCTTAAATTGATCATTCCATATGGTTCTCAAGGAAATAGCTACTTTCCATTTAGCTTTTCCAGTATCAGTGCCTAACTCTTTCATCTAATTTCTCTGGCTAACTTCTAACTGGAACTTAGAGAATAAAAATGCATATCGCAATACCACTATAATTAGCCATTTATCAATAAACATGAATACTGAATACGTTAACACAGATTACTATTAAAAAGCAGCACACTGATTAACAATAAACAACATACAGGAAAAAGACACATTGTAACAGGAAACTGTAATAATTTTAACAATACATTGATCAATCAGCTGTTTGGTGGAATTATACTTGAAACAGCTGATCGCCGTGGCTCACTAGCAGCGATGTCACATGATAACAGTTGATATTGACAAGAATGCAATATCTTAAAAATGGGTTTCCTCTGTTATTTATGAACCGATTCCCGTACATTTGGTGTCACTAGATTTGCAATTATATTTTCTAAATAAAATGTAATTGATGTAATCTTTTTACTATGAGCGGTTTTTAAGATATTTACGTTTGAAATGTTTAGGCAGCCGCCATTTTGAAATTAATGATTGTAAAAAAATATTTGTTTTTCTGTAATTAGGCCTTAGGGGAATAAAGCTTAATACTAAATTCCATTTAATTATAACCAACCGTCCTTGAATTAAAATTTCCTATGTGAAAATACAAAATGGCGGCTATACGAGTAACTTTTGAGTTTTATAAATTTTGAATATGATATTTTGGCTTGTCTATGGTCCAGGAATAATACCTGAAAAGGTTGGTAGAGAGTTCAGAGACACCCTGTATATACAGTTTCGAACGAATGGTGTTTTTGGGGTCTGGGGACCTCAAAACGAAAAGTTATCATGGTCCCGGGCCTAGGTCTTACCATGCCAACTACGGTAATAGCTTCTTTCCTATAGGGGAAATTCGCTAAAACTATTGCTACTAATAATATACCCTGGGAGATGAAAAGACAAGACAATTATGTTTCATTTTTCTTCAATTCACAATATGCAACCCACAATCTTCAATAAATCTTGTTTAAAAGGGTCAACTGACCAAAATCGCCCGTTTAGTGAACTAGCGTTACATCTAATGCCACATTAGATTGCTTTGGTGAAATCCGATTTTGCTAGTTAAGAGGCGGGCTATAATGATTGTTCAATGAGGTTTTTAACATTCGAAATCATTGCTCTAACGTTAGTTTAATACTTTGAACAAACTAACGTTTAAGGAAGTTTGGTAAAACCAGTCTGTGATCCATAACCTAGTAGATGGTTATGTAATATCAATAAAACAGATTGTACCTAATATATATAAAGCCAGATGTGTAACTGACTCACCCACAGATACAAATTCTAACCCACTTCTAGACGAGCTAGGGACATGAGCTAGGGAAATTAAATTTGGCATGCATGAAGCTTCTACCTTGAAACCCCCGGGAAACTAATCAAAAGTTAGAATTTTAAATTTTTACTTTATTAATAATGTATAAAATTATGAGCTATCCAGATGCAATAGGATAATGCAGTATGTCGGTAATGGAGAATAAATCTTTGGAAGTAGGTTCTCGCTTAAAAATGTATCACTTATGCCAATTATAAGCACGGTTTCTTGTTGTCATATTCATGACGAATGTCAGTGCTTACAGTCCATCTTGAATTAGTGAAACATAAGTAAATGACATCTCCTTGGGGGATTGTTGATTTAAGGGGTTGTAAACTGGGAATTGCTGCTGTGCTAAGGACTGGGACACCGGTCCCTAGCCTGTCTGAGACCTAACCTGTGTTTCATGTTACCGGTATCAACTGATTTACTAACTTGGAAACAATGCTGGGGACCAGAGGTGGGGATCTTTTACCCATATCAGAAAGTGACGCCAAGCCAGCTTTGATTTTACTTAGTGACTGAGAAACTTTGACTGAACTAAACCTTACAAACTGATTTACTGTAACTGTGTTTAATCCAAAATGACATGATACTACTCAAATTGATTTCCAAGGTACTAATAACTTTGTTTTCGAACTACGTTGACTACAATGACTCTAAAAATTGTCTGGGCTGAATCTGTTAGTTAGTGAAAACGTGGTTTCTAATCCCGTCGTAGAACTATTGGGCCGTTAAGCACCGCCAGTCATATTTCTGATTTCTACACTTCCTGGGCTGGGCGAAAGCCTGACGGCTTTCTCCTTAAGTTTGCTAAGTTAGCCTAATATTGTTAATGGAATAATCTACTTAAAAACTAGGACTTATCCATGGTTCAGCACTATTTTCTACGACGGCTGGAGGATAATGTTCTTCCTTCCCTGGTAAGAAGTTTCAAGAAAGAGGGTAGTTGGGGAGCCTTTCTTTGACAAGTGGGAAGAAGAAAATGATTCTTCTGACATTGCAACGCGGCAGACTGAGAAAAATGAACGATGGTCGCCGGGGCAGCGCAATTGAGGTTTGGTACTGTATGAAAGCGTGCGGCTATGCGTTACATTAGGTAAAATATTACCTAATGTAACGCATAGCCGCACGCTTTCATACGTCAAGCAATACTTCATACTTCAAGCAATAGCCAGTTGCTTGAGTAGCGTGTGGATCCTTTAATCAGGATAATATTGTACTGTTTAATTACAGTAGCAATGTTCAGTGCGTTGCCAATTCTGTGTGCGCTCTAGCTTGGAAGTCCATCGGGGATGAATTTAGTACCCTTGCCATAAATGAGATTGTTATGAGTGGTGACCGTGTTTATAAGTCACTACGTAATGAGAACTCCGTTGTTGTACATCGGTTGTTGTTCCCTGATGAAATTCCAAGGGCGCTTTTTCTTAGTCACGATGATTTACACCCTCAGAGGCAGCAAGATCGTGGTGACAGCGTCAGGGCGTTATCGTATGTTTGGGAGCAGCTACTGTCGGTAAAAGAAGACAATGTGGGGTTTATCTTCACCGGTCAAAATGTTTCTGTCTCATTTTGGTGGTATCAGGAACAGCTGTTCATGTTTGATTCACATGCGAGAATCACATTAATGAGAATATCGACAACGTGAAATGTTTAACAATAACAACAAAGTTGTTATCATTCAAAGTTGTATCGTTGTGCTTGTTGTTGGGGGGTGGCTTGCTAAGTAGCAAGGCTGTTCAAGTGTGAAACTTTTCATTTGCTTGCCACATTATTGTTATCAATTGCAACCATCTATGGGAACCTGTGGCAGTTTACCATCATGCATGAACGGGTTATCATTTGCGCATGGATCGATCTCTAACCAAAAGCATAAATGCCAGTGAAAATAAATCGCAACTCAAACGAAAACTATTTCTGGCTGTGACAAACAAAAGGGTCTTGGAAGACCAAAGAAAGTTAAACGCAGTCGGTCAAAAGTTTTGACCTCTACCCGAGAACATCAGTTAAAACAAATAAAAAAGAAATAAAAGGTAAATCATCCTGATGTGCTGAGAGAGACGCGAATGAGTTGGGTAGAGAACTGCTCATTTACGGCGAAAATTAACAGAGAGTGATGGTAGAGGAGTGGGTCACCAAACTCTCTGATGATCAGAAAAGTGTATTTGATTATGTTCGATCTCTTCTGCATAGCCGTGGAGATTGTAGATCATCGAGAATATTTTTTCTAGATGGTCCGGGAGGCTATGGGAAGACCTTACTGATTCGTGTCATCCTCGCGTACGTGAAAAGTTGTAGTCAGTTGGCTCTTGCCATGGAAAGTTCTGGGATTGCTGCTGGAAACATGCCAGGCGGTACGACAGCGCACAGCATGTTTTGGCTACCACTAGATCTCGGAGATGGTACTGGCTTCTGGAATATCACAAACGAATCCCAGCGAGCAGAGTTCATCACAGCTGCACAGTTCATTGTTTTTGATGAGGCCCCAATGGCACATCGATTCATTTTTGAGATTCTTGACAGACCACTGCGAGATGTCATAAATTCCTGTGTGCCATTTGGTGGTAAAATCTTTCTCTGCTCAGGGGATTTCCGTCAGATTGTGCCCATCATTGGAAATGCTCCCACGCCAGCCGACGTTGCTTGTGTCTCACTTCGGGCGTCCCATCTTTGGCGATATTTTAAAGTATTTGTTCTGACGACACATTAAGGACAAGTGGTTGCAATATGTATTCCGAATTCCTTCTTGGAGTAGGTAATGGAATTATTCGTTCGACTTCTATTGGGGCGGGGTGGGATGGTCAACGTCTGATTCCACTGCACGGAGTTAGACATGTGACGTCTTTGACTGATTTGATCCATTCCGTCTTTCCTGCAAGTGACCTGCTAGATCCTGATCTATGTTCACGGCAGGCTCGACGGCATTCTCTCGACTTTAATCGTGAACGTTAACGGAATCAACGATAATATCTTCAATTCTTTCGACGGTCACCTTTACGAGCTGAGGAGTGCCGACTCTGTGGACAGGGAGAACGATGACGGGCTGGATGTAGATTTTCAGCTACTGAACCAAGCTACTGGCAAAGTTGTTCCAGACCATGTCTTGCGACTGAAGATCGGTTCTGTATGCCTCATAATGAGGAATCTCAACATCGCTGAAGGACTTGTAAACGGCACTAAAGTTATTGTGACTACAATTAGCAACCGCTTGATTACAGTCAGACTTTCCGGACAAACGCAACCGATATGTATTTCTAGAACCCCTGATAGTTCGCGTTTGTCGAGGGTTCGCCACTTCGGGTCCGACAACGTCAGTTTCCACTGAAGTTGGCCTATTGTATGATCGGGCATAAGAGCCAAGGTCAGACAATAGAATCAGTTGGTGTTGATCTTCGCACGGACTGTTTCACGCATGGACAGCTGTATGTCTTGCTAAGTCGAGTCAGACATCCAGACCATATCGTTGTTCATGTCCGTTCCGAGAGTGTCTGCGAAGGAGTCGCATATGGAAAGAACATTGTGTATAACGATCTCCTTCTTTAATACTGATTTGGACACAAGCAGTAGGCAAGAAGAGAAGAAGAAGAGAAGAACTGCTATAAAAAACTTTCCGGTGTCTTTATTTTTATCATTTGTTCTTTTTAATAGTTGTAAGATTCGTGTTTATGTTAGGGGCAGGGGAGCCTGCCTAGAACAAACTCCACATTTATTATTTTTATTTGCTTAGTTACTTCTGTTCTATGTCTGTAAATATATTGTTCCCAAGTTTTCCGGCCTCCCCGTTTGCATAACTGGATATGGCAAGCTGCAACATAATGCACTGACTAACTAACAGGGAAACAACATTAACTCAAAAATATTTAATAGCTCATATACAAAGCTATATTTTATACATTACTTCTTCTATTCTGCAGGAAAGGTTTGCACATTTCAGCTGCACTATAACACTGCTATACATTGTTTGTAGATAATTGTCTACACTATACTTTCAATAACTAATGCATTCTTCATCCGCTATCACTCACACTTTATTACAACAGTAAGTTAAACAGATTTACTGAAACTATAACGCTACTTACTTTCGAAATTTAATTATTCGCCAACGAATTAGACTGCTATAATGAAATAATATATAACAGAATATAACCATTGACTATAAATACTGAAGTAGACTTCTCATTGCCATTGTAAAATGTGTCCCTAGTTTTGAGTATGCCAGGATTGAAAGAGGTCGTAGTTTACACCAATCACCAACAGAGTGTACTGCTATCAACTATTACTTATCCTCTCAAGGAGGGGATAATACAACAGTTGGTGTGTCAGGAAGCAAACATAAGTTGATTATCATTTGCTTTCTGGGGTGTAGATATTTTAAAAGTTAACGTAAATAACTAAAATAAAAAGTTGACAGCAGAACAATCTGTCGGTGACCCAATCAAACTACTTCAATTTTAAATTCTAGCACATACTAAAAGTGGGACAGCTGGGCCATATGGATGGGATGTCTCCTTCAGTATTTATAGTCAATGCTATAACCTAATACATTACGTTAAATAAATCCTACTACATAATAACTTTTATATCGATTCCACTGTCCATCCAAATTTACCTTTACACTTTAGTAAATATCACAACATGAATTTAACATACCTAAGGTATGATTAATGACAATTATCGATGCTACTTCAATAACACCTCATTTTTTAATATGATTTTTTCCGTTTAAATTATGCTGTTGGGGAAACTCAAGTGGGGAACTGAGGATGGAGCCCCCAGCGAGCAAAGCGAGTACTCACCAAACATTGCTTATTATTATAAATATAATGTTGTTAGCAATTCACGTAACCTATTCTAATCTCATGGATAAAACTAGTTTAACAATCTACTAATGAAGTTTCGGCAACAAAAATAAGGAATAACAATTTACAATTCCGATACAATATTGAATAATTCCATATAATATTAATTAATTATATGTAACAAAAATAACAAATCCAGGAAAGTTATATTTTAAACAACTAAACTAAAGAGTCATAACACTTTCTTATTTTGATTTTCCCCAGTAGAGAGCACAGGCAAAGAATGTCTTTGTATTTCCCAAGGCGCGGGTCTAAGCCTGGCTGACAAAGCTGTATTTTAGATTGCGACTAAAATTCCAGACACGCAGGTCCTTAGGGAAATCCAGGCGTTAAAATAGAAAGTTGACTCCTGTCTTGGGTTTGAACCACTTTAACCTCAGATACACCATGCGGCCACAAAGTGTTATAAATTTACGTTTTGATACTGATTTAATGGGTCTACAATAACTGCTTGAAACTAAATCCCAATAATTAGAATATCGTCATATAAATACTATATTACAATTATTTACAGTAATGCCACTTATATTATTCTTACAATATCACAACGAAAATCTCAATTCAAAGTATTCTGTGTTTTTTATTTTTTATTTGTGAATTTTTATTTGGACTTCCTTGAAATTCCTTTAGCTTTTAATGAATAAAACATGTATGTCCTAACAGTTCCAGCCCAGTTTGTTGTACTTTGCTTGACTCATCAAACTATGAAGTTCCAATAGTATAGTTCTGTTTAACAAAACTATATCCTGCATACTTGGACGTATCGTGAACATATGTTTCCTGAAGCACATCTAGACATGTACTGCCTGAATAAAAAACAAAAAATTTCAAAACAAAGTCATTCGTAAGCATTTGAAACACGTACTAATACAATTTACCTTTCAAAATTGTTTAAAATAGTAAGTTTGGATTACTAATTTATATAAAAAAGTGAAAATAAAATGTTTTACACCAGTGTGTTTATTTGTAATGATTTGTGCGTACGGTTTTGTTTCTACGTGAATAAACACTCTAAAGTATTTTTAGCTGAGGCTTCGGTCTACCCCTTTTGCGAGGCCTATGAAACGGTTTACAAGATGTATAAGTGGCTTGAAGGGGCCATGGCCCCTAACCTTGCTCCAATACTCTGTAAGTACTCTGTTAGTTCGTAGACAAAGTAGACACCTAATCACATGTTTTAATGTAAACACAGTAGACGTTTTTAAATCCCCACGCTTTTATATGAGGGACGTTTTATGTTATCTCTCGGTTCCTGGTAAATTTTTTGGGTTAGCTGCTATTTTTCCCGAGTCCCTGGGACCAAGGCATTTAATTTGAGCTTGAAGGCCCTACCCCCTAACCTTACTCCAATACTCTGCCTTATCTGATTTCTTAAGAAGGAACACATGTCAGTTCATAAACAAAGTAGATACCCAATCACATGTTTTAATGTAAACAAAGCAAACGTTTTTAATTTTATATACTTTTCTTATGGAGGATGGTTTACATTATTTCTCGTTATATGGTAAATTCATAGATGTTCCGTTATTTTTTCTGAGTCTGTTGTATCAAGACCATTAATTCGACCCGATTTGTCAAACTTGTACAATTTTGACTTAAAGATTTCACTTATATCTTAACTAGTGGCTTGCAGGAGTGGTGGCCCCTTAACCCCCTGGGCTTACTTCAAGTAGGGAACACATGTCAACTCGTAACCAAAAAATACACTTAATCAAATTTTTTAATGTAAACAATGCAGACGTTTTTAAATCCCCATGCTTTTGTTATGGGGGAAGGTTTACGTTATTTCTCGCTTGCTGTTTACTTTTTGGAAATACTACTGTTTTTCCCGAGTCCCTGGGAGTAGTAACCGCAACTACTCCTGGGGTAGAGACTTTTAATTTAATTCTCGTCCCCCATGATTTTGCAATTTGCCAAACTCCCACAAATTTTACTTACAAATTTCGCTTACGGAATTATATACAAAGATAACTAGGAACATATGTCAGGTCGTAAACAAAGTAGACAATTAATTTTAACGTAAACAAAGCACAGTTTTTAAATCCCCGTTGATTTATTATGGGGGATGTTATACCTTATTTATTATTTACTGGTAATCGTTTAGAAATAATGCTATTTTCCCGAGTCTCTGTGATCAAGACATTAAATCTGAGCGGTCTCCCTGCGATTTGCCAAACTCCTAAAATATAGTATTTTAATTTTCACCTCCAGATTTATATATACAGATTTGAATTTTACTGAGTTGAAGTTGCAAGCCCGTTTATATAAAAACCTGCTTTTTAAAACTTAAAACAAAAACGTTATCTATAAATAAAAAAAACAGCATAGGTAGGATTAAATTTCTTCTATAAACTCCGTTTAGGTTGTGATTAATACAGAATTATCGTATCTGAAAACCCAAGTCCTGCGGATCTCTGCGACGCTCCTTTTCTCTATCTTAACAAAGCATTTTCTGCGGTTGTTCAGAGTTCTTTGGGTAGAGACTGGAGTGCTAAAGCAGGTTGTCCAATTAAATCAATTTGTAGTGCAACACATATGATATTTTAGGATGTTGAACGTTTCGGTTTTTGTGAACTAATAAACAATTTATGAAGGAGTACCCTAAGATATGACAAAGGTTTTGGATTTATGTCGATTCGCGTTACAAATATAGGAAGGACAATTTAACAAACAAATATTATTATTACACTCCTCCTAAATATGATGTTTTTTATTTGCATATTAAAGTAGTTGTAAATGTCTTCTGAAGACGCTATATTATTGAAGCAAAGGCTCGTTATTTCAAAGAAATTATAAACACGCATGAAGGAAAAATACAGAATCCCGTGGTGCTATCACTGTAATACTGTATAAGATAGTATATTTATGAGGATTGAATTACGTAGTTGCTTAGTTATCACACTACAATCATATTATAATTTATTATAGAAATGGATTGAGGAAACCTTTATCAAATCAAGACAATTTTATATCAAATGGTATATTTTTCACTGAGATGTATCTTTTATACAATTACGCTCATATTTTTTCTTCTTTTTTTAAGACGTTGTTTTTATATTTTTAAAAAGAATTAACTATTTTTAGCAATAATAATTTTAGCAAAAATATATATCGCTGCATAATCTAGTAATTTACACGTGCATATTTATATTTATTTCTACTGTTATATATTTGTTTGGGTATGATACTTTTCATATCACATTCAAACGCTCGAAGATATTTAAACTAACGAATATCTACAGACCGGAAATAGATTAGACGTTAAGAGTTGCATTAGCTATTTTGTATTGTATAATAGTAGTAAGAACTTTAACGATAAACGAATTCGATTTATGTTTTATCTTGGGCGTTAAACAGCTTTAAAAAACTTACGCTTTCTTACACAAAGTTTACTTGATTAATTAAAAAAAGTCTATGAAGTAAGGTATAATATCGTGGTTTTTTTTAATAGCTTTGAAACAATGTTAAACACAAATCTTTTTATATATAATTCGGTAAGCGAAAGTCAAAATTATGGGAGTTTGGCAAATCACAGGATGATGGGAGACGGCTCAAGTTAAAGGTATTGGTTCCAGGGAATAAGGTAAAATAGCAGTATTTCTAAGAAGTTACCATAAAACGAAAATTAACGTAAAAAATTCCCCGTAAAAAAACATTGGGATTAAAAAATGTCAGCTTTGCTTACTTTAAAACATTTGATTAAGTGACTACTTTGTTTCAACTTTACAAAAGTATGTATAAGAAAATAATCAGATGATGCAGAGTACTGGAGCAAGGTGAGGGGTTATGGCCCTTTAAGCCCCTATTCATAAATGAATATACAAAACTGAAAACAATTATACTACATTAATAATATATCTTAATAAAACCTACTTAAATATAAAGTTGTTTTTATTTATGTAATTTAGTAAGCATGGTAAGCTATTTTAAATTATAACTAAATGTTGTATATGGGAATAAAAAGTGCATATTTACAACACACATAATTAGTTATAACTTATAAACTGTATAAGGCAATGTTTCGACGCTATTGTATTGCTGTATCGCAACACTGTCCTTGTTATATCAGGCTCACACGCTCTTGTGTTCAACTAGCCCCTGGCAGTAGACGTTATCTGTAAAACCTTCTTAGCTATTATGATAGTTGAGCTGAGGAGCTGTAGGTTCCTCAAATAAATCGAAGGGTAAATACTGAAGTAAATTATTAAAATAAAGATTGTTGTTATTGTAAAAAAAAATAATAAATGCCTTTCCTTAATAAAAAAATATGTTAAATTATTTAGTTTATTAAAATAGTTGTCATCCCTCTCATTTAAAAACCTTCATAAATCAAATAATGAAAGCTATTGAAGCTCTTTGGTCTATGCGTGGCTTAAAACCCACTATTATTTAGTAAATGTACTGTTTGTAAACAATTATGTTTCCGCAATTGCATTCACGCTTAAATAATATTGTACTTATTAAACTGTGTAAATCCGTGAGGTAATTAAAATATCAATATAGTAAATAAGAAAATTATAGATATCATAAAGCTAAAACGTCTCTTTTAAACACAAAAATGTTTTACACTAGTTATAGAACCTGTGTTAATAAGAACACTCATTGAGCGTTACTTGTGCACTTAAAGGTAGTTAGGTCAATCTTAATAAGAGTTTAATGACTTATTCATCAGAACGTTAAAAATATATACATGTATACTAATTTTTTTACGTAATTGTATTATGTGTGATCATGATTGTATTAGTCATAAGATAAAATAACACATAATTATAAAAATAAAACTTGATAAAGCCGTAGAATAATGCCGCCTCATTTAGATTGCGCAGAGCTTGAAAGATTGCTTTAATTTAATCTGGATTACAAGATTTTCAGCTGTTCTCTCAAGTTGATTCGTTCAATTTCAAACTGATTCTACGCTTTTAAAAAACGACTATAAATATATCAGTTAATATGTTAGAACCTAATGAAAATGTGTAAGTAAATTTACTCGTATAATATATTAAAAAGACCTGATTACTATTCAAGCGTTGATTGTATTTGGTGTAAAATCGTCGAAGTATGTTGCATTATTTAGTATTATTGTAATCTAACCATTACGAAAACAATATTAATAATTTCTATGGGATCGTCATTCAAGCATTTTATACTAGGACGCAATATTGGAAGCTAAAAGTAAAAGTATCAAATGTCATAAAATATATCCATTGGTATATCCATTGTTGTATATCCATTTGTATATATCCAATGGTATATCCATTGGTATAAGTTAGCTTTTAGTTGGTTATTTATAGATATATCAAATATAAAACAAGAACAAAACAAAATCTGATGGGTAAATATTGGCAGCTTCAGAAGCATATATCTTGTAGTGACAGACGATTGCTTTACTCATCTGACACGTTTGTTGATCTGCGGGCTAGACATACTATCTGTGGAATAGTTAATAGTTAATAGTACACGCCCAATAAATGGCAACCAGCCGCTTGTGTTCCATACATTTATCTTGTTTAATTTATGATTAATCACGTAAATTATTTGAAACTAGTTTCAGATATCAAGTTAATAATTTGTATCATAAAACAAACTATTTCATATCAGCAAAACAGTATTATTGCAAACATGTTAACAATGGAAAACGTTTAGATTATTATATACAGGGAATAGTTTGTTTTTATATTCTAGGGATCGAGTATTGTATACTTTAGTATATGTTTCGAAGAACAAATGTTAAACAATTTCAAACGGTGTCTTATTTTGTTCCTTAAAAGACAATTCGTCCTAAAAAAAACCTGTTTGATTAATATACCATTCAAGTTACTCCTAATTATGTACTTTACGGTGAGTAGTATACTTTTAGAAAAGTATTTGATTTTGCCATATACAGTCAAACGCTGAGTCGTTTTAATGTATAAATCGTTTGACAGGGAAAAATGAGGTGGGTCGGACATCGTTGTGCCTAAATAGTCCTTAAATATATTTCAGTAAATGTCTTGTGGATGAAACAAATTAAAGAACTGTCATAAAAACATTACATATTAAAATCAAACCTTTTTTCGTCTTACTGCTTTGAATAAGGATGTTTTAAATACATTCATTACGGGGCTAAATTAGTCATTTTAAACCTAGGTACAAAATGAATAAGCTTTTGTGGAGGTCATCAGTTGATCATTTTTGTGGTTTGAATCAATGTAGTAAAACTACAAACTTGTGTACGTCAATTTAAATAATAATTTTTTTCGAGAGTAGTCATCGATTATTTTATCGATTGTAATTCATTGTTGCATTGTTGTTGTCCGAAGCGTTCAATAACAATAAAAATACCACAAACACAAACTTAACAGACAATATTTGAATACATCTGTAACAGCTGTTTGTTTTAAATAGCAAGAGCAAGATAAAAGCCATTTTGGGATCAAACTTTTAAAGGGAAACTGAATGTAACATTT
Organism: Allygus modestus; assembly: GCA_963675035.1. NCBI lineage: Eukaryota > Metazoa > Arthropoda > Insecta > Hemiptera > Cicadellidae > Allygus > Allygus modestus. The sequence continues at coordinate 375,840,883 of OY776112.1, forward strand.
TAGTTTTGTGAAGTAGTTAGCTTAATATATTGTGCAGAATGACGAAATATATAGTTCATAGCACAGGCCAAAAGTGGCTTTTCGACCCTTGCTCATTTTCCGTCTAGGCTTCTCCTCGGCCGTTTAACTTGCTCTTATCGAAAAGCGTCACTTTGGCCCTAGTGATAAAATATACTATTTAATTGACTCATCCCTATTTGAATTACAGTGAATTCCTTTAAAGTTTTACCTTCGGCAATAATCTTATATTATTATCTCAGTAATTACCTGAATGCAATTTTTTTAAGTTTCTATTAAATGCACCGAGAATAAATCATCAAAACAATCCTAAAACCTGAGTGTGTTCAGTTTACACCATAAATAAAAGGAATCTCTCCTGGCAGTAGAAAGTTTACCGTTAAACAAATCCACCTTGTAGGAGGTAGACAACCAAGATAATTGAATTAGGGACTTTTAGGACTTAATCTTTTACTGAGGTAATGAAATAAAAATGTTTTTACTTAATTTATTCAAGTAATACTATGCTTTAATCTTATTATTTTAATAATTAAATATTCAAAAGTATAAATTCAAACAGTATGTACTAAATCTGTTGTGGAAAACGTAATTGTAATGGCAAACCTAGTTTAAGAAACAGGTTAACAAGTTATTTATAAACGGGAATATTTAATTCGTTTATCAAGGCGAGAAAATAGTTGGTTTTATTTCATTTCAATCATTGTTGAAGATGAAAGCAAAACATTACCACTAATTTTATAAGTTTAATAATTTTTTACAGATTATTTAATAAATACGATTAAGATAGATTATTGGTATTTTATCTATATTTGATACATTTTTTATTATTTTTTTATCATATTTGCATCAAATGCGGTTTATATAGACTTTGTTATATTGAAGTAAAAATATTGTTATTTTTACTTGTATTATATGTGTTGGAAAGTTTCAGAAAGAGGTTATTTCTGGTTTTATTTATATTTTCTTTTCTTGCTGCAACCACTTTTCGATGCCCATGTATTAATGGCTTTAAGTTTATTTACCCTTATTACCTACGTTGTAACCTACAATTAATTATTATTAGTTTTAAATCTGGGTAATCTAAATTTATATTAAGGAAATTACAATTATAATTATAAATACTCATTTTTAAGTTTAGGACTAGTTTGACTTTATAATATTTAAATAATTGTAATAACAATAAACTATATGAACATTAATAAATAAAAAAAATATACAAAAAATTAGATAGAAAAACGTTTCAATACATACAGCCTTTCGATATGGAATGATTAAAAAGTATGTAATGTTGACTTCAGAAACACTTGACCTAAAACAACCCTCATGAGGCAGAGTTACCATATACAACCACGCAGACAGATAACAACTACTGCATTGGATATTTGGTTATCAGTGTCATGTACACCACAGTAGTTTAGATCAGTGTTCATGATAAAAAGTAATAAACTATAAACATTTGAGTTACAATACATCGGAAATTCAGCTAACGTAGATGTTTAATACTTTTTTCTTTATTGGTTATCAATAACTAAAATTCACGTCTATAAGAACGTTAGTACAATGTTACTATTAGGGTTAGAGAAAGATAAAAGCCATATTCGCATTTTATAGTGTGATAATCTATCTTTTTTCCTTGACTAAATTCGAAACAAAGCCTTTGAAAAAATATAAATGATCACTAATATAACACTTGTCGTGAGTTTGTTGTCTTATGAGTGGTTCTGTTTATTTCCACACATCCGAATTACAACAATTATTCATTCTATCCAAGTTATAAGGAGCTTATTTTCTTACGAAACATCAGGAAGTTCATTATTGCTTGTTGATATTCATCGACGAGACTTAATTAAAATATGTCGGTTTAGGTAAAACATGGATTTTTGCTACACTTCTTACATAGTACCCTAAGTTGAGATCTCAACAAAGCAGTCATTTTTTTAGGCGCTTTTATATAATTATGGGTTGACAAACACAATAAAAGCTATAATAAGTATCCACAATTTTACTCATCGACATACTAATAAAGGTTGTAAAAAGTCCAAACATTTAATCTTACTCAGTTGATGCCAGAGGGATCCAGAAAACATTAAAAAAGTCCCTTCTGATATTTTTAAATCGAAAATGTTAAATTAGAAAAACAAACAGAACTAACAACACACAATTAAGATCTTAAAACACCTAAAAGGTTTCGTAGGTATCAAAATTGTTTTTATTAAACTAAACTAAATTACAACTAAGTTCTAGCTAATTTTTTAGGTATAACTGGAAATGTTTAACGCAGACTAAAACGCATTTTAAAATTGGTACATATTATTTAAAAAACAAGAGTAGCATTATATTAAGTAAATCTCAGTAACAAGGTTGAGTCTTAGGTTGTAAATAAAACCTGCGTGCACCTCAGCTAAGAGTGAGTTCGTTCTGAGTCTTGGCTGGGGGAAATTAGTTTAACTTCACTTCACTAACTAAAGAGGTTTGTTCTTTGTCAGATAAGTTTCTCACTGTCGGTTTTTGTGCTATTTTTAAAATAAATATGTATGTATTCTAAGCCAGATTATCAGGACAATTGTATTATATTAAAATTATATCTCTTTCTTAAATTCAAAGAATTACAAGGGATTTGTTACTTCTTGATTGGTCATCAAATCGGAAACTATTCAGTTATATTATTTAATAGATTATTGCGGACATTTTCCAACACTGATTACTAAAAAAGTGGATATATTCAGTTATTTTGAAAATTGTACCTATTTATATCGTGTCAGTACTTGTAAACTATAGTGAAGTTTACCTGTGTATTCCCATCTCATTTATATAATTTGGTTACACAGAATAAGAAGTTAATACATTCAGGAATAATGGCAAATTTAATGACTTTTATTTTTGTCTAGTTAAAAAGCCCAATGTTGCGTTTAACGCCTAAATTTTCTGTGATAATAACTACGGTCTATGATTGAGTTTTTTCTTAAATTGAAATTAAAAATGAATATAAGTACGTAAACCATAATTACATTTAATATTCTATGCTGTCTGCTTGAATTGAACAAACAACTAGTACAACTTTTTTAGTTAATTCTTGAACAGATTTATAGGACGAGAAATTGCAATGCTTTGACTCGTTGCCATTTTCAAGTCGCAATTCACAATCCAAACAAAACTAAGTTACATCAGATTAGTTAATTGTTTCAATACTTAAACTTAAGTATGCCATTGTTATAATTACTAATAATAACGCTTTTGGCAGTTTCATTCTTACTTCTGCTTTTTATTCGCACCTAAACGTTTCGATGCCACTTTGGACATCTTCATCGGCAGGAAGGTTATATAAACAAAACAAAAATTAAAAATACCTACCGATGAAGATGTCCAATGTGGCATCGAAACGTTTAGGCGAAACTGCCAAAAGCGTTATTATTAGTAATTAGTTAGTTGCTGTTAAACAAATAATAAACTGGCTAAAAAGAGTTGTAAACTACTATAGGATTTTGGTTCTTGGAGCTTCAATTGTAATTACAAACCTGTCACCTTTTGTCGTCGTTTGGATCTAGAACTCATTGGCGGATATTAAATACTCTCGACAAAGAGAGTAAATAAAACAGTAAGTTTATAATATTTAAACTACTTGATACAAAGTCTATACGCTTTATATAGTATAATTTCTTTGTTGTTTCTAGTTGTGACTCTTATTAACAGGAAAGTACTCGTTCAATTTTTTTATTTTCTATAATAGCTCGACTCTATTTTTTAACTATTCGATAGCTGGGTTCTCAACTGCTATAATACTAAGTGACATATGTTACGTTTGTGTATGTTTTAGACATGCAAAATTAAAATAGATCTGCACAAAAAATATTCTATTGGAACAGTAAATAGTAAAGATAAATATTTTTAAGTGTATAAATTTATACAAATTATGTACACAATAATTCATATTTGTGTTATATTTAATTAAAATAAACAAAAATGAAAGTACTACTTTCAAATTAAAATAAAATTCAAGAATTAATTTAAAATGTATTTTGGCAAACACGTTGGTTGAATTATGAGGTGTCGTTTGCTTTATTTCCAGTTAAAAGTCCCTTTTGAAGGTCCAAAACGTAATAAGATTACAAATAAGAGCATTTCCAATACATGCTCTGATGTCTTCAACAACGAAGTCTCAGGCAATCGCCTGTTTCCAGGAAAGGCAAATCTCTTGAGTGTGCGTGTGAAAAGAAACTTTCTATCCTAATATGCTTGGAGTAAGGTATTAAGGAAGCAAACTTTACTAACATGAATAAGAATAAAGTCAAGGTTTTTAATGCATAATTTTAAAACGTTCCATTTTCGATTCAATTGCCCTATGATGGGAGATTGTCCTACTAATTATGTCCAATTATTGCCACACTAATTACCATATTAATCACAATTCTAATTTAAAATACGCACTCGATCAAGATTTTTCTCTGAAACCCTTCTGGCCCCCAGTGAATGTAAAATGTTAGTAGGTAATATTTTGAATAGTTACTCAGTCCTAATTTAATTGTGTTGAGAGACTACTTTGATAGATTCAACGTAGATTTTTTAGCCGTTTATAGGGTTTAAATAGTACGGTATGTATATATAAATGATTACTAGCCCAATAGCAATTGACCATTACATTCAATGTTTCGGATATATTCTCCAGATGCCTCTCTCTACTGATTAAATCTATTCTCAACCTCAAAACGTTCTGAGAACGCTTTTTTAATATTTCTACCTCGTGCCAGTGCCTTAACACTCACATAACATATTTACATTAATATCAAAGTTACTTAATTTTATCTAAGTTATAAAATTATAAATAGTCTTAAAAATCTTTGTATTTGGAGGGAAAGGTAAGGGTGGGAGGGGGGGTTATTTGGGGGCGGGTAAGGTATAATTTAAAAACAATTTTTTTTTTATCGTAAATGCCATGTGACAAGTTTATGGTCTTCCAGAGTGGACCCGAAAGAAAGAAAGATGTATTTTATCTAAAAACAATATTTTTATATAAGACAAACGTGTTTCACACATTATGATCTGATTTCCCCTTTATTGCATTTCATCTGTCAGTCGCGACCTCAGAAGAAGCTTCTTCAAAGTTGTTTCATTTTCGTTGACAGGAATGATTTATTTGTAACTGTACGCTAAGTGTTATATGTTTAATATAAGTATTGTAGTGTGTAGGTCATACTTTGATTCTTTGCATTGATATTCCTAACAATACTAAACTTTATTATTTGTTAGGAAGTTCATAAAGATGTACTTTTGTATTTAGGACCCTGTTTCGTACATAACATACACTCCAACGTGAAATTTGGCAATTGTTATTTAAGGTCCAAGAGGTCATAACCTCAAAATTGTACGTCCTAACTCCTGTGACTGGGGAATTAGTAAGCCGTCTGACAACGTGTAAGAAATAAACTGCCAAGGGCAAGAAAGTCTTTTTGGCTATTCAGTGTAACAAAGTCACCTTTCACCCTGTCACCTCGTTTTACCTTTGTAGTCTCTGATTTATTTGAAACCCTAATTAAGAATGGATACCATGGATCACAAATGCGGTTGCATTAATCCTTGGCTGAAGCATGAACACTAGACATTAAAGTTAGTGCGCACGCTGATCCTGTATTTGCGCATGCGCACAACTGCATGAATCCTATGCTTATAAGAAACTTGTTACTTATTTTTTACCATGAAAAAATTGTATTTTTAAATTTGGTGACGGACTTCAGGGACACCTCTAAAATGTATACGTTAATAATCCTGCAGCCAAAATTTTGTTGAAGCATTGCCTGTGGTGCTGAGCATGTGGGTTTGCTCTTGTAATCCAAGCCCTGACCGTCAGAACTCATATGCCTTCGGATATGAGATAGTAACACGCAATCCATCCTAACATGCCTCTTGGACATAAAGCAAGGATATAACGAGAACTGTGAGTAAGTGGATGCACTTAAGGAGCCATACATTTTTACAATTATCGATATAAGGTAACTATTCACAGTATTACGTTGGAAACCCGCTGTTATACAATTTTAATACAGTGATTCTTTCGAAACTAAAATAATGATGTACTAAACGTCAAGCATTGGAAAAAAATAAGTTAAAAATACATCCATTTTAATTTCTAAAATTTGTAAATATCTTTGTATTTATGTACCTTTCTGGGTTTGTCAAAACTAGCTAAAAAGCTAGAGTCAATTAAACCATCTTTGAGTTATTCATAAGCTGATTTTTAATACTAAAATAATATAAATTAAATACAATACGCATTTAACAATGATGACCCAAAGCAGGTACAGATAAAGAGCTAAAGGTGTCAAGATAATGGTTGTCAAACTTATACCATTTATTTAGAGTAAAGGGAACCTAAGGTGGCAGACTAGAGTACTATTCATTTCAACCACTTTTTGTACACTAGTTACATTACACATATTGTTGTACATCATGTGCCGCATGTTTAACATTTACTCACAATGAAAGGTGGTGTTTGTTAACAAATAAATTAATTTTATTGTTTTATTTGTGAAATTGTATTTGTTCTTATAATGTAAACATTGTATTATGTATAAAGAAAATAACTTAAAACAAAAGTAAAATCATTTTTTCACAATCAAATTGATGGTAAAAGCAAATACACGGATAAATAATTTGTATGGATGCATTAGCCTGCAATACAAAATGCTACAGTTTTGATGAAAGTAATATAATTGCAAGTAATTGCCTTTAGAACTGTCGCAATTTACATTGTAAATGCAACTGCATTATGAACAGTTGTTCCTTGAAAACATGATCAAGCAAAAAACATATGGAAAATATGATTTAAAGATTGAGTTGAATGCTTAAGTTCGCAAAAAGGTAATAATTTGTTTATTTCTGTGTGTGCCAAGTATCGAGCCTCTTGCTGTACTATTTATATTACTTATAATACTAATTACTAATTAGTAATTACTATTACTTATTACTAATTATTATTTATATTTAAGTTCCACGGGCATATTTTTTATGGAGCATTGACACGATCAAAATGGAAATTGGTCAATCTAATGGATATCCCTGTTCTCAAACACGTAACCCTCGGACTGAAGCAATGTTACAAGATGCTAAAGGTTAGTCTAGTAAGACTCATCAACGTTAGTGGGCGGAGAAAATAACAGTTTATTTTCAATAGTTAACATACACAATAAATCGATGGTTAAAGTATTCCTTTCATAGAGGAAATTAAAACAAAATCAATGCAGCAATTAAGGGGTGGTTGGGCTTTTTAACAACGTAGTTAAACGAGACACGCTATCCAACCACCCTAATGAAAGGATATTTGCATAGAAACACAATACTCTCTGGCTTGTAACGACTGCTGATCGAGATATACACATGGTTTATGCTTTTATGTTAGTACTCGAGAATAGAAAAAAATCACAAATGTTTATAAAGTGTTAAACACGGAAATATTTAAAAACTTTACTAATTCGTACATCATAGTCAACCATAGATTTTTCGTTGGCTATTTAACTATATTCCTTTGATTGATTAGTCTCCTTGCAAGAATTATTACAAGCCTCGCAGTGTAAAGCATTATTTTAGCCGATTAAAGTTATTATTTATTTTGCTAAATTATTATATACTGAAAGGGTAGAATAAACAAAAAATACTGTTTACTCTAGTATATAAATGTACTAACAACGCCTCTTATATATTACTTGACTCAAGTCTTTCCTTCAATATTTCGTTTGACGTATTCAATCTGTTTTGACACATTGTTAGGAGCTGTAACACCGATGTCAAGAGATTTCGTAGAAGTATGTCGAGTACATTCCTCAGTAGGATTGGCTACTATTTCCATTGTTAAAATGTATTTAATTTTTTCGAATTTCCCCTATAGGGAAGAAGCTATTACCGTAGGTCTCATAGTAAGACTTAAGCCCGAGACCATGATAATTTTTTGTTTTGAGGTCCCCAGATGACAAAACACTATTCGTTCAAATTTATATATATGTATATATATATACATATATATATATATATATATATATATATATATGTCCGTGAATGCGATAACTTGAGTAAAAAACGTCCGATTTTGATGAAATTTGGCTCAAATGTGTAAAATGACATTCGTGATTTTAAGTTCGAAAACCAGAAAAATCGGACCATGGGAAGGGGGGTTTATGGGGGTTTAAAATTTTTCAAAAATCAGTTTTTTGCATTTTTCACCCTACAATTTTTTAACAACTTAATTTTGGTTTTGACCATTTTATAGAGCTTAAAAAAACAAATAATATAGTATTTTGAATTATTAACCTAGGTTAAGTGGTTGCGGAGAAAATCCAAAAAAACCTGCTCATAAAATCGCCCATGTTAATCTTATGGGAAAAAGGTTTTTGGCTTTTCCTCCGTTTATTTTAATGTAAATTTCACATTTGCTTTTACCAATCTGTTCAGTTCCACAAAACGATCATTTTGGTGTTTAAATTGTGATTCTACGCCCAACCGTTGCTGAGATATTCAAAGTGCTAAACACAGTACGTTGTCCAATGTTATTCTTATGGAGAATAAATAAAATTTGATATCTCGATTATTTATGAATGTATGTTGATGAAACTTGGTATGTGGCTTCACGTAGTACTGGTATATTGATATTTGCACAAAAAATTGATTTTTTGTTGATTATTCCCATAGCAGCAAACCTGCATACACAGCCCCCATGTTATTCTTATGGAGAATAAGTAAAATGTAATGACTCCCTTAATTATGAACATGAATTAATCAAACTTGGTAAGTAGCTTCACTTGGTTGAGTTATATTGATAATTGCATAAAAACCCATTTTTTTTGTTCCTCGTTGCAGCAAACCTGCTTACTCAGCCCCCATGTTATTCTTATGGAGAATAACTAAAATGTTATATGGCGCTTATTTATGATTGAATATTGATGAAACTTGGTATGTGGCTTCGCCTAGTTACATTATATTTATATTTGCATAAAAACCAATTGTTTATGTTCCTTGTTTCAGCAAACCTACGTACTCATTACCAATGTTATTCTTATGGATAATAATTAAAATCACATATATGTGAATATATTTTTATGAAACTTGGTATGCGGCTTTATGTGGTATTAAGACAAATATTTTGCATTTGAAATTCGCTGAGGATGCAGGTTTGCTGCGACGGGGGTATTACTTGTAATTTCTTTTACGTTTTACATTATTAAAAAATCGATTACTATTTAAATGGTAAATAAGGGGTGATGTTAAGAAAACCGAACAAAATCCGATTAGTTTAGATATCTTTATTATTTTTTTACGCGTTACATATTATGGGATTAAGTTTTGTTTGAAGTAGTAGCAAATAAAAGTAGTACAGGAATTTAAGAAAATATTATAAAATAATAAAGAAATCTTAAAAAATTCGCAAAATATAAATATTCAAGAGTTATAACTACTAATATATTACATTTTTGTATAATTTGACAATCATAAGATTTTCACTTCTAACACTCAATAGAGACGCAACATTGATTTGATTACATTAAAATTTGCAGTCGTATGTTTTCAATAATACCGTACAAAAGAAAAGTTTGATAGTGTAATTAAAGTTTGGAAAATATGCTGTACCATAGCTTTAAAATTCCAAACGTAAATGTTTTCAAAAGAAAAAAAAACGCGAGTACAAGTAAACATTGATCACTATGCACTTAATAACCTGGTCTAACAGGTGTCTGTATTGTTAAATAACAATACATTTGCCAACACTCGATGTTTACACTTATACATTTATTTAGAGAAAATTGGTTGAAGCATAAATCTCTGTTTTAATAACAAACAACAAAACACAGTGCACTCATACATCGGAATTTTCAAGGCTGTTTCTTTCATACATTTCATGAAAACATCTGACACAAACTCACGTCATTCTAGTCTAGTTGCGGGATCCTTGAGCGTAATTGTGTACATATTTACGAAATGATTGTTTACATCAGTTCTCTTTTTTATGTTTAATAATTACAGAAATTATCTCTCATGAAGGTCAAACTACCATGCATAAAGTAAATATTACATTTATCTTTCTATGCATTGAAATATAACAGTTATGTATATTTAATCATATTTTAAAAGTTTTTATCTCTTTTTTGAAAATGTGCATAACACAAATAAAAACCCAATAGTAGTATAATGATAATAATCCGTGAAATTGTTAGTAGAGGAGAAACACCGTTTTAACATACTATTCGGCGCTTTTTTCCCATGTTATTCTTATGGGGATCAGTTTTTGAACACTTGCCCGATCCTACCCTACACAAATTTTCTTTTTGGCCAGTACCCTTGCCTTATTTTCCCCTATTTTAAAATTTGCATTCATTTTAATACATCCTTTGCAGAAATCCACGAGTTCTGGCTACTTGGGAACCCGAGCCATTTGACATATAATAAATCACCCTTCCTCCTAATTACCTTCTCTACCAAATACATGTCTTTATATTTAGTCTTTAACAATTCTTCTGTATAAAATCCTCCTTTGATTATATTGCCATTTTCATCTTTCAAAATATAAGTCACAGGCTTTGTTTTCTTAACTTCTGCTATTGTAAAAAGCTCTCCCGTCCAGTTAGGGGTATATCCTTTACTAAATACATGTTTATATTTAGATATCCTTACACTATCCCCCACCTTATATCTTGGCTTTTTAACTTGTACTTTAGATGCTAACCTTTCATGTACATCTTTAGAGTTCTTAGCACTTACTTGGTTAGGCTTCATCCCTATGGATCTATGTACTTTATTATTATATATCCTTATTAACTTTGGAAGTAAATCCAACCACTTGTAACTCCCTTGTGCACTAAACTCTCTATACAACCAATTCTTTAAAGTTCTCTGGAACCTTTCCACAATAGCCACCTTAGTTGTAGAGTAAGTGTGGTAGTGATTAATATTTAGAATTTTCATTAGTTTGGTAAAATGTTTATTAAAAAATTCTTTTCCGTTATCAGATTGAATATTTTTAACTCCCTTTGGGAGAATAGTTTTTATAGCTTCTGTGACTACTAATCCAGTTTTATTCTTTAGTGGAGCAGCATAAGCTTTTTTAGAAAATGTGTCTATTAAAGTTAAAATATATTTATTCCCACAATTCTCTCTAGCATAATTCCGCATATCTATTAAATCTATTTGAACAGTTTCGTTTATACCCAACACCTTAAAAGACCTTCTAACAAAGTTCTTTCTCGCGGGCTTATGCAATTCGTAAGCAATTTTTTCCATTTTTTATTCTTTATTTTTAATGTTAACGTATCTGCCAGTCTCTGTCGTTTCAAAAACACCTCCATTGCTACCAATTAACATACCATCACTCATTCTTTGATATACATAGTTTTTTGGCAAATATGCCTCTCCATCTAAAGTCTTAAATCCGCTTAAAGATGTAGGGTCTGCAACCAACAATTTAGGATTGTACATCATCAAATCGATTTGATTATTGTCTTGCATAAATTTATTAGTTTTATTGTTAAACCTTAATGCATGTGATTTTAAACAAATATCAAATTTAATATTGTCTTGTCTAAAAGTTTTAATATTATCGTCATACCTCAAAACCTGTGACATTAAACAAATATCACTCCTATCTTTGCCTTCAGGTACATTCTTTATTAATTTGTCCTCTGCATCCCACATATCGCTATCTAATGTTAATACATTATAATTTTTATCCCCCTGTTTTATTATGCTTTTCTCACCTTTTGTTAATATTTGATTAACAACAGCCACATCATTTGGCAATGTTCCAGGTAAAATGTTTGTTAATTGCTTATTTTTACCATCAAATTTAAGACCGTCTAAAGTCACAGTCTGATGTTTTGTAACAAAATCGTTCTCATCAATAGCGGGTTTAACACGAACTAGCCTTTTATTATTAAAATCCCAAAAGTTTAGATCCATTTTTGGTACTTGAGAGACGTTTACAACATCATCGCTTTCTTTACCAGCCAACAAATTACTTATTTTTCGCTTTTTGGCATTCCAAACACCATTCTCCGATTCCAAAAATTCATAATTATTTTTGTCTTGTACAAAGACACCATCTTTTCTTATTAAAGTTTGCTCTAATGTGGGTACATCGGTTGAACTTTCACCTCGTTTAACATTAGTAATTTTGCGTTTATTAGCGTTCCAATTATTACTCTTGGATTCTAAAAACTTATATTTAGTATTACCTTGTACAAAAGCATCACCTTTTCTGGTTAACGTCTGCCCCAAAGTCGATACATCGTCAGTAAACTCCCCACCTTTAACACTACTAATTTTATAATTTAAAGCATTCCAACCATCATCTTTTAGATTTAAAGTCGTTTCTTTAAAACTTCTAGCTTCTGGTTTACTATACGGGTTATATACGCGATAAAATTTATCTATCATCTTTTTATTTAATAAACAATTCCACTTTCCCTCAATTCTTCTATGATAGAATCTATCTCATTATCCACTCCAGAATTTCCCACCAATCGGCTTAACCAAAGCAGTCTTAACCTATCTACAAGCTCATTAGGATCGTCCCAATAAACATAGTCTATTTTATTACCAGTTACCTGCCTTAAACCTTCACCAACAGTCTTAAACAGGGGTTTAATTATATTAAGATATTTAGTGTGTTTATTACTTGACATCGCCGCACCTGGTTTATAACCCTTTAAATGTGCATTTGTAGCTTCCAAAATCTCTTTATAATTTTGCAAATCAACCTGACTATAGTTTACGGGTTCTTTTAAAGTTAACAATTCCCACAATCCCTTTGTCCCTTTATAAATTGTTTCTCCAACTGTAACATCATCATTGGCAATTTGAACTTCCTGATTCCCAATAAAAAATTTATTTCCTTCTCGTCTAATACCATATGTGGTGTCTGTCATACTACTTCTACTAAGGTAATTTCCTAAATAGTCTGATGCTAAAAGACCAAAATCTAATTTGTGCGGTGTTATCTGGGTTATTCTTGGTATTCTAGACGGGGTCTTTTCTAGAATCATTGGGAGAACTGGCCTCTCTGTTTTTGTGGCTAAATTTTTTAATTCTTGCAAAGGCTCTATTAACGGTTGGAATGTTTGGAACCTCTCTTCAGCCTCTAGAAATTTACCACGTTTTAACGCCCTATATTTTTCTCTTATTTGTTTTGCAGACTCTACCAATTCTTGTTGAATATTTGTTTTCATTTTATTTACATTTTATTTATCTCATTTGTCAAAGGATTATACTCAAACACTTTATCGTGTATTATTAGGCAATATGCAGATGTGTTTGAAGGGACATTTTCTGCAGTTTCAATTTCTAATTTAATATCTACAACCCCCTCTTTGACTGATTCATTCTGCCTAGAACAATCTATTACAATTAGAGGATATTTCTTTATAAAGTCAGCTCTGTTAAACATAGGATCGGGGACGGTGTTGTAGTAACTCTCCCTAAACCTCACAAACATCTCATAAGCTTTAGAGGCATCTCCATTTTCAAAGTCGAGATTTAAATCACTATAAGGATAATATTCAGAGTTTAAAAACACTTTGAGATTTTTCAATTTACAGTGATCAAATTCATCAGTTCTTTTTCGTGCACTGTTGTCCCTACCAGTTTGGAAACCAAATATAATATACCTGGGCTTCTCCAAACTCGAAGACGTCTTAACTGACCATGTATGTCTCTTGGTTTCGGGGTATGATGGGAGTTCGTGTAGCTCCAAACTTCTAAATGCAATTTGCAAATTTTTATTTTGCAATAACATATTTTGTAATTGAAGCTTCTCCCCATCAGATGGCACCACATGCGGCATCACCCACTGAATCGATTTAAGTGTAATTTTAGGAATAGGATCGACACCAGTTGGAGCATTAGATGTTGTTAATATACAATTTAAGTCGTTTTTGGATCTTTTCAACACCAATTCCTGTTTAACATTTACTAAAACCTTATTAAAATCCTCAAACACACCCATTAACAGCTCTAACGGGACACAAGTACTAAACTTGCCGCTTTTATGGAACTCCTTTAAATTTTCATCAGAATCAAATGCTACATTTGACAATTTAGTTGTTTTATTGTAAGAGCACAATATTTTCATAAGACTGGAAATTCCCGGATTTCTTACAATATCTATTTCTTTACCAGCAACTTCGTATCTAATTTCGTCAAATAAGAATGCAAATGCATTATTTATAAAATGTCCTTTATCATGATTCTCTATTTCTCCTTTAATATACAGATAACTCCTACATGGGAGTGTTAGTAAATCTTGATTATTTATGCATATTCGAATTTCATCGGAATTATTTATTGCTAAAGTGTTGTGTGGAACGTAGGAGTGATTTGTAATTTTAACCACGCTATCGTCGTATTGGAATTTTCCTGTAACGTCTAGAAAATCTTCCATTTTTATTAATAGAAAATTTTAACTTCAACCCAATTGATCGCAGAAACCTGGCATTTTGCACACTCAGTCCGTTCTTGTAAATTCTCATATCTTTTTTATATGACAAGTAATTGACAAGTTTCTTCTTTATTAAAGTCAATTGGCTTGTCGTGTTGATCTGCAAATGTAATGCTAACAACATCTAAACTTCTCTTATTTACAGGGAAGTATATAATATTTCTGGGAACCTCAATAATTTTGTAGCCGGGAGGAGCTTCTGGGTAAAAACTGTGTATGGTGTGTGATTTGTCACCATTTAAATAAGACCCATTCGCAATATTACATTTTACTCTAATCACATTTACATTATTTATGTTGATTTTATTTACGGATTTAAACGCAATATCTGGAGTAGAAAATCCTTTAAATCCCAAAAATTCAGACCCTAAACACGGTTTTGTAAAATCAAACACATGGCCAGAATGTAATGTGGCTTTCATAGTTTTATTATCGGCTATAAGTACAAAATCTGGGAGTTGCTTTTGAATTTCCTTCGCAAGCTCAAACACTTCGTATGTACCTTCAGCAATTTCAATTACATTTGGAGCTTTGTGATCGTAATAATACACATCCTCACCCTCGTCTATAGTTAATTTTGTGTCTTTAAGTTTATTTAATTTTGGAACTAGCCCTTTGTAAAATATAAGTTTGACTTTTGTATTAATTAATGCTACTTTATTTTGTATAATAACTTCAACTTTACCATCTAATGCCCGGTTTAATTCGTCAATTGTGACCTCCCCTTTTGGGGTTGTAATTTTGTGCATTTTGTAATATGTCAAAGTATTTAGAGGTTTTTTAACATTAAATATAGAATTATAACTTTGAAAATCTACCAGTCCAATTACATAATCACCATTTAATTCTATAGGAGGAAAGAACACCGACTTCAACTCTGGCTCTGTACCCGTAAATGTTATAGTAAATGAATCCATTTTTATAAACTAAAATTTTTCAGAAATGATAAACATAAAATTCCACAAATGGAACTGTTTAAATCTTGTATTTGATCAGTTGTATAGTAAATTTTAGATGGTACAAAATATTCAATTACCTCTTTTGGAGGCTGTATTCCGAATGGGTCAAAATATATTACAATATCTTTATTTTTACGATATGCTGTCCAATGTGTGCCCCTGTCACTGTCTAAATTAATAATTCCACATTCTCTTACTTTTGGTCTCTGTTTTCTTAGCTCGTTTTTTAGGTACACTCCTCGAAAGTGAGGCACGTCTCTTGCGGACTCTAACAGCTGAAAGTTGTCCATCTTTTTTATTAAATTTTAATCCCATTCCCATTTTTGCCTTGGCCTTCATCAAATTTGTCACTGCATAAGCTGCTGCTTTTTCAGCCAGATTGGCGTCCTTTGCCGAAACCCTAGTCCAAGCCTGGTCCGCCTATCTCATATCTGCCTTGTTCCGGGCGGCTGTATCAGGATTATTCATGTAGAATATGTCGTGCTCTTTACAATAAGAGTCTAGCTTATTTTTTGGAGGTACATTTTTGGCTAAATTTTCACGTATCTTAGTTGCAGGACCACAATATGAATATGACGGAATGTGGAGGGGGAAAGGAAGGTTGTTTATAAGGGTATTTAACAAGCCACGGCCTCTATATGGCTTTAAGAATAATCCCTTACCTTGGACCTTTTTACACTTTCTCTTTGCCATTTTTATTATATAAAAAATGTCATTTATTCAACAAAAGAACAAATTTAAAATAGCACATAAAGAAAATACACCAAAGAAGTTGGGTCTATTTCCTAATAATATTCGCTGTCTTATAATAGGGCCTAGCGGTTCGGGGAAGACCGTTGTAATTTATAACTTAATTGTAAAAAAGCAAGGATTAAAGTTTACAAATTTATATATAATATCCAAATCTTTAGAACAAGAAAAATATAAAAAAATAATTGAAATATTCCGTCTGTGTGATGAAGTTAAATTACACACATATTCAAACTGTGAAATCACACCAAATGATGTAGAATCACACTCAATAGTTGTATTTGACGACATAAATAGTCCAAATATCACACAATTTTTCTCAATGGGCAGACACAAAAATATTAACAGTTTTTACTTGTGTCAATCTTACAGTAAAGTAAACAAACATTTACGTGACAATGTTAATTTTCTAATATTATTTAAACAAGACGATTTAAATTTAAAACATGTGTATAACAATCATGTGGGAAATGATTTTTCATTTAACCAATTTAGAAATCTCTGCCATCAATGCTGGGACAGGTCTAAATATGGGTTTTTTGTAATAGACAAGGAAAGGCCATAGAATAATGGGAAATATAGATTTATGTTTGACCAATTTTATAGTGACCAAGGGCAAGAGTGTTAATGCCATCCAGAATAAACCTCTTGTCGTCATCAAAAGAGAGTACCTTTTTGTTCATCGTTAATGTTTGAAGATGGTGGTTTGTGGATTTAATTCTTGTAACATTCTCATAGTAATCTTCCCCGGTTGCAAGACAGTTTAAGTAATGTTGGTGTCTTAAGAGATGTTTAACTGTAGCATTGTCAGCCCCCTTTGCCTTTTTAACCTCTAGCTCATTTTGCTTTTCTTTTTCGTATAACCATTGTAAAGGAATGAAAGAGTATAATTTTGGCCTTAAACCACAATATTCATACATAATTTGACCATTTAATTCGTCTTTAAACTTGCCCGTAACTTTTTTATTTTTATCAGAGTATAAGAAATGGTCTTTACTATATGCAGAGGTGTCAAAACAGTTCAAGTCACATTGTATTTCCTTGTAAAAGTCCTCTGTTACTATAGAATAAACAAGACTGTCTGTGTCTGTCATTAGGAACTTTTTATTCTTAAATTTTGACATATAATTATAGTGGAAATCATACATTATTACTTTACTGATATCCAAAATGGTCATTCCTAAATATATTGGTTTATCAAACTTTACAATTAATTTATTTAAATGTACAGCATGCAAATTGTTATCGAACATTTTGCTACAGTCAAACCTTGGCTTTGTAACGTACTTTGTTAACTTAGACTCGTCTACAAGATGTATATCACGAAACTTACGTTGGTTCATAATTGTTCGACCAAAGAGACTGTTATTTAACAGTTTGTAAAAGTCTTTTTCAAAATCGTGTTTAGCTTTTTGTCGCTTTTCAATATTAAAATTAATATAGGGTGCAAGCCATTTCGACTGTCTAAATTTTAAAATTCTGTGGTATTTTGTAACTACCAAACCCAGTTCTTCGTATTTTTTTAGTGCTTTATAATGTAAAATATATTTAGTTTTGTCATTTAAATTTGGTATTAATTTTCCGTTCATTTTTTCTGGTGCGAGCGGGTAGTCATTATGCAAATCGTGTAAACTTTTATCGTATTTTAAATCAACTTCCAAAATAAATCCAAAGTTTTCATTTTGATTGTATTTATAATCTTTCTCATTTGTCCATCTAAAGCCATCGATGGGCAACGACTCGCACATTGCTGTAGAGTATAGCGAGTTACAGTCTAAGTATACAAGATAGGTGCTTTCTTGATTTGGGTCATAATATTCGCCCATGTACTTATTATTGGCTTTAGCATAGCGCGTGGAAATCATACTTACACCGCCTCTAATGGCATGTTCTATAAACAAATGCATGTCAATGTCACGAAATAATTGTAATTTTATGCCGGTCATTCTAAGACATGCCTCCCATGTTAGTCCAGGCAATGAGTACATATGAACAGGGTCGAGTTTATAATCCTTTAAACATAAGTCCCTAAATGTCTCAAACACATCAGCCAATAACAACACATCTGTTTTAAGGTATAAATCGTGATATTCTTTTAAATTATTTATATTAAAATGATTCCATACGTTTTTAGCATGTTCATATTGTGCAGGAGATATACATTCTTTAGTTAGACTACTGTAAAATGCCTCTATGGGTGGGAGAGGCTCTAAAAACTTTTCTGGTCCTGTCATGTATTCGTACGGAAATTCGCCCTTACGTTGTAGTAGTGGATTGTCTATAAATCTAAATGTATTTAAATTGGAAGCTAATTTGCTTAAGGGAAGGGACAGAAAGTTGTAGGAATCCAAAAATACTAAATCATCAACAGAGAATGAAATATACTTTTCCATATCTTTGGCTATGCAATTCAATTTGCGATTAAATTTTCCTAATTGTTGCATTATTAAATGACCATCATAGTTTTTAAGATTGTGGAAGAATACTGGAATTTTCTTGGTTACTTTATAGTTTAAATTACAAGAGTTATGGGCGGGTCCTCTGAACTCGCCTGTTAAGTGACAATGGTCGCGCACTTTATCACACAGTAACGGCTGGCGGCATATGTGGCAGCGTGTAGAGTTTTGAAATAACGTCTCTTGCTCTGGAGTCATTACAAGGGGAACATATACTCCCATCTGACTTTTAATAAAGTCATAAGTTTTAAATAACTTTTCGAAAAACACATTCATTAAATTTTCACCACTGTACAACTCTTCGTAAATAATTTTAGAATCTCTCACTACAAGATAAGCAAATCCAGAAGGAGTGTGTTTGTTAGAGTTTATAAAGCATTCGAAATCTGCATAAATCACAAAGGGAGCTTTAAGTTGATATTTGTAATTCGTAAATTGTAATGTATCTTTTTTAGACATTTGTACTCTTTGGGGATCAAAGGTTTTACAATATGTTATGTGACGTTCCAATATATCTTTAGTGTAAAAATGTTGCACACAGAACTTGCAAAAATATTTCTTATGGTTATCTTTTGTAGAATTAAACATTAACTTATCAAAATCACGAATTAAACAGTAATGTGATTTGCGGCCTTGTTGTAAAAGCAGCAGGTTTGCGTGCGTATTACTATTTAGTTTAGTTATTCTCAATGGATATATTAATTGACCTTCAATTCCATATACATTAACACTTATATTATTTTGTTTTTCAAATTTATCAATGTCGGATATTTTTACGGGATATTTTATATTTGTCATATTTAACTGACCTTCATAGGGTTCGTAGTAAAATACTCGATTTGCATTTTCTTTACAATTCCTTGGTTTTAAGCTTGCTAAAATACTCCACACAAAACATTTATTATCGCTATTTTTAATATTTAAAACAGCGTGTTTTGATTTTATATTTTCTGGTGTGGGGATGTATGACTTGGGAGTTAGGGGTTTATACTTGTAAACATGCAGCTGCCAGTATTTAGTATGGTCATATATCCATCCACTGCCTTGGGCTTGATACTTGTGCATGGAGGTATCGATCTTAAAAAGTGCTTCTTTAATTTGAGTTTTTAAATCTTTGTTCTCAATCGTTAACATCGTCAAACTTCGAAAATCAGCAATACATTCTTTGTCAATGATTAAATCACCATTATTGTCCACCGAGTGTTTGATGAACTTTACCCTCCTAATAAGAATCCATTTGATAGGTAGCAGACAAGATTGAAGAGTGTCTAATACTTCCACAGATTCACCGTTAAAAATATACAACCTGTAAGGTCGTTTGTCACAGCTTATGTAGTGGCGTTTCTTATTACAGTTAACAACCTTTTTACAAACTTTGCATGTATCATGTTTTTCTAGCATATGCACTTTAAAATGATTGTTATTATCAAATATTTGATGGCATTTTTTACAAATTTTAGGAATAACTTTGTGAACAAGTCGATAAAGGCGTAATAAATTGCTTCTGTTGGAGTAAGACATAAAACAGACTGCACAGGTCAACATTTTGTGTTGAAATGAGTGTAGGAGATGTCGTGCTCTGCTTTTTATAAACAAAAATTACCATTTTAAAAATTTAAATACGATCAAAATTCAAAATATGAAGATTTTAGACAAAAACACAAATTCAAAATTTTTATAAAAACTAAGCCCTTTATAAGAAATCTGGGAAACTAATTTTCAGATAATTGTATAAAGTACCTCCAAACCAAATTTGAACCTTATATCTGAATAAACAAAAAAGTTATGAGGGTTTTTTGGAAAACCAAAATTTGTAATTATAAAATAAACAAAAATTATTTTTAAAAATCCGTACATGCTATCAAGTGGGGGTTGATGTTCTACATGTACAATCCAAGTTATATCAAATTTGGATGATAAACAACCACATGGGAGCTAATTTTTGAATTTCAAATTATCGCCTGTAGCGCTCAGGTGTGTCTCCTAAACTGATAATTTTTTTTACCAAACAATGTTTCACATCTATATGTACCTATATCCTAAATTTCAACCCAATAGCTCTATAAATAACGGAGATATAATGAAAGGCCAAAGGTCAAAAACAAATTTTGGACCAAAAGGGGTCAAAAAAAATTTTGAAACCTGGAATGGGTGGGGAACCCCCGAAATCTATATCATAGGTATTTTTAAAAATTTCGTTATTTTTCGATATCTCTTACCGTTTTCGATATATATGCAATTTTCGAAAATTACATTTTTTGCATCCTGTACCGCTCTGCTTCCCCGGTGCTTCCGCTCCCCGCGGTGTTTTTGAAGATACTAAAAAACACCCAAGTCAAAGAGCATGTAATAACAATTCCAAAAGTCCAATATAAAAAGTAGTTAAAGTAAAATAAAAAAATAAATAACAAAAGTAATTATCAAAAGTTAAGCTATTTTAATCAAAAATGAAAATGTTTTCAAAAATAACGATTCCCTTTCATCTTCAAAGTTCTTAAGTCATAAGTTATTATTTAAGTCATTAGTGATAAGAACCACTCTAAATTTTTCTAAGTCCAGAGTAAAAAAAATATATATTTTAGCCGAAATTATTTTAACCACTAAATTTTTCTAAGTCCAGAGTAAAAAAAGCATATTTTAGCCGAAATTATTCTAAGTATTGGACCACTGAATTTTAAGTTAAAATCTGCAACACTGAGGGTCTTGTTGGTGCTGGGGCTGTAGGATATGAAGTGAGGACCCTAGCCTGCAGCAGCTCTTTATATAGCCGACAATTCACAAAATTAATTTGTAAAATTACGCATCGGTTACTATGCATCGGTCGCTGCAACACTGAAGGTCTTGTTGGTGCTGGGGCTGTAGGATATGAAGTGAGGACCCTAGCCTGCAGCAGCTCTTTATATAGCCGACAATTCACAAAATTAATTTGTAAAATTACGCATCGGTTACTATGCATCGGTCGCTGCAACACCGAAGGTCTTGTTGGTGCTGGGGCTGTAGGATATGAAGTGAGGACCCTAGCCTGCAGCAGCTCTTTATATAGCCGACAATTCACAAAATTAATTTGTAAAATTACGCATCGGTTACTATGCATCGGTCGCTGTGTCCTTGGTGCCGATCTTGCAGAATCTTCTTCAAGGTTGATTGTCGCGCTAGTGGCGATAACCGAGTGCACTTCTAAGTTGTTTACATGTGTTGTTTATTTAGTGTGGAGTTATTTTTGAACTCGTGGATTTCTGCAAAGGATGTATTAAAATGAATGCAAATTTTAAAATAGGGGAAAATAAGGCAAGGGTACTGGCCAAAAAGAAAATTTGTGTAGGGTAGGATCGGGCAAGTGTTCAAAAACTGATCCCCATAAGAATAACATGGGAAAAAAGCGCCGAATAGTATGTTAAAACGGTGTTTCTCCTCTACTATTGTTATAAACAAAATTTAGAATTCATTGTTAAAGAGTTTTGTGAAAATACGAAAAGGAATTGCTAGTCTTGTGTACAGTTGATTCTTCCGGCTGTAATAATTGCTCCTGACTCATTCTAAACTCTATCAGAAATGTTTTGATTTTTTTTGTATATAGTTCTATCACTTTAACTATATTACGTTATGTATACGAAGCAAACTTTAGTTAAAAAGACGATTTAATAATATATTCATGATATATATTTTACGTTCAGCCAATCAGGGCAAAAATAGCATTGCCATCGCGATTGAGAAATTAAAATAATCGCAAAGCAACAGTTAAGGTAAGGTTTAACTTGCTCAACTCTGCATGCGGTTAAACAATGTAGGCCATTTAGATACACTGATGAGAGCATATTTGCATAGACATAAAACACCCTGTCTGGAAACATCAGTTAAATCGATATTGTCGCATGAATGTTGTTGTCCTTTTGATATTGGAGGTTAGAAGCCCTACGTTAAAAGTATTCATAAAAGTATTTAAACGGAAAGTATTACAAACATGACATAAAATATTGTAAATATTATTTAAGTATAGTCACTTATTTCATTATGTTTTATATTTCTCAATATATATATATATATATATATAATTTATATATGTATATATATTATTTATATATATAAAACATCTTCTTATTAGATTATCTTCCATTCTGGAACACAACAGAATTTAAATAGCTAGTCATTATAGTTTTTAGAATACTCCCTCGACTTTAAATTTAAAGTTCAGTATTACCACCAGTGATAAAAGAAAATATATTCTATTATTAATCACTGTCCTAAAAATTCATTTGGCATTGTTCGTCACGATCAATTAATGATTTAACTTCCAAAAAATCGAGTTCTTCATATATATTGGAAAAAATATGAAAATAGGAAAACGTAACCATTCGATACATAAATTAAATTTGGTGTAAATAGGAAATATATTTAACCTCGTCATTTTACGTATACAAGTACAAAACCTATAATTGATTTAATATTACATTTTTTTGATTATTGATTTAACACTGATATTGACCCGAAAAATATGTAAACATTATATTAAGTCGCTGCTTGGTTAAGCCGCAAAAATTATTTACTTTACAATTATTCATTCATTGATGTGAAATTAGTACCACCCGTTATACCAGTGTATAAATGTACTTTACACTATTTGTCATCCAACTCTTTTCTTTAGTAAATTGTTTGCAACATTTTTATTTGGTGTCATATTTTTTTGTGGGTTGGATTAACTTTTTCATTCCCTCTTTCATAATAACGATTTTTGACGTAATATAACTATAATTACCAGTTAAATAATTCTGCAGGAATTTTTATAAGATTCTTTAAGTACAAACTGATTGAGAACAGTAAAACTGTATTTTATCTTTAATAATACCATTTATTAATCTTTAATAAAGGTCAGATGATTTCATTCATGCAATAAGTGGCGGATTTTGTTATATTCTTCACTACACTCAATGCAGATTAAAATCTTCAGAGTCATAGAACTATAAAAGGTAAAATTAAATACTATGATTTATTAAAGGTGTGAACAAGTTATTATAATTTAAATTACTGGAAAAATAAATCAGATACTTTTTCAGTGTAAAGAGGTTTTGAGAGCTTATTTAATGTTCCGTCGTTCATTTCTTCAGGTTGTACTACTAAGTACATGGCACATTGTAGACTTACAAAGAGACCTTGTAATGATCCTTCCAAACAAGTCTGCCCAGTAACTGTTTTATGACTTCAGTGAAAATGAGATTTTCATTCTCGTTAAAATTTGTTCGCTAATATTTTTAGTTTAATATAGTAATATTCTTATAGGTGTCCATTTGGTTTCATCAACATAGACTATTACCAACAATCAATGATCAAAACATAGGTTTCAGAAGTTGATCACAGCAAACTCCAATAACTGTTTTAATATTTGTCGGTAAAAATTTAAATGACATGCTTGATGGGCAGGCAATAAACATTGAAAGGTTACTTAACTATGGCACGTTTAACTCTATCAGTATATTTGTCAATGTAAATATTTGAATTAGTTGTTTCAGGCGTTCAAAATATGTAGACTATATTAATACATTATTGCAGTTTATTAATTATTAGTATGACTGCTGAAAATTTTATATTTCCCCTTAGAACGTTATATTATTCGTTATATACTTTAAAATTAAGAAATACTGTATATATGAGTATAATCTAATGTTTTATAGTAATTTATATATTAACATTTTATATTTTAAAACTTTAAGTTTTTCAAAGGTTAAAAATCTACCTATTGGTTTTGAGATGGCTATAAAATTCAAATCCACTAAATTGTAAGAGTTTCTGGTACTTCTTCATTGGAGCAACACTATACCTCTGTATTTTCTTTTATTTGTTTATTTTTAAAATTTATCTGAGATCTCATTAAAACTGTGTGCAGTATTAATATTAAGAAACATTTTTTAAGTACACTTGTGTTAATTAAGGTGTGGTTGTTAAAATTTTAAAATATTCCTTTTCCTATATTTTACTTATAGTAAAATATTTAATATATATATATATATATATATATATATATGTGTGTGTGTGTGTGTGTGTGTGTGTGTGTAAAGAAGTTTATTTCAATAAAAATATTTAATATACTTCCTAGGTATGAAGTTATTTTCAGGTACAACTATTGATTTATTATTCTTATTAGGCTAATTTATGAACTTTGTCAGACGTGTGGACGTGTGGATTTGTAAGACATTACCCTTTTGCTTTAAAAAGGTTAGACGCTGGTATAGTTCATCGAATATTATGCGCACATTTTAAATACAGTAAAATCACTAAATAATATTATATTGTTAGGCCCAGTAGGTTATTTAAGTAACTTTCATGAGCAAATCAATACTCTTAAATTTGTAACAGTTTCGCACGAGGCCAGAAAGAAGATGTAAAAAACATGTAATTCATCAAGGAGTTGAGAAATGGGCGAGCCGGGAAAAGATATCAGTCTGTGTGGCCCAATGCTTTTACAGCTGCAGTTTTCTTCGGCAACTGAACGTTCAATTTAAACTGTTTAATTCTATGTTTGAATTATTAAAACTCAGAATAAATCGCGAACTGAACTTCTTGTTTTAGTTACTCAATTTTGTAAAATATCCTCGAAGTAAGTTTGTTTCAATGTTTAACTATAACTAAAGTTAAAGAATTTGAAGATAAAATGTAGTTCATTTAATTTAATTTAACAGTAAGTGTTGAATGTATACATCCGGCATTTCAACTATTTCATTATTTCCTAAGACAACTTGGACAGCCTTTGGAAAAGAACAAGGCAAGTTATTTCTATGCATAATATATTAATTCACATTTATGTTCTGCTATGTTTATGTACTAGGTTTTTAAGGTCAGCAGTAGGTCTACCAGATTTTATTAAAGTACAGTAATTGGATTGATTATATAACTGGTATGTATTATATACAAGTGTAATTGTACTATTAATATATATATAATACAATTTTGAAAGTGTTAATTCC
Source organism: Allygus modestus (assembly GCA_963675035.1). NCBI lineage: Eukaryota > Metazoa > Arthropoda > Insecta > Hemiptera > Cicadellidae > Allygus > Allygus modestus. Next base: position 375,866,489 of record OY776112.1, read on the forward strand.
AGGCCAAGACAACTGCGGGTATAATTGTTGTTAAAAAAAATATGCAGTTAGTTAGATTTGAAATAAAGCAATTTCGTTTTTGAATTATAATGTAGTTCTAGGTACATCATTCGATTGGCTTCTTAATTTACTTTGAACAAAGATATCCTTATTTGATCTACATGTATTTTTTAAACCTGGAAGTGCATAATGTGAAATCCATTCCTGACGAACATAGTATAGACTAATCTTGAAACTTACCCAAAAAGAATTGCCTAGATGCAATACAAATATTGTTCGTATGGAAAATTTAGGGTTTAAAATAAATTAACTGTAAAACGGTACTTGTCTCTAATATATTCAACACTCTTACTGATTAACAAAATTAGGTTAAAGCTTTGACTTATAATACTGCGCGTTTATTATAATTATAGTAGTAGTTATAGTAAAACTAACTATAGCAATAACATTTGAGAGACAGTATGTAGATTAACGCTTTATAAAATCTTGTTAAGGATATTTATCTTATATATTCCGTGTTACTTATTTCCCCCTAGATTGAATTTGTTCCTCTTTCCTCATAGTAGTCTTCGTTTATCGAAAAATAGGCCATGTTGCAAAATCTGTTTATTACAGAATCTGGAAATTTTACACAGATTATTAGTTTGTATGATATTTTGTTTTCAAGGTTAATTATTTTATGTTAAATCAAGAGTGTTGTTACCAATGTATGTCCCATGCTAACTGTAGTGAGTGAATACAGCATAAAACGCAATAATAATCCGCACTAGTACAGCTTTAGAAAAACATTATTTTAAATTGAAAGTTAAAACAACGCATTATTACAACTAGTAAAACGATCTTTTAAATTAAGGTTTTTATGTACTTTGATTTACATATTTTTTATGATTATTTACAAAATTGTTTTATTTTATCCACCCTATGGTGTTAATGACAAACACATTCAATTGTTTGATATGCTTAGAAATAAATATGTTTAATGTTAAGTGTATGTAAACCTGTTAAATGTTAGTTAAGGACCACTTTTTTAAAACACCATACAGATATAAAATAACTAATCATAATCATATTAAGTCCCGACAGCTGATTTACGAGTAATTAAGCCATCCGCTAATGACACTGTGTAATATTTCGTAGACTTTGTTTTAATATGATTTTAAATCACCATTCGAAACTATTAATTTAACTAAATCTTAACATTCTAAAGTTTTATGGAACTAAGTATACTTAATGGGTTAGTGTTATTTAAAAGTTCTCATAGAAACTGAGAAAATATTTGACGACGTCTAAATATTACCGTTTAAAAGTAAATTAATACAATGTAAAACTATTTAGATAAATAAATTATTAAACAGGTATATTTTATTGTAACAATTATTTTATTTGATTTTAAATTTTTACTAATATCCCTTAAAAACTTGGTACATTAGAGAATAAACAATTTACTTAAACCGTTTATATTAGAATTAACTGATTCAACACTTATAAAGAGTAATATAATGTTAATTCAGATTCAATTTCAAATGAATTTAAAATTGTAAATGGTCTCTGATTTCTAGAAACAAACAAAATATATTTAACTCATTAGAGCGGAAGTGCTTGAAACGAAAACCTGTTATCAATTTAAAAAGTCTTAATTTTGTTTAAAATATTTCATTGGTTAAACAAATACGAGTTTTGCTGTTTTTCATGGTTCGTTCCCCCTTTTTTATAAAAATGTAATACTTATTTTTAAGGCTGTATGTACTTAATGTAAGTCATATTTTTCCGTACTGTTAGTAAGTTAAATTACAAAGTAGTTTTACTTTTGTTTCTGCCATAGACTCGTTTCTCTGTGACTCTACTAACCCTTAAATGTCTATTCTAATCTAATTCTAATTTTATGGTTGTATTAAGTCAATTGAACCAAACTATCTCAAATATTATTTCGTGTCGTTAGATTTATGCAAATTTTGATGAACTTTTTCAAATATTTGTTGTTAGTACAATCATCTGTAGTATCGTATGGTTTATTCATTTTAATGGAAAAATGTCCGTTTGCTGTAGGTACAAGTTTAACGTCTGCGTTCTCTGTAAATGGTGTACCAACTGTTTATTTAAAATACGTAATGATTATTTGTTAAAGGTTATGGTGTTTTATAATAGCATAAACTCTCAAAAAACAGCAGCCAAGCAAACATATTACTAGCTATTATCAAACAATAGAATAATTAACGAGGCCGTTGAATGCATAAGTGGCATTGAAAACAGAATCGACATGAATATCTAACCATGCCGAGGTAATATGAGGGTAGTCTGAATATCCGTAAACTTTATTTTGAAACTTTGTAACTTCCTTTAAAAAAATTAAAACATGCTCAATACTATGAGTGGTTTATTTTTGTATTTTTTAATTATACTTGTATTATTGCACGGACTTCTTAACTGACTGGGGTGTATTAAAAAAATCAAGACTATTCAAGTTTAATAAGCTTTTAGTGCAACAGAGGGTAAAAACTTAATTTTCATTCGGTGAAACTTTTACTTAAGTAGCGCTTGCAAGGTCCTTCCTGCACAACACATCGATGACATCCAATTCTTTGTTGTTGCACACCTTAACACAAGGTCATTTTACTAGCCTCACACTTTTAACTGTATCGCCATTATAAATACCCAAGTGAAAATTACTTCTGCTACTATTATAATATATAACATTCGTAACGGATCCTAAATTTAGGATTTTTGTAATACCATGTAGTTCAACATTGATATTTTATTCATTTGTCTTAATAGAATACAACTTTTAATCCTGATATTTGGGCTGGTATATTTTTTTATTATAAACTTTAGCAGACTATATTTAAATGATGATGTTTTATTGAGATTGTTTATGAACTAAAATTACGACGGGTATCAGTCATGGGATTACAGGAAAACAGCACCAGCCTTTAAATGATATTCCGAACTGAACTACACAAACATAAACTGAATAAACAGCATCTATACTGAAAATGAAATAACTAATACTAAGACTGCTACTAATTCAAGTCGCCTTGAAGATGGGTATTGAAATATGTGCGAAACGTGACCAACGCAACATATAGGTCATCAACACGAACTAATATAGGATACAGGAGGATATCTTTGGACCATGGAGGCATACGATAAGGGTATTCTCGTCTCAACGTAAAATAAATATTTCTAAAAGCTAATCATAGGCAAATTGCACACGCGAAAATCTTTTTTTTAATTGAAGATATTAAATAGGCAGGTGCTAGTCGTGTGAGCCGTTTTAACAATTGGAATTTTTTGTTGATTTACATTTTATTGTTTGTTATTATAATTTATGATTTCAGCCAAACTTTGAATGATGTCCTCTTATTATCTTCCCTCTACTCTCATATTTTATGCAAAATGTCAGTAGTCGGCAGTTACATTTAAGCTATGAATAACAAGTTACCTGTTACAACAGAGGCCATAAAACAGTGCATGTGCTACACTAACCGGCCCTTTGAGTCTCAGTTTCACAGGGAAGGTTCATCAGAGACCATAAAACAGTGCATGTGCTACACTAACCGGCCCTTTGAGTCTCAGTTTCACAGGGAAGGTTCATCAGAGGCCATAAAACAGTGCATGTGCTACACTAACCGGCCCTTTGAGTCTCAGTTTCACAAGTGAGACTCAACTAAAGTGTCACATGGATGGACAGCAACGTATAAAGACTCATCTGTTTCCCTACATTACTAGTCGCCCGATTTTACTTACTTGTTTTGCAATTACTTATTATTGCTAATGTTTAAGATAATCCAACTGTCTACTTTTTAAATATTTGTTTTATACTGTTTCTTTATATAACCGATAGGCAGGTAGATACAAAGTTTTTGGAATATTATGATGCGTGTTGTTATCATTATGCAATTTAGGCTAGTATTTATAGTTTAAACATATTTTTATACTGCCAATTCAATGTTTATGGCCAATATTATTTTATATCCAAATATCAAAATGAAATTAATCCATATTATAAAGTAAATGGTAAAATATAATCGAAAAGATAAAAGAATTAATTGTAACAAAAGTAACTGAGTTAGATTACATTATCAGGTGAACTAAATGCATACATGAACAACTTGATGGATGCACAATATAATTGACAAATGCCTGTTTAGTTTTAATTGTTCCCGTAGTTTATTTTATTTATTTACGATGGCTAGACTAAGTATTATATTTTAACAATGGGTCAAATACCAAGTTAATTTGCAAACACATTATAGTTATTTCTGTTGCAAACATTTATCACGGACTGTGACGTTTGGATATTTTGAATCCTAACAGGTTTGCGTTCTTAATAAACAAAAACCTATTTTAAGTTGACTGACTACATGGTTTTGGTGGATGTTTTGTTGTTTTAACTAATGTATGCTAAAACAAACGCAAACAATAATTTTAATACTAATAGGAAGTATTTTGCCCCCTTAAATAAACTGTGATTAAACTTTATCCTAACGCCTTCATGTACTCTCTTAACTAACTATTATCTTCTTAAAGCAACTAACGCTGATCATAACATGTAACACTACATTTTTTTCTAAGTACATACAACACTTTTCTTGGTTTTATTCAAGGACAGTCTGATTTTTACACATTATTTAACTACAAGATATGTTTAGTTATATTATCATACTATCTTAATAATATAATATAAACCCTTGTGAGGAACAAAAATAAATATAATTAATGTATAACTGACAGTTTAATCTGTACCCATTTTCTTCGGAGTAAAGAAAACTGACAGTTGAGTGTATAACATTATTTTTATGGGAATTTTTACCTTTATTTATTTAACAAAATGTCTTTAGTAGCATGGGTACGAGCAGTTACAATTGTATTATGATGTTTGTAATATATAAAACGGGAATATACTATAACAATAATGATAAATATCGTTGGTTTTACCACTCTTGATGTTATATACAGTTAAAATATAAATGGGATACAATAAATTGGTCTGTTTGATTAGCACACTTAAATAAAAGCAAACAAAACCAAAAATCTATGGCAAGTAACAAAACTAACATTAAAAATGTATAAAATAACTAACACAATTTGTAGTGTGTTTTAAAAATATTCAAATACCAACCCAACAACATCAAGGTATAAACATGCATTGTAAATATACTCAAACATATAGAACAATAAGAAATTTCCCCAAAATAAACATAGAACAATCTTTATAATATGTGTGATATAAAATATAAAAAAAACAGTATTTCAATTTCAGTAAAAACTGTCTGAAATATACAAAATCTCCAATTTACTTGGTTATTGTATTAAACAATCTTGGAGCTGTACAACTATACAAATGTTACAAAGATAGATTAGATTTGCAGTGTACTTTATAATTGTAGTACTACTTAAATGTACTATTTAAAGTAGTATATCAAAATTAATATAAGCTTGGTATTATTTAAAGTTAATGCTATATTGTAGTGGTTACAAATCTGTAACCATTACAAGAGGATAGTACTTCTCAAATTGCTTTTCTGCAAATACAAAATTTTAAATACAATGATTTTCAAGTGCAGTCCAATTTTTTTAATTTAATTACAATGCAACATTTTAATGTCGTTAGCAATTTATTTACAGTTAAAAATTATAGTGGACGATTTTATAAAACAATCGTTACCATAGATAAAAATATATAATGCAGTACATACAAACACGAACTTAACAAACAAAACAAAATATTCTGAAAATACAAACTTTATTAGAAGCTACACGTGTAATACCGTGTTTTTTTGTAAAGGAGCTCATCACATCTAGGTCAGCGATCAATGTTATTTACGATAAATTTGAAGGAAGTAATTATGCTTCAGGAAAGTGTCTGAACAGGCTCAGGGGTTTTAAGTGAAATAAAAACAAACTTTAATTAATCTGTACAAAAAGTAATATAATCACATCACCTATTATGAACGGGTTGAAAGCATTAAATAAAACAAAACTTATACTTGTTTCCTGACAATTGTAATTAGTATAAACATGTATGTGCTAATTAAATCTTATTCACAGTGTACTTATACATCAAGGTCATTCTAAGTTATGAGAATCCAATTTATTATAATTCATGAATGTAAAAGTTGCATATAAATGCAAGAATTAAAACCCTTTTCACTTGCTGTTAAAACATATTAAACGTAACCTACTGTATCGATGTTCATATTCCGTTAGATCGGGTCAAAATTAAGAGGGTTAATTAAGAGGGTGCGTGTTGTTGGATGACTCTGCTTAGTTAGGCACAGTTTAAACACTCTCTCTGCCTTTCTGGTATGATCCTTTGTATAACAGCGTTACAGTGCTGTCTTCAAACATCCTGGAGTGGATTGTAGATAACTATCATTGTTTACTGTCATCAAATTCGAACAATATCTTAACCTACCAATGTATAGTGTATTCAGCAAGCCAAGCCTGCATAAAGTGTCATTAAAAGATGCAGTGATGTGTTATATTCATGCTATTATTTGTATTTAATCAGCTCTCTTTAAATATTAAAGAGATTCCTAGACGATAAATCCAACTAACAAGTAACGATGACAATGCAATTATAATATAGAAATGTAAGGTAACAGTTTTGCTTCAGGACAAATTATATATATAATTAAAATGTTCTTTGTTCTAGCAATTTTTCCATCGGTTAAATTTCTAGGAATCTTTTTCTCCATTATTACTATTCTAGTTTAATTTACTCACATACATAATATACACTTATCTTCTAGAAAGGGATATGTTTGCATCAAGTTCATACAAATCCTTTAAATGTAATTTCATAACATTAACTTTTGCAATATAAATTAACTACTTTTTATAGATTTGGTTTTAAATCTTTATTACTAAGTGTGTAACCTTTTTGGCATTTCAAAAATCCTTGGTCATTGTTTGGATATATTACTAGATTGGAAACCAGTACACGTTTTAACAGCGGAACAGACACTCCTCACTATATTTTTAAATTGCAGGTAACTTTGAAAATTCTGAAAAGTGTATTTAATGTGATTCACAGTTTCAATAACTATTTTTGATTTTTAAAAGAGTATATTACAAGAAAAATGTTTCACATAATCTGTATTTCCCCGGAGAACAATCTTTAACCCAGTACCCCAGTATCTTATATCGTCATTGTCCTCCGGGGAATAAAATAAGAAACCCTTTCTTCATCTTTGTTTTTTTTGTTGTAAAAATAAACATGAAAATTTATTTAACAGTTTTATTAGTTATTGTAAGTTTGTGTTTACATATTTTTTATACAATACTAGCCGACACGTTGCAGCTTGACCCGCGTTAACTATAATAGTTGTGTGCCGCATTCTGTGGTTAGCCCGTGGAACTACTACGAATCTACATCAGCTGTTTAATTTTCATCAGCTCAAACCAAAGTGAATGTCCATAAGGAATACATGAGAATTTGGGACCCAGCGCGGCGGAATTTTGTAACACCGTTTAATAGCAATCACCTAGGGCCAAAGAGGAACCTATATGACAAATTTAAACTCTGTAGGCCTTATAGATTGGAGATTTTGAGATTTCATGATAGGTAAGTCAGTCAGTCAGTGGTATTTCGATTTTATATATTAATAAATCACTTTACTACTCATACTACCTAATAATTTGTATATATTTATTATTTCAATATATTTTTAATATTTGTTGTGATATATTTAAATTATATAGTGGTGGCTAAATACAAATACTTGGTGACATCCAACTAAGACAACCTTTATGCATAATATTGAATTAAATCCAAAGTAGTTGAATGTTTTTGGATTATTTACCGACACAATGAAAATAATTTTAAATCCTCTTTGCCAATTGTATGGAGAATGAATACAATAAAAATTAGTTTTATATTTATACATTTGACGGTTCATCTTCTAACAAAGAACGTTGTTAAAGAATTTAATACCAATTACATACATATATTTACCTCTGAAGTATTTGCCGACGCAAAATAGTTAAATAAAAATCTGTTTTTCCAAAGGTTAATATAGTGCGTCTATACTTAATATGAAGAAACTTTTACAATTATAATATTGCTTATAAATATTTAAACCTACAGTCATACGACCAGACTCAATTATTAAAGTAAATCAAAATCCACAGTAAATGTAAGTAGTGGTGAAATGGCAAAGAGGCATACTATTCGGCGCTTTTTTCCCATGTTATTCTTATGGGGAGCCGTTTTTGGACCGACGCCAGCTCCCGCCTTACACAAGTTTCCTTGTTGGCCTATATTAATACCCAACCCTTGCCTATATTAAATATATTTTCCCAATCCCCATCCCTCCTCTATATTTTTTAAAATTAATTTTCAAATTCAGGCTAAAAAACTATTTTTAGTGTTTATGGTCCGATTTGTCTGCAATTTGGATATGTTATTGTCGTAGGCAAGTGTTTTAATAAACTAGGAGTACGCTCTTATATCGCGTATAAGGATTGAGTGATCGCGTAAAATACCAAAAAAATGTTTCAATTGACAATATACCTCATGGGCCCTCCATTATAACTGCAGCTTGACAATGACACACAAATCCAGAACATGACAAACAATGAGGCCTGAAATCTGTCAATCAGTCAGACAAAGTGCATATGAAGTAGTTACTCACCCCTCAGTCTCACTGAGGGCTGTATCATCTAGGCCCTCATAATAATATTAGCTGAAGATTTTGATAAAATATAATATGTTGGCGGCAATAAAGGTCCCCAATCAGTGAGAGCACGTGGTTTAAAAGTAGTTATTTACACTTTGGTTCCACTGGAGGACCCATCAGGATATTTATTTTATTGTAGCTTAATATTGCTGTAAAAATCTATAAGTATAAGTACAGAACTTTATGAACAATACGTTTTAAAATTAGTCAATTGGTTTTGAATGCCAAAATATTTTAAACTCTAATCCAGAGGTTTTAATGTAATACATTAACCTTACTGGGGGGAGGGGGGCTGTGCCCCCCAGGCCTCCCATTGTTATTGTAGCTTGATACGGTTGTTCAAATACATAGGCAACCTATAAATGCAGAACTTAAAAAACAATAAGGCTTAAATCATTCCATTTTTTTTAAGAAGAATAAATTGCCTCATTTAAAAAAGAAAAGAAAAGTAGTATCTTATGTTAAATATAATCTAGGAAGAAATTAAAACTCTTTGACCCACTTCTTAGAATCCACGAGTCATTGTGTCAAGGTCCAAGATTTTGTATACACCTTAATATATAAATACCCCCGTAGCAGCAAACCTGCGTACTCAGCAAATTTCCAATGCATAAATATGCATATATATGTATCTTAATGCCACATAAAGCCACATATCAAGTTTCATCAATATACTTTCATAAATAAACAATGTATGACATTTTAATTATTCTCCATAAGAATAACATGGCGGCTGAGTGTGCAGGTTTGCTGAAGCAAGGAACTCTAATAATGGGGTTTTACACAAATATCAATATAACTCAAGTAGGTAAATTGTTTTTTTTGTGCAAAAAATAATGAACCATAACCAGATGAAGCCATATACCAAATTTCATCAGTTTATGTTCATAAGTAAGCGAGATATAAAATTTTTATTTTTCTCCATAAGAATAATATTAGACAACGTACTGTGTTTAGCACTTTCAATATCTCAGTAACCAATTGACGTAGAGCAATGATCAAAATACCAAATTGTCTGTTTTGTATGCTGAATTCAATGGTACAAATTATAATTTGATTTAAATAAAATGAGATGTGGAAACCCGAAAAAACCCATTTTTGGTGTACAAAACCCCCCGAAAACCTCCTTCAGATGGTGCGATTCATATGGTTTTTGAACTCGTTCAAATAAATGCTGCTTTACACATTTGTACTAAATTTCATTAAGATCGGCCTTTTTTTACGAGAGTTATCGTGCTTACGGCCACTTATATATATAAATTGGAACGAGTGGTGTTTTTGGCATCTGGGGACCTCAAAATGAAAAGTTATCATGGTCTCGGGCTTAAGGCTTACCATGAGACCTACGGTAATAGCTTCTTCCCTATAGGGGAAATTCGCTAAAAGAAAAATTGTATATCTCGCTTATTTATGAACATAAACTGACACAATTTGGTATATGGCTTCATCTGGTTGTGGTTTATTGTTGATTCCACAAAAATCAATTTTTCACCAATGGTTCCTGTAGCAGCAAACCTAAGTACTTGGTCCCCATGTTATTATTATGGAAAATAATTCAAATGTTATATATCGCTTATTTATGAATGTATATGGATGAAACTTGGTATGTGGCTTCGCTAAGATGAATTCTATCGATATTTGCATAAAAACCCATTATTTTGTGTACCTTGTTGCGGCAAATCTGCGTACTAATCCCCAATGTTATTTTTATGGAGAATAATTAATATATAACATTACACAACGTACTGTGTTTAGCACTTTCAATATCTCAGTAACCAATTGACGTAGCGCAATGATCAAAAGACCAAATAATGTGTTTTTTTAAGCTGAATCCAATGGTGAAAACTAAAATTTGTCTTTTAAAAAAATTAAATGTGCAAATTTCTAAAAACCCATTTTAGTGGTCCAAAACCCCCCAAAATACCCCTTCGGATAGATTGATCTGTCTGGTTTTCGAACTTAAGTCATAAAGTTTGCTTTAGACATGTATACCAAATTTCATCAAAATCGTACAATTCTTACGAGAGTTATCGTGCTCATTTGTCATTCATTCCTTTGTAATATATATATATATATATATATATACAGTAGAACCTCGCTAATTCGAATTTCAGGGGAAAGACAATATATTTTGAATCATGGGAAGTTTGAAATAAAGAGGGTTTGAATTATAGAGGTCATAATAAATAAAATTTGAATTATGGAGGTCCCTGTTTTAAGTATAGAGAGATTGAATTATAGAGGTCAAAATAAAATTCAAACTATAGAGGTCCAAGTTTATTTTTTAAAAGCTAGACAGAATAGTGTAGTTCAAACACATCTCTTGGACAAAATACTCAACAGGCGTGTTTGTTGTCCTGAATTCGAATTACAGAGGCTAACGGTAACGCAGTTCGAATTGTAGAGGTTGACTTCGAATTTTGGAGGTAACAGTTCGAATTACGGCAACAAAATTTTAATTGTAGAGGCTCGAGTATATACAAATTCAAATTTTAGAGGCTGCATTAAGCGTAAAAATCACTTTGAATTATCTGTATATTATTTTTCAAATTTTAGAGGTTTTCTGAGGGGATCAGACAAACATTACTAATTATAGAGGTTTTTGAATTATCGATGTTCGAATTAGCGAGGTTCTAATGCAGTTTTGAATGAATGGCGTTTTTGGGGTCCGGGGACCTCAAAAGGAAAAGTTAACTTAGTCCCGGGCCTAGTTCTTACCATGCCGACTACGGTAATAGCTTCTACCCTATAGGGGAAATTTGCTAAAAACAAATTTGAAAATTTAAAAAATAAAATTGGTTTTATGGAGTTTCAAATCAAAACAAAAGAATCATAACAGCTGTTTATGATAAATAAGTGAACTGTCAAAGTATATAGTGAACTCGCTTTGCTCGCTGGGGGCTCCGCCCCCAGACACCCGCTTGGGGTCGCTCCAGTTGTTATTATTGGTCAATGACCCTTCAAGTATTTTTTACATAGTATACTATTTAGATTCATTATGGTTAAATCCACTCTAGATGTTTTCATTGTTCAATAGTTCTATAATTTGTTTATACTCTACCATGTGAAAGTTGCTTTGACAGTTTACTGGATATTTGTTTACAGCTGTTACGATTTCTTTTGTTTTTATTTGAAACTCCATAAGCCCAATGTTAAAATATCCAATTTTCAAGATCAAAATTAGTGGTTTTAAAATTTAAAATTGTATATTTTGGCAATTTTACCGGGGGTTTCAAGGTACAGTAGAGTCTCACAAACTCGACTCCCGATAACTCGACACTCTGGGAAACTCGACACCTCATTTACTATACAGTACATGCATTACAAGACTATATATTTTGGAAACGAGGACAGTTAGTTATTAATTCTCAATTTTTAAGTATTTATCTAATTTTTATATTGTCCTTAAGTTTGTAATACAGTAACATTATACATTTATAATATAATGTGTTTAAGCAAAATCTAATACAGTAAACAATTTACAGCTAAATAATGTGTTTTCCTCCCCTCCCAATGTAATTCTGGATAACTCGACATTCCACAAACTCGACAGGGTCTTAGTCCACATTGTGTCGAGTTTGTGAGACTCCACTGTACAAGCTACCTGCTTGCTAAATATCACGTTTCTAGTTCGTCTGGAAATGGTCTAGAATTCTTATGTCTGGTGTGTTACACATGGGGCTGTATATATATTAGACAATTATTGTAGTTTAAGTATTAACATGTGATTACCTCAAAGCAGTGACTAAAATAAGCTAAAATCATAAAATGAAGATTACATTAGAATGGCAATGTCATATCCAAAATTAATCAAAGGGACATTGAGCTATAATAACAACTGCAGTGACCTTAAATATCTCCAGAAAAGAGAAAAATGAGCTAAGAAAATCTACTCATAAGTTGCGGGATGTGATGAAATATTAAGCCATCTAAACAAACTGACAGACCTTCCCCGAGCAAAGCCCGGCCTTCGGGTACTACTTCAACAACAACAACATGAGTATTACTTTGAACATTAACTCACAGATTATAAACTGCTGTTATTTACTTTGTTTAGATTTTAAACTCTATAAGCCCAATGTTAATTTTTTTAACTTTTAAAATTAGTTTTTTCTAATTACCGTATTTGATTTGTCCTGGGGATGAGACCTGTCTAGAACATATTTTAAAGTAGTTTGATGTGTTTTCAGAGAAGTACAAGTATTAATGAAATAGGCTATGATTCAATGAAATGATCATTTTTCAAGTTTTTAATTTGTTTATAGGATTGATTATACTGGTAGCCTATTTAAATTATATACTTACTCATTTTACGTTAGTTATTTTTACATTTAAAAACATGCTAGGGGGCCATACACATATATTACATAACACACTTAAGGGGTTGGAGGGGGTATGGCGTAGCGTTATGTAGGGGAGGGGTTATGTAACTCACACATATCAACCCTAAGAGCTGGCGCACTCCCACATCTATTGATAATGTTATAAAACTTTCACAATTAAAAGCTTATCTAATTGATCTTAATCAAGGTTACAGTTAGTTAGTTCCGTCATACTATTTTACTAACAGTAAAACTAAAAACGAGTTCACACGCAGCACGCTGAGGTGAGGGATGTGAATTTCCATATAACAAACTTTTAAAACTCAAAATCAGTGTAAACACAGACATTTATTTCAATTTTTATTGAAATCTGAAAATGTTGATTTTTTTGCCTGTTCTGATGCTCCTGGTTATATTTACCTGCAATGCTGGGAATACGATTTTGCACATTATAAGGTTAGGAGAGGATCCAGTCAGGCTTGAAAGTAGTGTGAGGTTGTTGGGGATGAGAAAAGTACACCAACAAATGAATAACAGGCTTTTCTAATGCAAAACCCCCTTAAGACAACGTACTGTGTTTAGTCGATACACATTTACTTTAATAACTCCGTAAATATTTATACTAGAATGACGAGAGAGGGCTTAAAACTTTCGCCTCATTAATTCCCATATTTTTACATGCATTAAATTTACATCCGGGGCTTTTCTAACCCTTTCTGGGCCCAAAAACTCAAAATTCAAAAGATTAATCACCAAAAAAGGGGTTTAGAGTTTTCCGATTGTTTTGCCCAATGAACTTGTCCAACTAATTATAGAAAGAAACGTCCCTACCAAATTTGAAGTAAATCGGACCAAAAATGTGACCGCTAGAGTGCAAACGTATATATATACATATATATAAATATAAAATTTTGAACGACCCCCCCAAAACGTGTTCAGGGGGTCACGTTAGGAACTTCTATGGTGGTCCCGGGCTTAAGTTTCACCGTGCGGGTCATGCTAATAGTTCACTTTCCACAGGAAATTCAAGTAAGTTTGCTTTAAACCTATGTTTTTAGTTGTTTTAGAGCGTAAAATCATGACTTGATACAGTACTGCGCAGTGCTACCCACATCTTTAGTTTTTTAAGTTGTTTTGTGTAAGCCACAAAACAAATCACTGCCTGCGGCAATGGTTTTTTATTAAAATGGAAACTACAGCAAGGCTATCATTGACAATTCAAATTCAAGATCTTTTAAGAGGGGGTACCAGTTAATCCATGTATATTCCTAAACCCATAAGAGCAATGATTCTTTCAAGTTCCATCCAGCCTCAATGAGTGGTCGGATGTTGTTGATTTATAGCTTTTTTCAGGAGGAAAAAAAATAACAAAGCGATTTCAGTGAGCAAAGTTTCAAATTTATTTTTTATTTCTATTTTTCTATCGAATTTTAAAATGCAAATCGAAAATGTTGTCACTGAAATTGCTAGATAACCACCAGCACATCATTTTTTCTAAATTTTAAAAATATATATTCACAAATAACACAGGACGGATGTTGAAAGTATTGGCCTTATGGGGGAAGCAGTTAGAAATGCAAAAAGTTTTGAGACTTTTCCATTCTAAAAACACCACATGCATGACCCAGAGGGGAGCGCAGAATTGGACACGTCAGGAAGTGTTGCAGCGACGACCCCAAGCAGTCCTAAAGATTTGGTGGAGTGGTACATTCATGGAGTTCATACCCCTGCCGCCACCATTACTGTACTATTAGACCACGCCCTTTGACTAAGGTTGCTCCCTCCCCATCAGTGATGCCAACAGACATATAAGAAAATTGTCGTATACTCATAAAATATGACCATTTTAAACCATAACCTTGCCATTCTTTGGATGCTTTGAATATAATTTTACGTTCTTACGTAACTAATTAAGTAATTCAAAGAGTACATTTAAATTTTTTTCATGACCTTGTAAACTGAAAAGCATTGATTGAATAAAAGTTGAACATAACTTATTGAATTATAAATGAAAAGTAAACAATAACAGTTTTATGCAGGACTAAAAACTTATGTAGCGCGCTGCGGCGGTTGGGTTACATTAGGTTACTCTAATTTTACGTCCATAACACATAATTTATAAGGGACCCATAATTTTAAACTGTATGCTGGAAGTTAGCGGACCTGCTGTTAATATGTGCAGAGTGAGAACAACCCCCCCCCCTCAGCTGCAGGGTGGGGGGCTGTGACAATTCTCCTGCCAAACATTTCTACTGCGCGTAGTCGTCGCTGCGACAGTTTTTGACTGAGGACTTTCCATTGTCTCAACTAGAGCATGACTTCCATTGTATTACATGTAGCTAGTTGCATTAGTGATAGCACCTAGTTAATTACACTTGAAAACAGGAATGAAGTCCAGCGAGAAATGTAGGCCTAAATGAAAAATCTACTTACAGGCTTAAAGTGCTCAACTGAATTGTTTTTATGTGAGATTTAATATTTAAAAATACATTTTTAACAAATTTGGTGTGCAATACAGTCACATATCACGATAGGCTATGGCAATATGATGTGTATCGCGTCACCTTATACTGTATCATTTTAGGTGCACCGTATAATTTGAATTTAACTTATTTCCTCATATAAGGGACTTAAAAGACCCTTTATTTGAAGCGGCAAAGATAGCCTGGCTATAGTTTTCATTATAAAAAAAGCCTGAATTACTTTCTTTGAAAACTTTGTAAAACAAACTTTTTTTGATTAAAAGTCCAGCAAACTGTTTGCTGTGTGTGTGTGTGTCCGTGAGCACGATAACTCTCGTAAAAAAGATCCGATTTTGATGAAATTTGGTTTAAACGTGTAAAGCAACATTTATGACTTTAATATCGAAAACCAGCCAGATCGCTCTATTGGAAGGGGTATTTTATGGGGGTTTTGTACCCCAAAAAATGTGTTTTTTGAATTGTTTACATATAATTTTCTAAATCGTCAAATTTTAGTTTTTCCCATTGGATTCAGCTTAAAAAATACACAATTTGGTATTTTGATCATTTCTCTACGTCAATTGGCGATAGATTGAAAGTGCTAAACACAGTACGTCGTCTAATGTTATTATTATGGAGGAAAAGAAAATTGTTATATCTCGCTTATTTGTGAACGTATACTGACGAAACTTGGTATACAGCTTCATCTCGTTGGGGTCTATTGATATTTGCTAAAACAAAAATATTGTTTGCCAACGGCTCCCCTAGCAGCAAACCTGCGTACTCAGCCCCCATGTTATTCTTATGGAGAACAATTAAATGCTCTGTCTCTCTTAATTATGAACATAAATGAATAAAAACTGGTATACGACTTCTCCTAGGTGAGTTATATTGATATTAGCATAAAAACCCATGTTTTGTATTCCTTGTTGCAGCACACCTGCGTACTCAGCCCCAATGTTATTCTTATGGAGTATAATTAAAATTGGATATATCGCTTATTTGTGAATATATTGTTATGAAACTTGGTAAGTGGCTTTACGTAGTATTAGGACACTTATATCTCCATTGAAAATTCGCTGAGTATGCAGGTTTGCTGCGACGTGGATATTTAGTATGTGGTTCTAAAAATCATGGCATCCCTATCACATGCCAAACATATTACAAGCCATCTTGTAAAACTGCGTGTTTCGATCTGTAAAAATGGTGTGATCCTTTGAAATAAATAAATCCCAATCATATAATACCCCCGTAGCAGCAAACCTGCGTACTCAGCGAATTTCCAATGTATATATATGTATATTAATGCCACATAAAGCCACATACCAAGTTTCATCAATATACATTCATAAATAAACGATTTATGACATTTTAATTATTCTCCATAAGAATAACATGGCGGCTGAGTATGTAGGTTTGCTGAAGCAAGGAGCACAAAAAATGGGGTTTAATACAAATATCAATATAGCTCATGTAGGTAAAGCCATATACCAAATTTCATTAATATATTTTCATAATGAAGGGAGATAACACGTTACATATTCTCCATAAGAATAACATCGGGCTGAGTACGCAGGTTTGCTGCTACGGGAGCCATTGGTAAAAAATTGTTTTTTTGAGCAAACATCAGTGGTCCACAACCAGATGAAGTCGTATACCATGTTTCGTCAGTATACGTTCATAAATAAGCGAGATATAAAATTTTTATTTTCCCCCATAAGAATAACATTAGACAACATACTGTGTTTAGCACTTTCAATATCTCGGTAACCAATTGACGTAGAGAAATGATCAAAATACCAAATTGTGTGTTTTTTTTAAGCTGAATCCAATGGTAAAAACTAAAATTTGACTATTTCCAAAATTATATGTAAAAAATTCGAAAAACCCATTTTTGGGGTACAAAACCCCCCCAAAATACCCCTTCGGATAGAGCGATCTGGCTGGTTTTCGAACTTAAAGTCATAAATGTTGCTTTACACGTTTATACAAAATTTCATCAAAATCGGATAATTTTTACGTGAGTTATCGTGCTCACGGACAGATATATATATATATATATATATACAGTTTCAAACGAATGGTGTTTTTGGGGTCTGGGGACCTCAAAACGAAAAGTTATCATGGTCCCGGGCCTAGGTCTTACCATGCTGACTACGGTAATAGCTTCTTCTCTATAGGGGAAATTCGCTAAAATTAAATTAGGTATTTCCCCCTCCGTTAACTTGTATTCAAAATATAAAGCTCTTTTTAGCGAATTTCCCCAATAGGGAAGAAGCTATTACCGTAGTCGGCATGGTAAGACCTAGGTCCGGGACCATGATAACATGATAACACAACGTTTCAACAGTGACGCGATACCACTTCAGCCATATCGTGAAATGTGACCATATTGCACATCACTACTCCATATTCTTCTCAAGTGGCACACCTATTTGTTAAAAATGTCATCAGCATATAGGCCTATACATACTATACACCTAAAATCAGTTCAGTTAAGCCTGTAATCAGTGTTTATACTCTATTTTCATTTAATTTAGATTATAAGTGCATTAATAACAACTATCAAAAGAATATTTGTATCATTTCCGTTAATTAACCAGCACAACCTTTTTGGCTTTCCATTTATTTGCTAATGTTCACAACATATTTCTTATTACCAAAGAAAACGCCAAACAATTTGTAATAGCCTGTGTCTATTTAGTTATTTTGAAGTTTTAAAAACAATTGGTACTTTGGTAATATACGGATGCCACTATTTTTGGAGGTTAATTTTTACCGGATACAAAGGATAACTACATAATTCGAAAAACGTACTTTTATTGACTTACTGTAAAAATTTTACATCATTCTGATGAGCGGTCTTTGTGTTGTGCCTCCCAAAAGCCAGCGATGTCCGCTAGGATCGTGTTGAATGCGTCGCCGCCGCTAGCAGCCACACCCGATCGCCACATGTACTCCGCAAAATATACAGCGTGCTGCGGCAGTTATGTTAGGATGGGTTATCATAAAAATACGTACGGTTTCCTCTTCATTTCGAGGTAAATCCCACACCAAAAGAACGTCACTCATTATGAAAACAAATGTAACGTAGTGCACGGCAATAAATCACTCATGACACTGACCCAGATACAGGCGGTGACAGCTGATGCGCGCGCTCCGGTCAACGACCTGACCTTGGCCTATTTGGAGGGGGTTTGGCGGCCGGAAGTATGACTCATCAGGTATCATTCGATTTGTAACGAAACAAGGAAAGTCCTACAATCATTTTTATGATAACCCATCCTAACATAACTGCCGCAGCGCGCTGTATAAGGGTGGCATCCGTATAATACCAAAGTACCAAACAATTTACAGGTATGGTTGGTTGGGGGTGCTTAGACTTATGTTAAATATCTTACCTAACTCAACGTTACTTAACGTAATAAACACACGTCAAACCCACCATCCACGTACCAGAATTTATTTTTTTTGCCTTTTAGGCCTACCCCCAATTAGGTAAGGTTTGGATGTGCTATCAGAACTAAATATGAGTATTCCGGTCAGGCATTTGTTACTTAATTCATAAAAACCCCATTAATTCGGTTTACATTAATTAAGTTTGGTTACCGTACGTTTATGTTTAGGTATTGAATAGGGCCTATACACTAAAAAAAAACCTTCCTAGCCTAGGTTACGTTAATTTTATTCGTAAGCGGTACCTAGGCCTATAAATATAAGCTAGGCCTATCATAACATTCCCACTCTATAGACTACCAAGACAGACTTATGGTTAGAATAAACTTACAGCAAGGCTAAAATTTTAATAGTATGATGATTGACCAACTTGGGATGGTTGAGAAACTACAGTATCATTGGCCTACCTAAATTAGTCAAAGGATACTGTCTGTTTTGGCGATTAAAACTTTGTAGACAGTATTTAAAGTTTATTAATAACATAAAAAGTTCGTTTTTAGTCACACCTTGTGCTATAATCATCCATGTTATGGCTACGACTGTAAGCTAATATACAAAACCTGAGTATTATTCGAACACAAACTATCTACAAGAGAACACAGAGAAAACCTCCAAAATGTATGTTTGTGTTTAGTACTGATGTATAATGTTGGCATTCTCGCCGAAAACACTTTTAATCGTATTAAATCCAACTTGAACCAAAGTGCTTCACATAGGTTATGTGTATGGAACTCGCAAGGAAATAAGATTTACATTTGATTATTGCTACGGTATAACATTAATGAAATTATTATTGAACTCAAAAGAATGACACGTTTTGAATTTCTAACAGAAAGGTGTCTAGGTAGGTAGAACCACTAAGTTTTAGAACAAATTAAATAAATAAACCGCTCTGACCTGAACACAAACTTCAATCAACAAAATTACAGCAGCTGAGCTGATGTATTTTGACAGTTCAAACTTCAAACAACACGGTACTACAAAGCTCAAAATATGTACTGAAATAATGTTCAATGAAAAAACTGATAATTATTAAAATGTAATAATAATTCGCCAATTATAGTTTATTTAAAGCATTAAACCGTAAAAACGTTATCCTAAAAATTTCATGACAATCCATCAAACCGTTAAAATGTAGATAGCGTCACACTACTTCGAATTCCAAACTGAGTATAAGGATATCGTTTCACTCAATCCAATTACACTTACATTTCCCAAATTCACTATAACGGTCAAATTAAAAAATATTTTTTGAAAAATACTATAGTGCCAATTGCCAACTTCTTTATTAACTGTCCGATTTGTCTTCAATTTGGATATGTTATTGTCCTAGGCAAGTGGTTTAATAAATTCCACTTACATATCCCAAATTCACTATTACGGGCAAATTAAAAAATATTTTTGAAAAATACTGCCAATTGCCAACTTCTTTATTAACTGTCCGATTTGTCTTCAATTTGGATATGTTGTTGTCCTAGGCAAGTGGTTTAATAAATTCCACTTACATATCCCAAATTCACTATTACGGTCAAATTAAAAAATATTTTTGAAAAATACTGCCAATTGCCAACTTCTTTATTTACTGTCCGATTTGTTTAAAATTTGGATATGCTATTGTCCTAGGCAAGTGGTTTAATAAATTCCACTTACATATCCCAAATTCACTATTACGGTCAAATTAAAAAATATTTTTGAAAAATACTGCCAATTGCCAACTTCTTTATTTACTGTCCGATTTGTTTAAAATTTGGATATGTTATTGTTGTAGGCTAGTGTATATGCACCATCCACGTTTTACAAATATTGCGGTTAAATTTTAAAAAATTTGGAAAAATACTGCCAATTGGCAACTTCTTTATTTATGGTCTGATTTGTTTAAAATTTATATATGTCATTATTCTAGGCTAGTGTATATGTACCATCCACATTTGACAAATTAACTATAATGGTCAAATTAAAAAAATATTTTGAAAAATATACTAACAATTTCAAACTTCTTTATTTACTGTCTGATTTATTTTCGGATATGTTATAGCTCTTATATAGGTAACAAGACCACACTACCACACGTTCCACTACCCCCTATAATACAGTATTTTGTCTTTTTGTTTGTTTATTTTGCTGTAATCCCAAAACTGACTTTGATGTTTATTGTCCGATTTGCCTACACTTTGGATATTGTCCTAAGCATTTATTGTCTGATTTATTTTTGGATATGTTATAGCCCCCAACTATTATATCTAAAATTACAATATTATTTCCACCTATAATACAGTTGATGTGTTGTTTGTTTTGCCGCAACCTAAAAACTAACATTGGTATTTGTGTTTTTACAAAACTATATTTTGTAAATTACTACCAATAACTCCTTTATTTACTTTTCGACTTGTTATATCCCCTTATATCTAAATTTACCGTATATTTTTTCCCTTTTAGTGCTGTTTTGTCGTAACCAAACTTTGGATATGACTGCAATATATTACTGGCCATTGCATAAGTAAATACCCCATTTCCAAATTCACTATTACGGTTGGATTAAAAAAAATAAATACAAGCTTATTATATACATCCAGCTGATAAGTAATATATATCCACAATTATGGTCAGAACTGCCTAAATTTTGGATATGTTTTAAGCCAATGCGATAGCAAAAAACAAATTTTTAAAACCCAAAACAACTAAACACAAAACACTAATCTTTCTTTGTGCTTGTTTGGAGTAGTCTTTATTTTATCCAACTTAATTTTAATTTTGTAGTTAAAATCAAACTTCCCACATTCTAGCTCCCTTTCCAGCCAGTGGTTGGAGACATAAAGGTTACGAATATTTTCAAACTGTACAATATATCTTTTTCTACCCCTATGTTGGACTTGTTTAATAGCGCTTATTAATAATCCCGCACCATATTCCAAATCCTCCAGTCTACTACATTCTTTAAATTTAACATTGCCTTTAATATCTTGCATCTCTATGTCTTCTTGTCCAACATCATCCCACTCATTGTTACGGAAACTTAGGTTTTCTATTTTTGGAAAGGAATTGCCATAAAATGTTGCGGTTCCGTTAGTGTTAAAGCTTGCAAGTGGCTCGTTGATAGGTAGATAAATAATGTCCAAATCACCACTGTATGGTAACACGCTATAACCTTGCCTATTCTTATTTATCTCTATAAATACAGTTTTACAGACACCTTTAACATAGTATACACCCCTCCATCCATCCTTTTCTGCCAACACTCCCACAAACTTGTTATTTACTACAAACGCATACACTATATAATGTCCATAATGCTCTAGATCCTCCCAACGTCGCAGGAAGTAATCTTTTAATTTATCCTCTCTTTCCCTTCTTTCTTGTTCTTTAGCCAACTGTGCTTTGTATTCCTCTGCAACAGTATTTTCCACATATTCCAATTTACGCTTATTACTGTCAATGTCTTCTAATTCCAATTTCCTCTTTTTGGAACAACTCTCTAAGAAAGGCTTGGAAAGTGGCTCTATTTCTTTAATAGTGTATGGGTACAGTTTATTGGTCCGGCTTCTTAAAACGTAGGGAGTAAGGTTAGGACTTTCCACTAAGCCTAATTCTTCTAAATTGATGTGTTTAGGTATAGTGGAGAAAGGTGTATTTGATTTTGTAAAACATGTGCCCCCAGATTTGATGTAACACTTATGCTTTACACTTATGGCATCCTCCTCTATTACCTCTACATAGTTAGTTGGTAAACAGTTAAAGCTAAATGCAGATAGAGCATACTTTATTAACTTTTCCCTTTGTGTACTATCTTTTGGCAGTTTTAGTTGTACTCCAGTTATCTTCTTCGTATTACTATTACCCCAATATGCGTATTGTAATAAATCGTTAAACACTAAACAACAACTGTTTTGTAATTGATTGGCAACTTTCACCCACATCTTATGCAGAGGTACAGCATAGAACGGAGCATTTTGAAAGTACCGTTTGTTGTCTTCTATTAGACTTAAACAATCTCTTAAAGGTTCAAACCCTTTACCAAAACCTCTACAATAGTTATAGATTGTTGCCTCTAACCTTGTTATTCCATTCTCTCTAGCTAGTTTAGACGAGAACGTTTCTTTTAGTCTTGCATCTGGACAGTTTACAAAGTTTATTATATGGTTTCCTATACTTTTAATTACTCCAGGGCTTGTAATCTGGCATATAAATTTATTATATATTTTTACCCTGCTATTTACATTAAACCATGTTAAACAGTCTTTACTAACATTATCTACAATAATATTATATCCATTCTTGTACGCCCCTTGGTAGCAAAAGTTAAAGTTTTCTGTAAGATATTGGCACATTTCCTCTTTATTAAATATTCCAGCCAAATCTAGTGTTATATCGAAATCCATAAGATAGTACATTTCTTTTTCCAGATCTTGCAGTATCTTTGGAAGATCTTCCAACAAATCTTTAATTTTAACATTTGCAAGCTCTATTTTATAGGGAATTGCTATAGGATCATCATACTTTTGTTTAATTTGGTCAATATCTTTCTTTATTATTTGTAACACACCCTCGCTTTGGACCCCAGAGGACCTCTCCAAGGAGAATGGTAGTTTGGCCACAACACCATGTCGAGCTAAAGAGAACTTTTTAAATATTCCTCGTAAGTAGCTATTAAACGAGCCACATATTTCCTTCTTAACTTTAAATTTATTCCGAACGTCCCCATCACAATCCGTAACATTGGTTATCTTAACTAACATTATGTTATCACAAAACGCATCCGTTATAGATGTTAAGTTATTTAATTTTGGTTCGCCCTCGCAATAGTTTATATTACCTATGTCTGTAAGAAGGTTATTATTACGTAGATTTTCTAATAAAAACCATATACCGAATCTTTCGTTAGTAGGTTTAATACAGTTTCCCAATAAATGGCTAACAGAGTACATTTCTTTTATACAAAAAAGTAGCGGAAACATGTAAACAGGACAGATTACACTATAGGCATATAGAGGTTGTAAATATATGGATATTGTATATAAACATAGGCGAGCGGTAAGTGTAACATGTAAGTGGACACCCATATGCAAATATGGAATACCCACTATTAATATAATTCCAAATTCGACTAAATAAGTTTATAGTCTCAATATAATTAACATATTAACTAACGGTGCCATCCCGCATTAGTACCCAAACTGTCGAAATTCTATAATTCTATTCTTAGTCCTTGTATAGTATTAGGTTTTGTACTATTAAACCCTACATTCTTATCCTGTGCAGTAGATTAATATATGCATGTTATTTAATACAGATACGCACATTCTACAAGACCTGTACATAGATCTGTTGTATAAGCAGCAGAATAGACGTCTCATTGTGTTGTTGTAAAGTAAAACATAAATGTAAATTGTGCTGGATTCAACCGGCCAGATATTAGACAGGAAATGTGTTGGAAGTGTATTGCCAAATAGTAAGACAAACACCACATAGTGCAGCATGTAAGCAATCCATTACTATTTAGACAAATGTATAAGGTCAGTATTGGTACAACATCCGATATATTAGCGAAACCCAGTCCAAACATTGTGTCCTCAAAATGTTATGATTGTGTTAAATTTGTTTATATTACATATATTTCTTACACAATTTACAAACAATTTTTTGTGTCAGTTGACAGAAACGTGTAAAGTTGTGTTAAATGGCTGTAAATCAGTATCTGTGCCTGTGTCGTAATGTGTTGGAGTGTGTTATTGTGTCTCTGCATTTGTGATGTTTTATAAACTTTAAATATTAGTATGTCCTTATACTCTTACTATTTCTGTTACTATAATATTAATTTTTTACTGTTTGTTTTCCAAGTTTGATTGTGGGTTTCGCTAATATATCGGATGTTGTACCAATACTGACCTTATACATTTGTCTAAATAGTAATGGATTGCTTACATGCTGCACTATGTGGTGTTTGCCTTACTATTTGGCAATACACTTCCAACACATTTCCTGTCTAATATCTGGCCGGTTGAATCCAGCACAATTTACATTTATGTTTTACTTTACAACAACACAATGAGACGTCTATTCTGCTGCTTATACAACAGATCTATGTACAGGTCTTGTAGAATGTGCGTATCTGTATTAAATAACATGCATATATTAATCTACTGCACAGGATAAGAATGTAGGATTTAATAGTACAAAACCTAATACTATACAAGGACTAAGAATAGAATTATAGAATTTCGACAGTTTGGGTACTAATGCGGGATGGCACCGTTAGTTAATATGTTAATTATATTGAGACTATAAACTTATTTAGTCGAATTTGGAATTATATTAATAGTGGGTATTCCATATTTGCATATGGGTGTCCACTTACATGTTACACTTACCGCTCGCCTATGTTTATATACAATATCCATATATTTACAACCTCTATATGCCTATAGTGTAATCTGTCCTGTTTACATGTTTCCGCTACTTTTTTGTATAAAAGAAATGTACTCTGTTAGCCATTTATTGGGAAATTGTATTAAACCTACTAACGAAAGATTCGGTATATGGTTTTTATTAGAAAATCTACGTAATAATAACCTTCTTACAGACATAGGTAATATAAACTATTGCGAGGGCGAACCAAAATTAAATAACTTAACATCTATAACGGATGCGTTTTGTGATAACATAATGTTAGTTAAGATAACCAATGTTACGGATTGTGATGGGGACGTTCGGAATAAATTTAAAGTTAAGAAGGAAATATGTGGCTCGTTTAATAGCTACTTACGAGGAATATTTAAAAAGTTCTCTTTAGCTCGACATGGTGTTGTGGCCAAACTACCATTCTCCTTGGAGAGGTCCTCTGGGGTCCAAAGCGAGGGTGTGTTACAAATAATAAAGAAAGATATTGACCAAATTAAACAAAAGTATGATGATCCTATAGCAATTCCCTATAAAATAGAGCTTGCAAATGTTAAAATTAAAGATTTGTTGGAAGATCTTCCAAAGATACTGCAAGATCTGGAAAAAGAAATGTACTATCTTATGGATTTCGATATAACACTAGATTTGGCTGGAATATTTAATAAAGAGGAAATGTGCCAATATCTTACAGAAAACTTTAACTTTTGCTACCAAGGGGCGTACAAGAATGGATATAATGTTATTGTAGATAATGTTAGTAAAGACTGTTTAACATGGTTTAATGTAAATAGCAGGGTAAAAATATATAATAAATTTATATGCCAGATTACAAGCCCTGGAGTAATTAAAAGTATAGGAAACCATATAATAAACTTTGTAAACGGTCCAGATGCAAGACTAAAAGAAACTTTCTCGTCTAAACTAGCTAGAGAGAATGGAATAACAAGGTTAGAGGCAACAATCTATAACTATTGTAGAGGTTTTGGTAAAGGGTTTGAACCTTTAAGAGATTGTTTAAGTCTAATAGAAGACAACAAACGGTACTTTCAAAATGCTCCATTCTATGCTGTACCTCTGCATAAGATGTGGGTGAAAGTTGCCAATCAATTACAAAACAGTTGTTGTTTAGTGTTTAACGATTTATTACAATACGCATATTGGGGTAATAGTAATACGAAGAAGATAACTGGAGTACAACTAAAACTGCCAAAAGATAGTACACAAAGGGAAAAGTTAATAAAGTATGCTCTATCTGCATTTAGCTTTAACTGTTTACCAACTAACTATGTAGAGGTAATAGAGGAGGATGCCATAAGTGTAAAGCATAAGTGTTACATCAAATCTGGGGGCACATGTTTTACAAAATCAAATACACCTTTCTCCACTATACCTAAACACATCAATTTAGAAGAATTAGGCTTAGTGGAAAGTCCTAACCTTACTCCCTACGTTTTAAGAAGCCGGACCAATAAACTGTACCCATACACTATTAAAGAAATAGAGCCACTTTCCAAGCCTTTCTTAGAGAGTTGTTCCAAAAAGAGGAAATTGGAATTAGAAGACATTGACAGTAATAAGCGTAAATTGGAATATGTGGAAAATACTGTTGCAGAGGAATACAAAGCACAGTTGGCTAAAGAACAAGAAAGAAGGGAAAGAGAGGATAAATTAAAAGATTACTTCCTGCGACGTTGGGAGGATCTAGAGCATTATGGACATTATATAGTGTATGCGTTTGTAGTAAACAACAAGTTTGTGGGAGTGTTGGCAGAAAAGGATGGATGGAGGGGTGTATACTATGTTAAAGGTGTCTGTAAAACTGTATTTATAGAGATAAATAAGAATAGGCAAGGTTATAGCGTGTTACCATACAGTGGTGATTTGGACATTATTTATCTACCTATCAACGAGCCACTTGCAAGCTTTAACACTAACGGAACCGCAACATTTTATGGCAATTCCTTTCCAAAAATAGAAAACCTAAGTTTCCGTAACAATGAGTGGGATGATGTTGGACAAGAAGACATAGAGATGCAAGATATTAAAGGCAATGTTAAATTTAAAGAATGTAGTAGACTGGAGGATTTGGAATATGGTGCGGAATTATTAATAAGCGCTATTAAACAAGTCCAACATAGGGGTAGAAAAAGATATATTGTACAGTTTGAAAATATTCGTAACCTTTATGTCTCCAACCACTGGCTGGAAAGGGAGCTAGAATGTGGGAAGTTTGATTTTAACTACAAAATTAAAATTAAGTTGGATAAAATAAAGACTACTCCAAACAAGCACAAAGAAAGATTAGTGTTTTGTGTTTAGTTGTTTTGGGTTTTAAAAATTTGTTTTTTGCTATCGCATTGGCTTAAAACATATCCAAAATTTAGGCAGTTCTGACCATAATTGTGGATATATATTACTTATCAGCTGGATGTATATAATAAGCTTGTATTTATTTTTTTTAATCCAACCGTAATAGTGAATTTGGAAATGGGGTATTTACTTATGCAATGGCCAGTAATATATTGCAGTCATATCCAAAGTTTGGTTACGACAAAACAGCACTAAAAGGGAAAAAATATACGGTAAATTTAGATATAAGGGGATATAACAAGTCGAAAAGTAAATAAAGGAGTTATTGGTAGTAATTTACAAAATATAGTTTTGTAAAAACACAAATACCAATGTTAGTTTTTAGGTTGCGGCAAAACAAACAACACATCAACTGTATTATAGGTGGAAATAATATTGTAATTTTAGATATAATAGTTGGGGGCTATAACATATCCAAAAATAAATCAGACAATAAATGCTTAGGACAATATCCAAAGTGTAGGCAAATCGGACAATAAACAGCAAAGTCAGTTTTGGGATTACAGCAAAATAAACAAACAAAAAAGACTAAATACTGTATTATAGGGGGTAGTGGAACGTGTGGTGGTGTGGTCTTGTTACCTATATAAGAGCTATAACATATCCGAAAATAAATCAGACAGTAAATAAAGAAGTTTGAAATTGTTAGTATATTTTTCAAAATATTTTTTAAATTTGACCATTATGGTTAATTTGTCAAATGTGGATGGTACATATACACTAGCCTAGAATAATGACATATATAAATTTTAAACAAATCAGACCATAAATAAAGAAGTTGCCAATTGGCAGTATTTTTCCAAATTTTTTAAAATTTAACCGCAGTATTTGTAAAATGTGGATGGTGCATATACACTAGCCTACAACAATAACATATCCAAATTTTAAACAAATCGGACAGTAAATAAAGAAGTTGGCAATTGGCAGTATTTTTCAAAAATATTTTTTTATTTGACTGTAATAGTGAATTTGGGAAATGTAAGGCTAATTTATTAAAACACTTGCCTATAACAATAACATATCTAAATTTTAAACAAATCGGACAGTAAATAATGAAGTTGGCAATTGGCAGTATTTTTCAAAAATATTTTTTAATTTGACCGTAATAGTGAATTTGGGAAATGTAAGTGGAATTTATTAAACCACTTGCCTAGGACAATAACATATCTAAATTTTAAACAAATCAGACAGTAAATAAAGAAGTTGGCAATTGGCAGTATTTTTCAAAAATATTTTTTTATTTGACCGTAATAGTGAATTTGGGATATGTAAGTGAAATTTATTAAAACACTTGCCTAGGACAATAACATATCCAAATTGCAGACAAATCGGACATTTAATAAAGAAGTTGGCAATTGGCAGTATTTTTCAAAAATAATTTTTAATTTGACTGTAATAGTGAATTTGGGAAATGTAAGTGTAATTTATTAAACCACTTGCCTTGGACAATAACATATCCAAATTGAAGACAAATCGGACAGTTAATAAAGAAGGTGGCAATTGGCACTGTAGTATTTTTCAAAAAATATTTTTTAATTTGACCGTTATAGTGAATTTGGGAAATGTAAGTGGAATTTATTAAAACACTTGCCTAGGACAATAACATATCCAAATTGCAGACAAATCGGACCATAAACACTAAAGATAGTTTTTTAGCCTGAATTTGAAAATTAATTTTAAAAAATATAGAGGAGGGATGGGGATTGGGAAAATATATTTAATATAGGCAAGGGTTGGACATTAGTACAGGCTAACAAGGAAACTTGTGTAAGGCGGGAGCTGGCGTCGGTCCAAAAACGGCTCCCCATAAGAATAACATGGGAAAAAAGCGCCGAATAGTATGCCTCTTTGCCATTTCACCACTACTAATGTATATAAAACCCTCAGGTTTATAGGTCAATACTTATAAGTTTTTGACCTACTTTATTTGTGACGTGTACAGTAATTCTGCTTTTACATTGTTTCCAGATGCGTTGCAGCTTATTTGTAATAGTGTTTGTAAAGAGAGCGATATTCCAAATAAATTAAACCATGTATAATGTAAATAACTCGATTAAACCTTAGTAAACAAATATTTTCTAACTAATTATGCAACTTTATTTGCCCTTTGTGTTAGTTTTAGTACTAACAAATAACGAAGTTTTATGTTATCAAAGTGATAATAAACCAACACAAGTGTTGTGTGTGCTTTGTAGATAAATTTCGTCTACACCTTGTGGATAAACTTAGGTATGCAAAGTTTAGTTTCTCCTGTCACACAAACTTCATGATATTGTCAGCCGATCTCAGATGCCACTCTTGTCTCCAGCACTCGTGTTTATCATAGTTCGACCTACGTTCACTAACTTATATCTTCATCCACATTAAATATTGCGGTTTATCGTGCAATTGTGGCGTATCTAACTCGCTTTTTCGATAAATAATGAATTAAGCATCCATAAAGTTTCAATGAAATTTAACAAATTTTATATTTGACATTCATAAATCAACAAAATTGTAATAGGTACTTAAATATATACATTGGCTACTGTATAACGAAGTCATTTCATATACAGTACAAAAAATACTATTTGTTTTTCAGTACGTTAGTAGAAATTGAAATGTTGTAGTAAGTCCAATTTAACCAGCTTTTAGCTTGTTATAGACATTGAATGATGTCGTAAAATGCTTCACGCGCTATGAATTTACACCTTGTTTCTATATGGCTCCCAGATAGGCTTAGATGACAGTGTAAGTCAAGGTTTGCGACAAGGAAAGAAATCGAAGTAATTTGTGTAAACTATTTTGACATTCTAGTATGTTCTAGATTCCCTTTTACATTTTTACCAGCTTACTTATTATAGGGGTCGTTTATTTAAATATGAGGCTCCTGAGTCTCTTACACGGCCCATGTCAACTTTAGGGGTACTTGGAATAAAAGAGTTCTACCCGAAAATATTATAAGCGTTTACTGGCTATAGGATGAACAGATACATAGGATAGCTTCTGTAAGCCATATTGGTTTGAATGACACCTTAGCTGATTAGTTTGATTACAACTTGCACGTGCCTTTACAGTTATCCTCCACTTAAGAGGAAGTTTGAGGCACAGGTGCTGCTAATCAGGTGTTAATTAGTTCACAATTTACCTCCTATCCCCTTCTTATTCTTCTCTATAACATTCTGATATAAGTTTTAAGAAATTTAAAAAATGTATAAAAATATCTTAATGTTAATATCTTAATGTGTGACTAAAAGGTATCACTAACTTGATCATTCATTTTAATTTATCGATTTTAACTCTGGGGGATAATTTTTTATTTCCTAAATAAACAAATAATAATGATGAGGATTAAACAATTGCTTTAATAAAAATAAGCTTAGTTTTACTTCAGCTTGATCCAAAATAGCGCAATAGAAAAATAATAATATAATCTTACAATAATGCAGTTAAATAGCTTAGCCAACCTTCGAGACAGTTAGAAAGACAGAACCCCGAGACACTGTATAGTTGACGTTCGGATGTCAAGTTTTGTGTATCTTGTCACTCAATGTAAGCGAACCTCTAACTTGTATAACAATACCACCCAACCTTGGGAGACAGACAAATCTATGGGCCCGTCTGCCTTTACCTCTAAATATTTCAATCGATGCCCTTCAATGCTATTTTAGTGTCCGAGTTTACGAATTTTCATTTGATAAAATATTAATATATATTTTACAATGCATTTCCTTATAGCCAGCTTATGTTTTAATATTAAAATATTTGTTTGAAAATATTTTGGTACAATTCATAACAGTATTTCCTACTATCCTGCTGTAATAGTTGGTTTCCTATCCGCTTAGTTACGTTACGTGTTCACTGCACAGGATTAAGCTACAATTGTTCAATTGTAATGTTATACTATACTTATTACTGTAAATTCCTTTTCACAAGTTTATATAATGTAAATGCAATGTTTAGTAAAACTTCCTCCATTATTGTAGCAGAAGAACCCCCAGTTTTCAATGCAATGAGAGGATATGGGAATAATGATAGTAATTTAGAGGAACCTCCTGTTTACATTGTACCAACTTGTGTATAAATGTAAAAAAAAACTTTAAAAATTGTAATATTGAATATATATACACATATTTACGTTCGTAATACAGTTGTAATTACTTGTCATCTGCAAATGAAGAATTTGAGTTGATTTGAATTTAGATTGATTTATTCCATCTGGCTCCTGGAACATTCACCTAACAGATCAAATATGTTCATATTGCCTCTAGGATTAAAGTTTTTACTCAAAATAAAGCAGGTTTACGTATCTTTAGGTCGCCACTCATTTTGTTTACTATCAGCTAACTAGTTTTGGGACTACTGTCCCGTTATCAAATATGGCATCGATAAATTAAAATATAAACACATAGTCACAACTTAAACACCAATACAACACGAAAGGTACGATTAAAATAAACATTTGATATTGCCGGCCACTGATCAACGAAGTAACGAAGTCGCGGAAGGATACGATGCGACTACGTGACTATGTCACGTTTTAATCAAACCGTCCGTTTGTGTTGTGTTAGTGTGTTTAAATTGTAACTAGTGTTTATATTTTTTTTTTGTTGTAAGACTTTATCATGGGACAGTAGTCCCGAAACTAGTTATCTGCTAGTAAAAAAAAGGATTCACGACGGAAAGGTGCGTAAGCCTGCTTTATTTAGGGATGAAATTGGTTTGAGTATAATAAAATAATTCACATTTATAAATTCTATAATACTGGATTCCCTACAGTTCACTGTAGACCACCAACACCCACACGAATTCTCAAGCAAAAACTTTATATAAAAGTTGGGTTTAATGATGTCTTAAGCATAACTATTTAAAAGGACCACCCTAATAGTCCAAAGACTCTTTTAGTGAGGAGTTTGACAATGGTAAGATTGATATGTTTTCACTGTAAAATAAATTAAGGCTTCTAGCTTTCAAGCTTCATTACGAGATTAGTACCGAGTTTATTTTTCGGAAGATATTTTACCAAAGAAATCTGGCTGAGCATAAATACAAAGTCAAGTCTTAGAGTATTTTGGGATCCGTTCAATTGTCATGTTTGCTTTGCTAGCTACGAGCGACACAGTTCTATTCTACGACTACACAAGCTAAATTCCTAGCTTCTTTACTCCATCACACTTCTCTTTGGCTTGTCACTCAAAACAAGTATAATATATTTTGATAAATTCTCCTGCACACTTAATAAAATAATTTTGTCCTACCTTATTTATTTAATTTATTTGTTGTAATGTACCTTGTATTTTTTCGAATTGTTCCTATACAAAAGTTAATATGAAGCTGTAGGTGGCATGGTCGTATCCAAGTCGGACACATTGATACCATTTTCTTTTGAGGAATTCAGATGCCGAAAACACTATTGGGTTCAAATTGATATTCATATCATGAAATGTTTGTAGTCATATTTATCTTTATGCTAAAGTAAAACAGTATAAAATATGCATCATGTCATTTGATTAAGACATGTTTAAATTGTAAACAATATTAAAGTCCATTACTTACATGGACCCCCTTAAAACTGATCTGTAACGATACTTTACTATACTTATCGATACAAAATACTAAACTATTTAATTATTGTTACTCCAAAATTTAGTTATATTTACTTAGGTGCTGTAACTTTGAATTATTTCGATCATTAGTTCATTGGCGTAGTGATACAAATCTTCTTATATAGTCAACGCTACTAAATATAATTCAAGTTAAATTTTTTTTAACTACCATAACTTATGACCACAATATTTTTTTAACTTTGTTGAATGAATCTTACATGAAGTAACATGTGATTTAAAACAACTTCACTCACTATATTTAAATGTCAGGAACAAATTAAAGATACTTTATTAAGTAAATAAAATTATCCTATAGAAACTATAGCCGAAGGTCTATAAACACTTGGAGGGTCATGAGAGGGATTGTTCTGTTTATTCAGCAACTCGTCCTCTGATTAACCCCTTGTTATTATACACCTTGGGTAGGTTTTTAACATGGGATTCTCTCCGTGTTTTAAGAATCACAATTTTACGATTATGTAATTTGAGCACAATTATTCAAAGACTTACCAGTACCAAGTTAAAGTAAACAATAATATTACTCTTATCTTTCCATTAAATCAGAAAGACGGTAATTTGTATAGCGTAGGATATATTATAACAATTATATTTTATTATTTTATACGTTTAAACTGATATATAACTACAGTTGAAACCGATAGTTAGTAGGCTATTAATAATTTATATTTCACTTTACGTAAATTGATAAATAATGCCATTATTAAACCGCCTTTAACTTTCGTTGACCAAATATCTCTGATAAATTTATTAATAATTCTCTTTTGTTATTTCTGGACATTAACTTATCACCAACTAATTATCCGTCAAATTAAGAGTATGCAAATTCTTTACAATTTTGTATTATACTGGTACCTTTAGATCTAAATTCTAATTAGCAGGCAGCTGTGTTCATATATGTTGTGATATTCATTTCTGACTATCTATATTTAATTTATCTGCTTTATACAGAATTAAGAAAATCATACGTCTATTATAATTTGTATTTCTTTTTATGAAATGTTTAATCATGGAATTACTCGATATCTATTTAACAGTACACTTTTTTGTAGAGAAAATACGAAATAGTTTCGGCATCAATTCAATCTTTGAATTCCAATACCAAACTTGAAAACAATAAGTAAAATAATTTAAGTTTTTCTACAAAGTTTAAACTATAAAATGTAATCGCTAAAATTCCAATAAAATAAATTTTTAATTGACAAGGTCTTTCAGTATTATAGACACCATTGTCAGGAATTCGTAATGAAATTCTGAAGTTTTAATTGCTTTTTTCAAGATTTAAATAATTTCCAATAATGATCTCCTGGTGCAGATCATTACAAGGGGAAAATTACAGGTTTATTATTTCAAATAAAATCAAATTGTCTTTATTGCCATCAAACAGTGTAAACAGCATTAGCAGGAGTCAGTGTTACAAACATGGACTACAATTAAAAATGTAATATCCTTATAACAAGACATAGTACAAATAAAACAAAATATATTTTATTGGTTAAGGAAATTATAGATAATATAGTATGTATTATCAGTAAGAAACTCCTTTAGACGTTTTCCCAATTGTTTCAGGGGGAGGTTAACTTTAAGGCCTGCAGGCAAATAATTAAAAAGCTTAATACAGTTAAAAGAGATGTTACGTTGGAAAAAAGTTGTCCTGTGCTTTGGAATTTGAATGTTCAACCGTGGGTGGAGTGCAAATTTCGAAGAAAAACTATTGAAGATAATGTTTGAAGAATGA
The DNA here is from genome assembly GCA_963675035.1 of Allygus modestus. Lineage (NCBI taxonomy): Eukaryota > Metazoa > Arthropoda > Insecta > Hemiptera > Cicadellidae > Allygus > Allygus modestus. Next base: position 375,901,517 of record OY776112.1, read on the forward strand.
TTTTTGTAAAACATTACGGTTTCGAATATATACAAACAAGGGAAAGTAAGAATCTTATTCTGCCGAAAAATATTTTTGCAGGATGCATTTATTTTGAGTCCAAAAATTATCCGAAGGGCTTTTTTCTGTAGGCGAAAAATCGATGTTGTCCTTGAATCCTCAAAACCATAAATAGGAACAACATTTCCTATTGATACATACATATGAATTGATGTGGGTAAAAACAGCCATAATAAAGCGTAAGAAAAACATCATTGTTGGCAAATTGAGCAAGCTTTCGGAGGCAAACAGACATGAACAGACACGTAATTTAATTAGTTAATATTTACACTTTAATAATTATTTACGTACTTTTTATTAAGTGCATTGGACTTTGACCTTGCACGTTTCTACTCTATTCTCTTCTACCTTAGTGGTGTATGGAATCAGTCTTAATACAATTATCAAATGGATACTCAGATTGACCTGTTTCAAAGATTATAAACGTATTAGCCCTTAGTTATAAACGCTGTTTTACACAGTTAGTTTTAAATAAGGCCCCCTACTTATTTATTTATTTCTTAAGATATTAACTCCGGACCACCGTCGATCATTGTTTATCAACTTATACTTCATTTTGACTTAGTACATATATTTAGCCACTATCTTGGATCCACCATATAGGATTCAAATATTGTTTTCCAAATGTTAAGGTAGGGTTGTGACCCATCATAAAGAACTAATTTTATACGGTGAAAATAATGCTGCAATTCGTGTTTGAAAATTATTTGTTCTTAAGATGTTGATGATTTAAATAAAATTAATTTAAAAGATAATTTGAAATCCCCCAACCTGAAAACATGCCCATATTCTCATCATTAAATCAAATTATGACAATGTACTGCTACCGATCATAGTTGGCTGGCATTTTCTTCATTTTGAACAAATTAATATTGTTGCCATCTTAGATCCGCCATTTTGGAAAGAGAAGATTTGTTTAATGTAATGGTGGGGTTGAGATCCATCATTTCCAACTGTCTTAACACCTTGAAACCTATGCCGCAATCTGCTTCCAATATCATTTTTCGTTCTCATGATATTGACGCTTTCTGAAATGTTAAACAAAAATCTGTCAATATAATAAGAACGATAAGTGATATTTACGAATATGGGCACGTTTTATGGTTTGGGCATTTAAAATTGTCTTTACAATTATTATTTTGTAATAACCAATATCTTGAGAACATTTAATGATTTAAAAAAAAACGGATTTCAGCATTATTTTTACCATAAAAAAATAATTCTATAAAATGGGTCACAACCCCTACTATTACATTGGAAAAAATATATTTGAATCTTATATGGCAGATCCAAGATAGCGGCAAAAAAACATTATCTAAGTCAAAATGAAGTAAAAAGTTGATCAACAATGATCGGTGGTGGTCCGGAGTCGATATCTCAAGAAATAAAGAAAAACTAAGTCGGGGGACTCATTTAAAACTTATCCTGTATAATTGAGCCAATTTTTATATAAAAGGTGCTTTAAAAAATATAATATTTAGTGTGTTAAATTGTTGTTTCTGTGTAAATATTATTACTTCCGTACAATATTGAGCATTACAAATAATAAACAAAAGGAAACTCGCGCCTGATATTAAAGTACATTACACGATGTATGAACATCTAAGTATTGTATCCTTCATATACAAAATACTTCATATTAGTTATTAAGCCCCTTTGAACTTCAATACATCTTGTTTTGATGTTATTGACTACATTTTTAACACCACAAACAAGTAGACGGGTCGTCGGGTTGCAGCACGCCAGTGACGTATTTTTTATTCAACGGAGAAACATTGACATTGTTCCCAGGAGGACAATGTGGTAAAATGTTTTTGGCCTCGTAATTCCAGCTTGCTCTTGTAAATCTCAGTGTGATAGATAATTGAGTACATTCATACTGTACGAGGTTCACGTATTTGTACAATGTTTTGATGGACTATATGAGTAATGTATAATTTTATTAATCATTGCATTACGAAAATGGGTTTCAACAATTTTCTTTTATTTCTGAGCTGAATGATATACAAGTTTGTAAAGTTCACTTCGTAATAGGATGAATATTATTTGATTTTAAAATTCCGGTTGTTTTTCATAAATACAACACGCAATAATTAAAAACCAATATCTCTAGAGACATACAATTTTGAAAGGGGACAAAATACAAGATGGAGGAGAGTGGGAGGCTGAGAGATATTGTATTTGATTTTAATGGTTTAACAATAATCTAGAAAAATTATCATTAATCAATCTAATATTAAATATTATTTGTTATATTTTTTACTAATTTACAATATATAATTTATAGTAAAAACGATGTTAATTTATTCTTGATATACAATTATTTTTCCTACTTTATAAAGCTCCCGTATGTTTAACAAATCATTTTCATCACGTACCCCAGTTAACGATAAAACTTAACAATACCCCGTCACAGCAAGCCTGCGTACTCAGTGAATTTCCAATGCATATATACATTATATATATTATATATATTATATATATATACAAGGTGTACATAAAGTCCCGCAAGGGTTTAATATTTTTTGAATGATAAGAGATAAATCAATAAGATTTGGTACATCAACACTACACCAAAAAATCTCCTTTTCGAAGGAACTATCAGTTTTCTGTCATATCATGGGGACGTCCCGCAAGGAGTCAGAAGGAAATTTTAAATAGGAGCAGAGGTCAATATGCACATCACTTTAAAGGGCTTATCTAGCAGAGTTGAATGCCGCAAAACGCACTAAAAAAGGTTGATCCAGTAAAAATTGGCGGTTGTTCAAAGGTTTTACTTGGTTACATTTCATTAGTAGCCACAACCCCATTAAAGCAAAACTGCAACTAAAATGAATACTGCAGCTAAATACTACATTATGCCTGTCAATACAGAAGTGAAATACATTCATAAATAAGTGATATATATATAATTTTATTCATTTTCCATATGGTAACAATAGTTTTGAGTACGCGGGTTTGCTGTATCGAGGAAGATAAGAAACGCGTTTTTTTTTGTAATTATTAATATAAATCAACCATGTGAAGTTACATACCAAGTTTTATTAATTCAGGTTCATAACTAAGGTTTATACAATTCTTTACTTATTTTCCATATGAATAACATGGGGGCCGAGTATGCAGGTTTGCTGCAACGGGGAAAATTAATACAAAAATTGTTTTGTGCAAATATCAATATACTTCAATTAGTTGAAGTCACATACCAAGTTTCATTAATATACATTCATAAATAATTGAGATATACAATTTTATTTATCCTCCATAAGAATAACATTAGTTGACGTACTGTGTTTAACACTTTGAATATCGCTGCAACGGTTGGACGTAGAACAGCAATTAAAACACCAAAATGATTATTTTGTAGAGTAAAACTTATTGGTAGAAATAAATGTGAAGTTTTTAGTAAAAGTATCTGAGGAAAATCCATAACATTTTTCATAAGATTAACATGGGAAATTTTATGGACACGTTTTTGTACTTTTCTCCACAACCACTTAACCTAGGTTAATGATTCAAAAATACTAAATTTTGTTAAGCTCAATAAAACGGCTATAACCAAAATTGAGTGTTTTTAAATGTTATTGTAATAATTGAAAAATTCAAATTGATTTATGGAAAATCTAAAAACCCCATAAAACCCCCCACATAGTCCGATCGATCTGGTTTTCGAACTTAAGTCATATATGTTACTCTACACATTTGTGCCAAATTTCATCAAAATCGGGCGTTTCTTTCAAAAGTTATCGAGGTAACGGACATATTTATAGATTTGAACGAATAGTGTTTTTGGCATCTGGGGGCCTCAAAACGAAAATTTATCATGGTCTCGGGCTTAAGTCTCACCATGCCGCTTACGGTATTAGCTTCTTTCCTATAGCGGAAATTCGGTAAACATGTTTTGTATTCTTTTGCGATGCAGTTTAGAATTTTGAGTCAGTTTCTCCTTTGGTCAGTTCAGTTATTATGGTTGTGTAATGCAGCTTAATTTATAAATTTATTTAAACCTGACTTGAGATCCTTTGAAAAGCAGTTACACACAAAAAACATTAAATAACAAATAATTTAATTTAATATTTATTTACTGTTTAAAGGGAGAATTTCAACCATCATACTAGGTAATGAGTCTTCAATGAGAGAAAACATAACAATTTTTTGTGTCATATACATAGAGGACGATCTTTCTGTGTCCACATCAGTAATACTAACCACCCCCCATTGAAAGGCTGGCAGGAAAATAAAGTATATAAAACTTATTTATTTGAGTTCAGTAAAGCTTAACTGGTGGAGTAACTGATTTCGTCAGTATATCTATATAGCTATCCTAGTTACTGCAACAGTCCCTCGAAAGGTGAGGACACAAATAGTTTGATTCCTTGGTGCGTATCCAAACTAGGCTTATAAGGATCATTGAAGTGCAAATGGGATACTACAATTTTGAGGTGCCACTTGAATTCCTGAGGCTTCAACTTGGACTCTTAGAGGTGAGAAGAAAGGTGAACGATCTTGTACTGCTGCACAAACTAATAAATGGTGTTGTCGGCTGTCCCGAGTTTCGCTTTCTGATTGAATTTCGGATCCCGAGCAGCACTCGCTCCCAGGACATATTTTGCTGGCGTGCTATGCCATCTCTGTATAGCCACAATCTATAGCTACATTCCTCGATGGTAGAGACTGGGAAATGAGACTGCCAGGGATGTGGGATTCTTCAGATCCTTTCCCCAATCCTTCAGAGAGTGCATCAGAAAGGTTTTTCTTGGGTGATATAGCAGACCTTTACTTTTGAATCCAAACAGAAATAATTGAATGACATTATCGTATTAACATTGTCTTGCCTACCCACTATATTGTCTCATATAATGTTATCTCATATGAGCTGTGATTACATGAATTGTATGATGCATTGTTATGCCCGCATGCTTTTAATTATATTGTTAATGTAGAACATTATTCAAATTGTTTTGTACCTGATTCTATTATTAACACTATAAATATATGCTACATATTACACGTGCTAGGTTTAATAACAGTGGCATTAAATAACTAGATCAAAACCACGAAGTCTGACATTTCTGTGATCCAGATGTATATGTTATTCAATTATTGAATATTTGTTAGTGTGTAAGCTTTGTAAAATAATTCCTAGCAACATTATCAATCTTGTTTTATTAAAATTTTAAACTTCTATTAACATTATTAACTTCTTATGGTTTACCTTCATTAGTGAAATAATAGATCTGGAATAAAGTTAATATACTAAAATTACGAATGATGTAAATAAGTATATAACTCAAACTAAACTACTATGAGTGTACTGAGTTCACTGGCTTTCTTGTGCTAGTATTAAAGAATCACGTGACTTAATTTTTCATTTTGAAAGTTAAAAGAAAAAAGCTAATAACATAAAATAATATAACCATATAAACAAATATACATCAAATAAATAGCATACGAAATTAAATTATATTAGTGAAATCATTGTGTATTTAATCTAAATAACAGAGCATGGTATACGAGGTAGAAGACAAAATAAATATACTACAAGGATCACTATGCAATTTAAGTCGCACTAGTTTTATTCTACCAGTAATATTTGCTCTGACAGACACTTAATACTAACATAATATGCGCCAGTTAACACGGATACGACATATCTGTTTTCGTGCCATAAGAAGTAAGGGCAGTTTTCTTATAATGAAAGTTTATTTTTAATAGGTTTTCTTTTGAAAGCTAATCTAAAAACATAATATACTGAGTTTCTCTAGTCTGTAGTGTTGGGGTGAACTTTGATATTTGGAATTTAGCCTAAAAATCTGGATAATTTATAGTATAATAACGGCTACACATCATCAATATGCATCTTGGAATATAGTTGGATATAACTTTATTTAATAGCATCGTTTCTAGAAATATAGTAAAAGTTCATAAAAATAATCTGATAATAACTATGGTCTATGACTTAAGTTTTTTTATTGAATACAAAATAAAAATTAATATAAATATGTAAACCATAATTAAATTTAATATTCTATGCTGTCTGCTTGATTTTCACAAACAACTAGTACAACTTTTGTAGTTAATTCTTAAACAGATTTATAGGACGAGAAATTGCAATTCTTTGATTCGTTGCCATTTTCAAGTCAAAATTCATAATCCAAAGAAAACTAAGTTATATCAAATTAGTTTTTTTTTGTTAAACAAATAATACACTTGGTAAAAAGAGTTGTAAACTACTATAGGATTTTGGTTCTTGGAGCTTCAATTGTAATTACAAACCTGTCACCTTGTGTCGTCGTTTTGATCTAGAACTCATTGGCGGATATTAAATACTCTCGACGAAGAGAGTAAATAAAACAGTAAGTTTATAATATTTAAACTACTTGATATAAAGTCTATACGCTTTGTATAGTATAATTTTTCTGTTGTTTCTAGTTGTGCCTCTTATTAACAGGAAAGTACTCGTTAATTTTTTTATTTTCTAAAACAGCTAGACTCTATTTTTTAACGAATCGATAGCTGGGTTCTCAACCGCTATAATACTAAGTGTCTTGTTACGTGTGTATATGTTTTACACATGCAAAATTAAAATATATCTGTACACAAAATGTTCTATTGGAACAGTAAATAGTAAAGATAAACATTTTTAAGTGTATAAATTGATAAAAATTGTGAAAACAATAATTTAAATTTGTGTTATATTTAAATAAAATAAACAAAATGGAAGTACCACTTTTAAATTAAAATAAAATTCAAGAATTAATTTAAAATGTATTTTGGCAAACACGTTGGTTGAATTATGAGATGACGTTTTCTTCATTTCCAGTTAAAAGCCCCTTTTGAAGTTCTAAAAAGATTACAAATAAGAGGATTTCCAACGCATGCTCTGATGTTTTCAACAACGAAGTCTCAGGCAATCGGCTGTTTCCAAGAAAGGGATTAATGAAGAAATCTTTACTAACTTGAATAAGAATAAAGTCAAGGTATTTAATGCATAATTTTAAAACCTTCCATTTTCGATTCAATTGTCCTTTGATGGAAGAGTGTTCTACTAATTTTGTCCAATATTAATCTAAATTTTTATTTAAAATACGCCTTCGATCAAGATTTTTCTCTGACACCCTTCTGGCCCCCAGTGAATGTAAAATGTTAATAGGTAATATTTTGAATAGTTACTCAGTCCTAATTTAAACGTGTTGAGTTTCGCTACTTTGAGATATTCAACGTAGATTTTTAGCCGTTTCTATGGTTTAAATAGTACGGTATGTATTTATAAACGACTTTTGGCCCACAAGCAAGTGATCATTAGATTCTATGTTTCGGATATATTCTCCAGATGTTTCTACTAATAAAATCTATTCTCAACCTCAAAACGTTCTGAGCACGCTTTTGTAATATTTCTACCTCGTGACAGTTTCTTAACACTCACATAACATATTTGTTAATGTTATACAACATTTCATCAATATAAATCTTAATTTTATATAAGTTTTAATTATACATAGTCTTACAAATCTTTTTATTGTGGGGAAAAGGTATGGGTGGGGGGGTTATTTGGGGGCGGGTAAGGTATAATTTATAAACAATTATTATTATTGTTCTGATCGTTAAATGCCATATGATAAGGTTGTGGTGTTACCATATTCCAGTGTAGACTAGATAGAAAGATGTGTTTTATCCAAAAGTAGTATTTTGATATAAGACAAACGTTTTTCATACCTTATAAGTCTGATGTATTTGATTTTCCCTTTATTGCATTTCATCTGTCAGTCGCGACCTCAGAAGAAGCTGCTTCAGAGTTGTTTCATTTTCGTTGACAGGAATGATTTATTTGTAACTGTACGCTAAGTATTACAAGTTTAATATAAGTATTGTAGTGTGTAGGTCATACTTTGTTTCTTGTAATTGATATTCCTAACAATACTAAACTTTATTATTTCTTAGGAAGTTCATAAAGATGTACTATTGTATTTAGGACCCTGTTTCGTACATAACATAAACTCCAACGTGAAATTTGGCAATTTTTATTTAAGGTCCAAGAAGTAAAATACTCATAACATTGGAATTGTACGTCCTAACTCCTGTGACTGGGGAATTAGTAAGCCGTCTGACGACGTGTAAGAAAATAAACTGCCAAAGGGCAAGAAAGTCTTTTTGGATATTGAGTGTAACAAAGTCACCTTTCATCCTGTCACCTTCTTTTACCTCTGTCGTCTGTGGTTTCTTATAAACCCTAATTAAACATGGAGACCCTATCATTTTTGCATCAAAAATATGTTTGCATTAACCCTTGCCTTAAGCATGAACACTTGACATAAAGTCAGTGCATATGGATCCTGTATTTACGCATGCACACAGCTGCATGGTTCCTATGCTTTTACGAAACTTGTTACTTGTTTTTTACCATGAAATACTATATGGTTAAATTTGGTGATGGACTTCAGGGACACCTCTAAAATGTATACGTTAATAATCCTACGACCAAATTGTTGTTCAAGCATTGCCTGTAGTGCTGATCATGTGGGTTTGCTCTTGTAACCCAAGCCCTGACTGTTAACACTCACATATCTTCGGATATGGGATAGTAACACGTAATCCATCCTAACATGCCTCTTGGATGTAAAGCAAGGTTATAACGAACTTTGAGTAAGTGTATATACTTAAGGACACATAAGTATTTAAAATTATACAATTAAGGTAATATACGTTTCAAATTATGAAGTAGGAAACCCGCTGTTATACGATTTATAATAGTGATTCTTTCGGCACTAAAAGAATAATTTATTAGATGTCAACCTTTACTAAAATATAATAAGTTAAAAAATACATATTTTTTATATTTAAAATTTGTAAAAAAGCTTTGAATTTATGTATCCTTCTACGTTCAACAAAACAATCAAAAAAGCTATAGTCAACTGAACAATCTTTAAATTATTATTTATTAATTATGCTGATTTACAAGCAGATTCTGAATTAAGCTGATTTTTTATTATAAAAATAGTATAAATTAAAGACATTGCTCATTTAACAGTGATCACTCAAAGTAGTCACAGCAAAATATCTAAAATTTTCTAGTTAAAGGTTGTCAAATTTATACCAGTTATTTAGAGTAAATAAAACAAAATACAACACAACTAAAATCATCATTTCACAAACAAATCTATGGAAAAAGCAGATATACGAATAAATTGTTTATAAGGATGCTTACGCCTGCAATACAAATTGCTACATTTTTAATGCAAGTAATATAGTTGTAAGTAATTTCCTTTAGAACTTTCGCAATTTACATTGTGATTGAAACTGCATTATGGACAGTTGTTCCTTGAAAACATGATCAAGCAACAAAAAATATGGAAAATATGTTTTCAAGATTGAATTGTATGCTTAAGTTTGCAAAAAGGTTTGATAATTTGTTTATTTCTGTTTGTGCCAACTATCGTGTCTATTGCTGTACTATTTATATTTGAGTGCCATGGGCAGATTTTTTATAGAGCATTGACACAATCAAAATGGAAATTGGTCAATCTAGCGGACATCCCTGTTGTCAAACACGTAACCCTCGGTCTGAAGCAATGTTACAAGATGCTAAAGGATAGTCTCGTCAAACTCATCAACGTTAGTAGGCGTAGAAAATAACAGTTTATTTCCAGTGGTTAAAATTTAAAATAAATATATGGTTAAAGTAATCCTTTCATAGAGGAAATTAAAATCAAATTAATGCGGGAATTAAGGGGTGGTTGGGCTTTTCAACAACGTAGTAGTTAAACGAGACACGCTATCCAGCCACCATAATGAAAGGATATTTGCATAGAAACGCAATATTCACTTGCTTTTAATGACCGCTGATCAAGATAAGCACATGGTTTCTGTTTGTATGTTAGTACTCGAGAGTAGAAATAGAATCAGAAATGTTTTAAAAATGTGATATACGGGAATATTATAAAATTTAACTAATTATTACATCATAGTGAACCATAGATTTGTCATTAATTAACTATATATCTTTGAACGATCAGACATATAAAATTATAAGATATAATCACTTGGGAGGATTATAAGCCTAGTAGTTTAGAGCATTATTATAGTTAATTAATCTTAAGAAAATATGATATTCTGAAAGTTTAGCATAGGATAAAAAAGGATATTGTTTACTCTAATATATGAATGAAAATGAATTAGAAGAAAAGCTTTCACACAAAAAGTCAACACCAAATAATATCATCCAGAGTGTTACAACTGGAGAATTACTTTCAAACGGACTGTGGAAGCCACATTGGTTGCGAAGGGATATGCATCCTAGGTAAGCCTATAGGGTAATATAACCAGATTATACGCGAGACCTTCCACCATTGAGCAGGACACCTGCTCTTATTGATCAGAATCATGTCCCTACTCTTCCTGGATGGCTTTATCCACTAGCATTACTTCAATACTTCATTTTTACAAATTAACATTAATACATTTTTCCCACAATGCTCATATAAGGCAGCTACAATAACAACAATATAGAATGTGAAAATACATCTTTTCCAGGGACGAAAAAACAATTTCCATTAAAAATTACAAATTGACATTCTTTGAGCTCAATGTTAGCCTGGACTCATTTATGAGTCTAGAGAAAGTTAATAGTATTTTTATAGTGATTGCTTCTTTATTTTTACTGTAAATCATATCACAAATACCTGCTAACGGTGTTCAATTGAAAATATAACTAATCCCTAACAATGTGTAGAACAATAACGATAAACAACTTTCCTTTTTACCTAAAGATTACCTTAAATTGAATATCTCACTAGAAGAGGTATCTTATATAGTCCTCTAACTCAAAATGTAAAACTTGAATATTAAATATATTTTAGAATATTGCAACTGTTTCCTATTGAAACAAAACAGAATTAAAATTGATATAAAAATAACGACAATGGACTAAAAGACTGTTTTAGTAAATGAAAGAGCAACTCCAAAGGAAAATAAAGCTGAAAACTTAAGAACACCTCGGAGAGTCGTGTGGGGGGTTGTTTTGTTTACTCAGCAACGCGCCCTCTGATTACCATCAGAAGTGTCAGGTTGCGCGGGAATGTTTTTACATTTTGTGCATTCCCTGTAGAAAAATAAGAGTAATAGTACTAACATTTATTTATTAACTAAAATAATTCAAACTAAATCCACATCGTTAAATCATTTTTCAATTTAAATAGTTTAACAGATGATTCTTTACTAACGATGGAACAATTTAGACCAGATAAAAACACATCTTACCTAGTATTTTTAGTGAATTTACCCTATAGAGAAGAAGCTATTACCGTAGTCGGCATGGTAAGACCTAGGCCCGGGACCAAGATAACTTTTCGTTTTGAGGTCCACTGATGAAAAAAAACACTCGTTCAAAACTGTATATATATGTCTCCGTGAGCACGAAAACCCTCGTAAAAATAATCCGATTTTGACGAAATTTGGTATTATAGACAGAAGCATTTGTGACTTTAAATTCGAAAACCAGACAGATCGACCTATCCGAATGGGTATTTTGGTGGGTTTTGTACCCCCATAATGGTTTTTTGGATTTTTTTACATATAGTTTATGAAAAATTCAAATTGTTTTTCATTATAATCAGCTTAAAAAGACGAACAGTTTGGTGTTTTGATCAAGTCTACGTTAAATGGTTACTGAGATATTGAAAATGCTAAACACAGTACGTTTTCCAATGTTATTCTTATGGAAAAAAAGAACAATTCTCGCTTATTTATCAACTTTTCCTAATGAAACTTGGTATATTGCTTCATATCATTGTAGTCTATTGATCTTTGCACTAAAAAAAGTTTGGCCTTTAGTTCCCGTAGCAGCAAACCTGCGCACCCAGCCCCATGATATTCTTAGGGAGGAAAGGAACGTGTTATCTCCCTTAATAATGAACATAAATTAAAAAAAATTATGTGGCTTTACCTACTTGAGTTATATTGATATTTGTATAAAACCCCATTTGTTGTGTTCCTTGCTTCAGCAAACTTCATACTCAGTCGCCATGTTATTCTTATGGATAACAATTAAAATGTCATAAATCATTTATTTAGAATGTATATTGATGAAACTTGGTATTTGATTTTATGTGGTATTAAGATACATATATATGCATTGGAAATTCGCTGAATACGCAGGTTTGCTGCTACGGGTGTATTTAATTGTGGGTTTAGTTCTGCCCACATGAGTTAATAAATAATTCATTTTATTTATTCAATTTATATTTATAATCTTCTCCTGTGGGGTTTGTAAGAACATTATCTTTTCCTAGAAGAAGGTCATTATTACTTACTTACTACAACAATGTGAATATAAGCAAACGTAGTTTACCATGACATCGAAATCAGAACTCAATGAGGGATTTGCGATAAAGAGCTTCCTTCCTCTAGTGACCATGCAGTTTGTCCTATCAGTGTATTTTAATATTTAAAGTTCAGCGGGTCTTGTTGGTTATAAGGAACGTTTGTTGTACAAGAGAATTGCTTGTATTTAGTGACTAACGGACACTTTCACGAATACCTAGCAAGTTCACGAAACATGTTTACAGTGATCGACAGAAGAATTTGAGAAGGGACCCTCTAACTTGTGTAAAAATGTATACCAGATTTCCTTCTCAAATCAGACTAGAAAATATTATAAATACTTTTAGAATAAAAGTTAAAGTATATTTTCCTGGAAGGGATCCCTACATATTGAGTGAAGTTGGGTAACCTATTCAATGAAAGGTGTTGATTTGGGTTTATATAGTTACAATATTTGAATTTTGGTTTTAAAGTCTGCGTTTAATGTGATTGTTTGGTTTGTGTTTCTGTTGTAGGTATTTGACATGTTTAATGTTAAAACTATTTACACGAATAAAGTATCTTTTGGTTTATAATTTTGAATCTTGCTCCATGGCCGGCCAGACTTGGAACTACAAGAGTGTGGTAATTGTTACAACTGGAATTGCTCTTTGTGTAAGTGAAAAAACTCTAGTCACAAAAACAATGTAGACAGGGAAGGATGATAACGTAATCCAAAGACCGGCAATACAACGTTGTTTTCATGAATGACCAGCATAATGAATATTTTACTGGAAATGGAGAACAAAACAGTAAACTCATAACTTATGACTGATAATGAAAAGTTACAGTAGCTGTGTTTAGTAACACGCTGTACAAATTTTAATTAACTAACACTCGAAAAACACCGTTTAAGCCGTGGTTTAGACGGTTTATTAATTTTAATAAATTTATTTAATTATAACTTACCGTTTACAATGAAGATTACACATGTATGAACCGTTCACTAGTTCAATGTGTCACTTCATTTGTGAAATTGTCAACCAGTAGTTGGATACAACTTGAAATATCGATTTACCATTTTAATTTTTCAACGAGACGAGAAAAATCCAGCTTTTGTTTTAAAAACATTAAATTTTAGTTTGACTAATTGAAGTTTTAACCTATGGTTTATATCGAAATATGAAAATACTCAACAATGTTTGTACGCCTGAAGTCACTGCCTCTCCAGCATGGCTGTATCCAATAACACTTACCCCATTAGCTCACAAAGAACTTTCTTTTCCAAGCAATTTATCACAGGTTTCCTACAGACACATACTTTCACATAAAATGACGATGTTTTTGTCTAAGAAACAATTTTATTTTATGTCATCGAATACGAAGATCCATCAATAAGAAACTTATATCAAGTTTAACTTTAGTAGTTAATGAGTGGTAATAAATAATGGTAAACTGCTTCTTTTCTCATATTGTAGATATTGTCTTTTTATATCTAGAAAATATAGTTTTAAAAAGTGAGCCGGAAAGTGGTATAAATTCAAGTATGTTCAAATTGACACTAGAACTATAATTAAGCCCTTTTGGCGGTTACGGATGTCGTCTATCCTCAATAAGAAACTCTTGAGTCGATGGAAAAGGAAAGGTATACTCCTACAGGTTGGAACAAGAGAGGAAGATACGGCGACGGCAGTGCTAGTCTTCGAAGGTCCTTCTAAAGCAACAAGAATATTCGGTAGAATACGTGACGTAGAATATAAATAATACATTCACTCTGACCATCATTAATTGTTGTGTGGGTCTTTCAGTCAGTCAATTGTCAATTATTGACAGTCTCTGATTGATGATGACGACTGTGTCAGTGTTGAGTTACGATGTCTTTCAGCCGGCCTATGTCAGTCACCTGCATTACTCTTGCAAAAAACATGCTAAATACTCCTGGATGGTGTAGAGAATCATGAAATATATTGTTTTGTTTTAATTTATTGATTCAGTTATATAATTTACTTTCCTTTGTGATATATTATTTTTAATTTAACTTTAATCATATAATAATATTTAGATTGCGTTTATATAAACTGTAATGTAATTTACAATTTTATATCCATCAGCTTATGAAAATTACAAGCACATGTACAGTCATCATTACAATGTTCAGGAATGTTCAAGTTTTATAAGAAAAGTATTTCATGTTGCAAAACCAGCAAACAAATTACGTTCACTTATTTCAGATAGAAAAAAAACACAAATTATGTATATTGTTTGAGGGAATTTACATACTGCAATATAATTAGAAAACATTAATGTAAGCATACACAGTTGTAATTAACAAAAGTAAACCTATCACCAATCGTTTTGGAAAAGTTATCTCTTGACAAATACATTCCGTGCACCGTATTAACCGTAATAATGTGACATCTAACGCATATATATAGTGAAAAGTAATTGTAAAGCAAGGATTATTTTAACATTGTATCATTTACTCACAATGTACACTAATTGTATCACATATTCACATTACTTAATCTAATCAACATTACTTTAAATAATAACCTAATGTTTATAAGGAAAACAGAAACAGAAAACAGAAATGGATACCGGTAACAATTATAATTTTATAGCCTGCATTGGTTCGAGTTCATTTTCGTCAGTGCAACACAAACACAGGTACTTTGGTATTATACGGATGCCACTGTTATACAGCGCGCTGCGGCAGTTATGTTAGGATGGGTTATCATAAAAATGGTTGTAGGACTTTTCTTGTTTCATTACGAATCGAATGATACCGGATGAGTCATACTTCGTTGGTATCTGAGCAGATCAAAGAAGGTCCAGTGTATGTCCAAGTATTGACCTAAGGAATACCACTTGAAGCCCCAATGATACAAGCTCCCAGTTTACTCCCATTACCTTAGTTGGGTTTCCTCAATATTTTTTTAAATAACGAAATTAACCTACTAAAAATCTCCTTTTTACATAAGTCTCTGAATAAAATTTGAATTCAAGTTCATGAATAAAAATTATATATATGATACCGTAGCAAACCAAGCCACTATTGTGTTGAGATTTCAAACGTGTCATTTTATTCAGTAATATATCGTATCAGCTAGAATAAGCATGTTTCATCCTATAATCCCCCAATCGTTGAACAATATACGGAAGCTGTTGATTACATTATACCCATCATATGCTCCAGTCCGCCTCTCCATAGCAGATTTGTTATCAAACGCCAAAAGTAGGATGTTTATTATTTCCCTTTCACAAAAAGCAGAGCAGAAAATAATAATACCCCCGTAGCAGCAAACCTGAATACTCAGCGAATTTCCAATGCATATTAATTTATCTTAATACACCATAAAGCAACATACCAAGTTTCATCAATATACATTCATAAATAAACGATTTATAACATTTTAATTATTCTCCATAAGAATAACATGGCGGATGAGTATGCAGGTTTGCTAAAATAAGGAACACTAAAAATGGGCTTTTATACAAATAACTATATATATACATACAGTTTCGAACGAATGGTGTTTTTTGGGTCTGGGGATCTCAAAACGAAAAGTTATCATGGTCCCGGGCCTAGGTCTTACAATGCCGACTACGGTAATAGCTTCTTCCCTATAGGGGAAATTCGCTAAAAAGTAGTCACTTTGGTGTCTCACCCTTCCAAAATCGTCCGTTATTGCCGGACAGTGGCCGATAATACTGATGTGGTTTACAATGCCCCCAATGAAAAATCACCACTGCCAAAGGATCAACGGCCTGTTTTAATACATCACTTCTTGACAAAAGAGTGTTCCTCTTAGTTATTAACTTTGTTGGCATATTTTAATGTATGCTGGGCCGAGAGGAATTACTTAATCAAACATCGATTTAAACTTCGTGCCTTTTCCCATTGTTTTTTTCCAATTTTTATAAAATATAAGCAATAATTACCTGTTATTAATAAATCTACGTTTGGTAATTATTATAGATCTAACGAAATTAGGTTGGGGATAAAATACTTACTTTTTATGTAGTTTTACTTGTCAGTAATATTTGTTTTCACATTTCTGTCTATATATAAGCAAATAGTAAAATTTAATGACATATTAGAAATAATTTACTAATTTTTTACGGTAAGTAAACGTTGGATTCTGTAAATACAATATTATTTCACGTTCATACATTTTAACAGCACTGATGATATTTTATTTGAGTAAAAACTACCTCTGCAATTAGCGGATGTAAATTTTTTCATTAGATTAAACCAAATTCGTACAACTCAATCATTTAAAAATGGTATAATACTCTCATGTCTAATACGTTTAAAACAGAAATGTAAAACATTTTATTGACAATGAAAATACCTAATCACCTCAAAAGCAGCTTCTGACATAAACTTTATTTCGAATATTATAGCGTATTTCCGCTATAGGGAAGAAGCTATTACCGTAGGTCTCATGATAAGACTTAAGCCCGAGTCCATGATAACTTTTTGTTTTGTGGTCCCCAGATGTCAAAACACCATACGTTCAAATATATATATATATATATATATATATATATATATATATATATGTGTGTGTGTGTGTGTGTGTGTGTGTGTATGTGTGTGTGTGTGTGTGTGTGTGTGTGTGTGTCCGGAAGCACGATTACTCTCGTAAAAAAGGTCCAATCTCAATTAAATTTTGTAAAAATGTGTACCGTACTAATTATTTAAACGAGTTCGAACACCAGACGAATCGCACCATCCAAAGTAGGGTTGGGGGGGGAGGTTTTGTACCCCAAAAATGTCTTTTTTGGGGGTTTTCACATGTAATTTTTATTTAAATCAAATTTTAATTTATACCTTTGAATTCAGCTTAAAAAACAAACAATTTAATATTTTGATCATTTCTCTACATAATTTTGTTACTGAGATATTGCAAGTGCTAAACACAGTACGTTATATTGTACGCAGTACAATATAATGCTATTCTTAAGGAGAAAAATAAAATGTTATATTTCACTTATTTATGAATATAAACTGACGAAACTTGGTATATGCCTTCCTCTGGTTGTGGTTTGTTGTTGTTTGCACAACAAACAAAATTTACACGTATGCTTCACGTAGCAGCAAACCTAGGTACTGTACTCGGTCCCTAAGTTATTCTTATGGAGAATAATTAAAATTTTATCTATTTATTTGTGAATATATTTTTATGAAACTTGGTATGCGGCTTTATGTGGTATTAAGACATTAGAAATTAGGTTTTCTGTGACGGGGGTATTTTTAAATAAGATATATTAATTAAAGTCTTTTAACAATGAAAAGTGAATCATCGAGCACCTCTCGTTTGCTTGTTTTATAATATTATGTATTAACCTATAAAACAGCTATATGTTTTGTTGTATAACAATTACCATTTTAATCTACAAACTAGACGACAGTCTGTGGATTGCAAAGTCCACAGACACTATTTTATTCAACTGAGATGAATGTCCATTGCTCCCAAGAGGGCAAGGTTGTAAAAAGTATTCTGATCGCGGAGTTTCAGATCTCGTAATTTAGATTATTCTAAAAATAATACTTCAATTAAACAACAATTTCATATTCTTAATTCTTTTTAGTTTTCTTTTTTATAGTCGCGCTATAACTGAAAACAAATTCTTCGTCATACTGATTCAAAAACAGCTGTTTTCAACACATAAAATTTATCAATTCAGATGGTAAAATTGTTCTCTTTAATCAGCTGTTAAGGCGGTCCCACACTTCTCGCAAACAGGACTGAACATTCGGCCGAAAATTCTCCCGAATGTCATTTAAGAGATTATTGTGGACATTTTCCATCGCTGATCAGTAAACAAAGTTTCTCGACATTTCGGGATCTGGAATCTGATATGATCTTCAAGTGAGAAAAATACCTAGGATATGAAAAATCACACAAAATATTAAAGGCACAATCCAGATTAGGCTGTAAAACGCATAAAGCTAAAACAGAGAACTTTAAAAGCAGTCAAAATAATACAATTGTGAAAATCAAACCAAACACAAAAGCTACAAACAGTTTCGCTCTAGTCACGTCGGGCAGTACTGTACCGCACCGTGTGTTCGGTTTGTGCCTGGCTTTAGTATTTGGTTTGATTTATCCTTTTGTTTTATGTTTACTGTTTTCACAGTTCTCTGTTTTGCTTTTTGTGGTTTTTCCAGCCTCGTCTGGATTGTTTCTTTAATATTTGTTATAATTTTTTTATATTCTAGGTATTTATCTCATCTGAAGACGGGATCAGATTCCAGATCCCGAAACGTTCTGAAACATGTTTTTACTAATCAGTGATGGAAAATGTCCTCAGCAATCTCTTAAATAACATAAACGTACTATCACCAACAATGAATTTTAAACAAAGAATTCTCCCAAATGTTCACTGAACATTCCTTTCCATATGTTCCCTTACGTATTAAAAAGTTCGTCGTAATACTTCAAACATTCGGAGTTCGGCCAAATGTTCGGGCGTGTTTGCGAGAAGTGTGGGACCGCCTTTAAATATAAATTGAACGAATTTTTCAACTTGTAAACAATGACAACTTGTGTAACAGCTGTTTGTTTAGAATAGCAAGACCAAGATGGAAGAAGACTTTTAAAGGTAAATGAAATTTATTTTTTGTAATTTTTACCCCAAAATTGTTTGTAGTATGACATTAAATATGGTTCATCACTGAGACCAAAAGAGGATTTTTGATCCCGATTTATTTTCTAACCTTGAACTGACTCTGCAATTGAATTCGAGCTCGTATTGAAAAGCTCCTATTTTGGTGATAATGTGAATTTTTTTTAAATTCTCATAAAATATGATCTGGCTTTTTTGAACTAAGAAACAGTCACTTAGAATGTAATACTTACCCGTTTATTAAGTTTCAACATATTAAACCTATTTTTTGTCATATTTTTGGGGACTGATAATTTAAATTTACATTGGTAAGGTATACGTAAATTAGTTAAAAACGTATGCTGTTTAAAATCAAAGTAAATTACAGAGAGAAATATTATCTAAAAACGTAAAGTAGACGATACAAGAACACCTCGGAGGGTCGTGCTGGGTAGTGAGGGGTTGCTTGGTTACGCCTCAATGTTCTCCCCTGATTACATTATAGTCTGTATGCACCACCACAAAGGCTTCTGGGGTTTATATATATGAATAAATATATTTTTGTTTTTTCTAAAACCGTAAATTTTAACCGTAAACCGTACATTCTAAACCGTTAGATTCAATCTGTAAATATTTTACTACAATACTAAACATCCAAGATACAAATAAAACGTTTTCAAATAAATTTCAGAGATAATTCTGCATTTTCTGCGACCTAATGCTCTTTGGACCGATTTCGCCTATTTATCTCTGATAAATTGTCTTCCCATCCCCTGCCAAGAGCTTGACAGGGATGACTCCAGTGACCACCAGGACGGCCGGTTCGGACACTGTACGGTAGGCAGAGCATGTTCAGAGCGCAGCTTGACGCTGTACTCGAACGAGCCGTGTCCTATAAATCACTCTAATGTATTAATATTACTGTATACGTATATTTAACCGGCTACTAGCAATTAGATTAATGTATGTAGGGCTCTCGTACATCGTAGAATATTTTACTAAATAAACCTGAGAGAACGATTACTTCCAGCCAACATATGATCAAAAATGTGTTTTACGTGAAGGTTAAATCTTATAATAACATTATTTACCTTTTTGTGTTACATATTTACTACTGATTTTATTTATTTATCTTAAAATTACTTTAAATTAAATATTTATATAATTTTTGGGGAGATCTTTCAGTTTCTTCTGAATAAAAACTGCTGCACATAAATTGCAACATTTTACAGTCTGTGGTTAGTTCTGTTGCCATGATTGGGACAGATGGAAAAATGGCGGTTCGTGGGCTTAATTTTTTCTTTGAGATTAATATGTTTATGAGAGACCTAGATTAATTTAGCTCTTGGATACTAGCGCTACTGGTCTCAGAATGCAAAAATTGGAACGATGCAGGAAATATCTCAAGCTATTTTTCCAGAGGTAGAGTTGGAAATTGTCACTGTATATACAGCTGACACCGTAAATAGCTACCTTCGGTACAGTTTAATGAAGACAAATTTATTTGAATAGGGGATTATAAAATGTAATAAAGCTGCTGTTTGGATTTTGGTTTTAATATTAATAAATAAATAATAATTATATTTTATGTCGATAGTGTTTAAAACTTAAAACCGTATACATATGTTTTTAAGCAATTTAAAAAGTTGCTTATATCCCTATAAACTGTACTAAACTCTTCTAACTCTATTAAATAAAATACTGTAGCCGTATTAAATGTTGAAATGTAATACAATGTACAAAATCGTCTACATGTAAACTCTATAAACATAAATAAGACACTGTTGTGAAATCCAATACTTTGTACATTGGCTTGGTAGTTTAAACAGAAACAGAACAATGGGTTCCAAAACAGTTAAAAGCTTTAACAGTTTAGACCGATATTTTGTTACGTTGGCATTGTTCTTTAAATCACTTTATCCGTTTATCCGTGGATTTTTGTAACCGTCATCAACACTGGTTATACACTTATTATTCATGACAACGAACATTAATATATACTGAACAAGCACTATCAGTAATACAATAGTGATAAATGTCAGTTTTGTTAGATCAACTTGTTTTACAT
Organism: Allygus modestus; assembly: GCA_963675035.1. Taxonomy (NCBI): domain Eukaryota; kingdom Metazoa; phylum Arthropoda; class Insecta; order Hemiptera; family Cicadellidae; genus Allygus; species Allygus modestus. Next base: position 375,922,554 of record OY776112.1, read on the forward strand.
TAATTTTGTGTATGTTTAAAACATGTAGAAATAGTAACAGCAAAGCTCTAGCATTACGTCTAGAACGATACTTCTTTAATCAATGGGATATCATTTTCTATATGTGTTTTCATAATCAGTCAACATCACATGTTATTTGCTATTGTTTAATAAATAGTTATATTGAGTATGTTATGCCAATACTGCACTCTGATCATGAACTAAATATCTGATACACGTAAGACATGTAATTTTAAAATTATTTAATGTAATTTTTTTCATCCTACTGTAGTAAATTGTTTAAAGTCACTTGATTTAAAAAAAAGAAAACCCACCACTGTTAAAATGCTTTCTCATAAATTTCCTACATTTCTAAAGTTATAAGCGATGAGACAACTTCGGTCGCCAAGAGTGCTATAATTCATTGTAACATGTGATCTCTGATCTGCTACCATCTTTGTGATATATTGCTTCACAGGAGCTTTGCTTTTCGCCTTTACCCGAATTGTACTTCTCCGTTTTTAGGTTAAATATTCTTTTACTTCACATACTATTTAGAAAACATAGTTAACACATTTATTTGCTAAAACAACCGTATTTTATGAAAACCAATGGAAATGTTTATGGCGAAACCTAAAGGTACATAGATATATATTTTCTAAAAAACAGAAGGGTTAGTACCACACGATGGACTACATAATTACGCAATATTTAGTAATTTGATTACAGGTAAAGATTTGTTAATTATGCTAACCAATCATAAAAGGCTATGAGCGAAATTTAATATTTTCATAAAGTATAAAGAAAACTAAAATTACATACAGGACACATATACACTGACTAGATAATTCAGGTGACACAAGTATATTCTATGAAGAAAATGATTTGTGAGGAAACACTAGGAACCTGCAACAATTCCATGACCTAGACTTGTGCATGTTGTTAAAAATGTTTAGGGCGTAAGTTCTTGTAATTAATATTGTTATTACTCACCGTGATTGTTCTATATTATCAGTTGCACAGAACCTTGCCAACATCTGCATGGACTAGACTTGTTTTAGAATGTCAGCTACGTTTACATATTACCTGTGTTTTCCGTAAATAATTGTATCCGTTCGCAACTACCTCGTCACTCTGCAATACCCGACACATTAGTATTGTTTCGAGTGGATTACTTTTATACAAAATAACTGTTTTCCCTTGTAAACTTTTGCCGATTACTTAAATTTAGCCATCTCACTGAGAAAATCAATAAGATTTGCAATAATCTTTGCTTTCCAAAGAAACTCAGTATCGTAAAACATTTTACTATTACGGTAATGTATTATAAATTTCATGGTTACAAAACAAATAAGAAATAACATATGAAAAGCTGTTTATTTGATTTAAACGGGAAACAGCATTTTATATTTTCTGAACAAGATACATTTAACCCAAAATTAATAGCAACAGAATTTTAAGGCTCCGGTCTACTTTTTACTTCTACTTCTTAGGCGCTAGTAAAGGGTTTAGGATTCCTCTTAACAGCTGCTACATAAACCCTTTAATTAAAGTTAAACTATAACATTAAAGAGGAAAATATTAATCATATGTTTAACTGAATTGCATTTACAAGCCCTTTTAAATGTACAAAAATTATTATTTCCAAACTACAACAACTTAAGATATAAACATTATTTTGAAATTGTATAAAGAGCGTGAGTACAATAAACTTTCTTCTATCAAATCCCGTTTATAGTATGTTGATAACATACTTATCATAACCAGAAACAGGAATCCTGCGGACCTCCGCACCTCTCCTTTTCCCTATCTTAGCGATGTATTTTTACGCGAGGCGTTGGAGGAGATTTTCCTCTAGGGTAGACTGGAGCCTTAAGAAGTAAGTGTATAAATACAAAAATGCATTTATAAATATACAACTATATGTCATAATAAAATATGCAATTCTCTCACGGCATTTGAGCTTCTCATTATTAGCATAGGATTTATATCTACTGTACTAGAGGTGACACCTTATGGGAGCCACAGTTAGTAAAAGCAGTGCTGCAATCTAGCGTAATATTAAGATTACTACGTGATCTGCGTCGTCGTTAGATCAAGTTAACTCTTCCACCGTACTCGACCCGTATAAACAAAATATCACTTTGATGACTATCACAAAAAGTATTTATTTAAACATTTTAAAATCTTTACAACAAATTTCCTATCAAAAATATGATAAACAAATCCACGACAATCCCTGGTGGCTTATGATGGAACTACGTCGACAAATCTCTCACATCAATTTGCATTGCGTGTCCCCTCCAGTAGATATAAACCCAATGTTAGTAGTAAACCCTAGGCCATCAGCGCTAGCTCGCCAAATACGTCCTCTCTACTGCATATTGGCCAGGTTTGCTTACAAAATATATCATGTTGTTTTAGACTGTCTTGTGATTAGTAGTATGATGTTGTGCTTATTTCCATGAAAAGGTTAATTAATTGATATAAACATATAAAGTAAATATATGTAGAGCTTTTCAGTATTTTAGAAAATATGTGAACACATATTAAAACATACACTCTTGAATTTTACTGCATTAGATATTTGCTGTAGCGCTCCTAAATCTTGCAAATAACACACATCATGTAATTGAACAGGATGAATAAAATACGTCTTACAACACTATAAAGTATATTTACACTTATACTGTACTAACATACAAGACGGTAAAATATACACACAATATGGTACAAGGCGATCGATTTCAACCAGTTACACAGGTCATAATCAGGCTCAATCAGAGAATGACAGAAACAAGATGGCGAACAGCTTATATACTATTGGCTACCGGAAGTTCTGGAAACAAGTTGTGATAAGTACCACCAGAGTCAAAGATAAAATCTTCACTGATCAATTTATCCCTATCCTTACATTTTTCCTTAAAAATAAACAATTCTTCCCATTCATTCATTACATTTCCTTTCTTACAAATAAATATGAAGAATATTCAAATTGTCTTCAATTGTTCCCAATGAGTGGCCATTTTTCAGGAGGTGTTTTGCAACATTCGATATTTCCTGTTTTCGGTTCTTCCATGCTGAAACATGATTTTTGTATCTTTTCACAAAATTAACAGTTTGACCAACATACAAATTATCACAATCATTACAACTAATTTTATATACACCGGGCTTATCAAACTTGTCACAATCATCTATGTTCGGATGCAGAATTTTACTCATGGTATTTCGTGTCTTGGTGGCTACGGATACTCCATACTTCTTAAATCGATTTGCATTATTCTGTGTTTTATCGCTAGTTAAGTTAAATGCAACATATCTCGTACTCTCCTTCTCCCGTTCGTTGCTCAGAGATGTTTGTTGATACAAGAATCATGTTTCAGCATGGAAAAACCAAAAACCGGAAAGATCGAATGTTGCAAAACACCTCCTCGAAAATCGTCACTTATTGGGAATAATTGAAGACAATTTGACTATTCTCCATATTTGGAAGAAAGGAAATAAAATGAATGCAAAAGAAGAATTGTTTATTATTAAGGAAAAATGTAAGGATAGGGATAAATAATTGATCAATGAACAGGTCAACTTTGACTCTGGTGGTACTTAAAGCAGCTTTTTTCCGGAACTTCCGGTAGCCAATAGTATATAAGCTGTTCGCCATCTTGTTTCTGTCAGTCTCTGGTTGTGCCTGATGGTGACCGGTGTAACTGGTTTAAATCGATCTCCTTCTTCGCCATCATTTGTGTATATTTTACCGTCTTTTATGTAAGTACAGTATTAGTGTAAATATACTTAATAAGTAACGTATTTTGTAGTAAGACGTATTTTATTTATCCTGTTTAGTTGTAACAACACGTATCATTCTAATAAAGAAATTATCATGTAATTTTATATCAATTAACGTCTACTTAATTCACTTGGAAAATAAACTGTAAATTTGGCTAAGTACAATGCACGATATTTGGTAGGATCACAGAAATAAGCGAAGCCACAATAATACTATAAGATTTTCCAAACCACATAACATCCCTACATCAAAATCCTATCTCTAGGATACTTTCTCCTCGTTATAGCTAACAAAATCTTTGCAGCAAGAATTTAACGTATTATAAGGTGTTTGTTTGCATATATTTAAGTAATATAATCGTTTGTAAAAAAGGATTTCACTAACTTGGTAATATAATATTGTTATATTAACAGTGGGTATACTGGTTACAACGACATAATTAGAAACGCCGGAGCAGCTGGGTTGGAAAAGAGCTCATGAATATATTGTACAGTGCTTACACCTGGCAATACGTTGTGTATGGAGAATCATGGGTCTTTATCTTCAATTTATATCTTGGGCGTTCTTATTATGCCATTAATGAAGAGGCTTCGTTGGTTTATCCTTATAACGATGTATTTACTTATGGCCCTATATAATAAAGAACCAGGAAAAAATAACATGTTACGTAGAAGGGTCATCATGAAAATGGTCCGCATGCACTGTCGGAAGAAATGGGAGAGGGAGTCCGCTATATCCTTATTTTGCTTATTAAAAGGTTATGCTTATGATATGTAAAATTTAGCCTCTACAATAAAACTACTTCTTCTTTCTTTGCAGCTTTACATTTGTCTTTATATGATACAAAAATATTGAATTATAGAAAACACGAAATCGGCAAATGATTATTTAGAACAGAGGTTACAATCATGTTTTACCGGCAAATGTTAACACAGCATAGTTAAGTTGTAAAAGGCAATTATACAGAAAATATATAAGTAATTTAACATATTTTTGATTAGCATATTACGTGTTGTTTGTATAAATATATTGTTAAGTGTTGTAAGACGTATTTTTTTACATCCCATAATAATTTACGTAGTGGTTAAACTATACCGCTTGATTATGATCTGCCAAAACCCTCCTGACTCGAGATGTACAATCATGATCGAATTTCAAAATACATGTTTGGTTATATTTAATGAGTATCAAAAATTATATAATTAATTTTTAAAATTCACCATATAGCTTAAGTAGAAACAGTTTTGAGTTCGCATCGTATTATTGTTACATGCGATGTAACATCGCTTTCATATGTTTATTAACAGGATACATTTCTAGCGAATCCTTTTTTTTATTTTTTTGTACTTTAGTTCTCACTGTATTTTACGTTGAAGCTACTAGTTCGAAAGCTGTTACATACTTCTTCGTTTCAAAACATTACAGCGAAGAAGTAATACCGTTGGAATATTCAGAACTGGCACAGCATGGACTAAATATGAAAATAATTATGATAAATCGGGGTCTAAGGAGATTATTTCCCCATATTTGTTGAACTATAGCTACCTCTTTATAGCCCACTCGGTATAGCTGGCGAAACATTTTATTCGATATTATTTTGTCAGTTATAGCTTATTTTTTATCTGAAATGGTGTTATGTAGATTTATTTACGTTGTCAGTTATACAAATTTAAATAGAAGTGCGTATTATTTACGCCCTGTAAAATGTCTGGGGATATACATGTAAGCCATTGTGATTAATAGGCTTTATTAAAAACAATATTTGTTTGAAACATTTTGTTAACCATTAATTAATTATTATGTGTATTGTTCATAATTTCTTCACATGTTAATGTATTTAGATAATCAAAAGTTTTTATGTTAACCTAAGATCGTTTAAGCTCTCTTGGGTTGAATCATACGAACAACATTTATTTAACGGTAAGGCTCAATAAATCAAAGGCTATCAGTATGGTTGATAACAGTGGGAAAGCTATTTATACAAGGTAGTTATGGAAATTTTATTATTGAATAATATAAGGGTAACTGCCAATCTAGGTAGTAAACTGACGGAGGCTTTTTAAAACAATAATCCAGGAACATACAAGAGTTTAAAGCTATTAAGGAAGTGAGACAAAAAGGCAAGATAAGATTCATCTTGTAAAAGAATCTCAGCAACGAAGTTTGGGCACAGGACGTAAACAACATCTCCGTGAACTTGAGATGAAAGTGAATTCCTTCTTGGCTCGGGGTAATTTGTTTAATTCCACTTCACTAACCTAAGTAGATTTTCTTTGCGTCAACGAAATTTGCTAGTGTCTGGGCAAAGGACATTTCAGGTTTTTAAATTTAAAGATAAGTTTAGATATTTATTTTACATGAATGTAGTGAATTTATATAATAAAATCTGATTTTTAAATATAAAATAAAGTTTAAGATTTGATAATTGAGTCATAGTATGATTTAATTTACCATATAATTATCATGAATTTATCGTATAATATTATCATTTCATCTTAACCCTCAGCATAAAAATTATATTTTATATACTTGTTTGAGGGATTTTTGTCCTTTGGTACCTTCTAGTTTAAATATTATAAGTTAAAAGTAAAAGTATTTAATCACTTTTCCATTTTATATCTGTTTCAAAAAACTATGCTATGTTTCAAAAACCTATATGTACAATTAAACTAACGTAGGTATTTCTAACTCCTTGACTGATTATTCATAATGGCTATTGCATTATCGTTTATTTCACCATAAATGTATGAGAAAGTAAATACATATATTTAATTCACTAACCTTTGCTTATAAATCTCATTTTTTAGCTTGTTTCGTATTGTTCCTACTTCAGGTTGTAAAACGTGTTCCTAAAAAATGCATAAAATACCTAAAACACTCGTAATATGGTATGCATATGGGTTAGACCATAAAATATTTGTAACATTGACATTATCATAACTAATATTTAGAAATAATGTTATAAGTGAAGACTTTTTTTACATTTTAAGATTAAGTTAACTCATATTTAATATAATATCATAAATAATTTATTACATTCCTGAAGAATTACTCGAAATTACTCGAAGTTGAATAAATCGAGTTGAATCATGTTTGTGTAAACATTACATAGCTTGCGAGGGTTAAGTCATGAACAATGTTATCTCTGCAGGTTAATAACATTAGAAGACGTTAACGGTGAAGTTAGATAAATTAAGGGTTTCATTCAAACTTACATTATTTAAAATAACACGCACAAGGGTCAATAAGTTATTGAGGATAAAAAATTAATTATTCTACACAGGCTTAAAATGAATCTTTGGCAATTTTGGGTGCATTTTTCTAAAAACCTGCTTTCCCAAAAGATTAACAAGAGATTTATGGACGCGTTTTTGACTTTTCTCCACAACTACTTAACCTAACTTAAAGATTCAAAATAATCATTTTTTTAAGCTCTATAAAATGGCTGTAACCAAAATCGAGTGTTTCTTTAATGTTAGGGTCGAAAAAACTGAATTTTGTAAAATTTTAAACCCCCATAAAACCCCCTTACCCTAGTCATATCTATATGGTTTTCAAAGTTAAAGTTATAAATGTTATTCTCCACATTTGTGCCAAATTTCATAAAAATCAGCCATTTCTTTCAAAAGTTAACGAGGTAATCGACACACACAGACTCAAACACATATACATATTTATAAATTTGAACGAATAGTGTTTTTGGCATCTGGGGACCTCAAAAAATAATCAAAAAACTATTAATCTTCTTACATGTTTGGTTTAAATCGAAAACTCTTACCCTTAAATTGTGCCTTTTGTGAGCTTTAAAAAATCCAAATTCAGTGACCCACCTCATAGACCTTTAAAATACCAATTTTTAACCATTAAAATAACAATTTTGCACTTATTGAGTTATATTTTATTTTATTGAAACAACTGATTATACTGTAAACGTGTCAAAACTTCAAACTCTATACCTGCTTTATGGCCTTGCAGAGAACATCGGCTTTCACATCAATAAAAGATTATTACCATTTGATTTCGTTAAAAGCGTATTAACAAATTTAGTCCCTTATTGCAAATGATAAAAGCAACATTAATTGTCAAAATAAAATTCAAACCACACTATACTCGATGTAAATGTATACAATACAATACAAATGAAATAGTTAAATTTTATCGGAGTTTGGATGATGCAGGTTTATGACCTGGATTTTGTTGTATTTATCAAAATCACTTGCTGTGTATGATGAGGAACATTTAGTTTGGTTTACTTTTATTTTTCAGGTAGCCTGTAGAGTGTCTGTGTGTTAACGATGTTGTGTTTTGATTTAAACAGTTTGAAATGTTGACTTTTCCCAGCACTAGCAATGCTTATGTACAGGGACCTTTTTCACATCTGTTAAATGGATGATTTTTTAACATTTTTTGTGAATAAAGATTTCTATTTGTTTATATTTGTTATTGGGCCTGTAAATGATTGGTGTTACCGGTGTAAATATATTTTTTTACATGTATACTGTTTTACGTACTTGTAAGTGAGTAAGTGTAAACAAACTTGAACTCCCGTAAGAATTACACATTTCATTCCTAGCTTTGGTAACTTATAGGAATGTTTCAAAGACATTTATCACAAATGTTTTAGCATTATTGATAATACGAATTATTATTTACCTTCTAAACAAAACTAATAATAATAATAAAGTTTCTTTTATGGGTGGAAAAAGATTGATTGCAATATAAATGTCAGATACAGGTAATTAACAAAATATTTTAAGATATACATTTTCTTCGTCTAATTAAGGTATGATAAACATTAGAAATCATACCATTTGATTATTAAAATACATATTTCCACTAATTTCATAAAGAACGCTCCTGGTAAAATTGCTTTAGAATTAATTGTATATTTTGGTCCTGGTTTCTCAAGTGTAATCCAGGACTCGACCAATGTCCACCCTTGTTACTGCAAGGTACCTTGAGGAATACGAAATGATTTTTCCACCAGCAATAAATATAACTCTATCGTTTGAAATACATCCAAATTATTAATTAAGTTTAAAAACGTGGTAAATCCACTTTTTTGCAAAGGTTCGTTAAGCAGTTGTACTACGTTATGGGATTGCCAAGGGTGAAACTTGGAAAACCCCTTAAATATTAGTTAAAAATATTATTGTTGTCTTTATTTTTCAATGGAATGTCATTTTAGTGCAAACAACTAGGTCAAACCTTTAAAACTAACTGATCAGTAGTAATTATTCATGATGTACTTTGATATTTGCAATATAAATCAGGTGTGAAATGTATAAATTTGATTTACTTTTTCCCAGTAAACAGTACATCTAATATAAATATAAAATTATAGGTTATAGGCTCTGCGACCCAATATTATTTAGTGTTTTATATGGTATAGTTATTATATTATTTTGTAAAAAAATATTTTATTATTTATATATCTTCAACATAAATAACAGTGTTCTCAAAGTGGTAATCTAATTATGAAGTTATAGTTTTCTAGAATACAAACTACCAAAAATTATAGTATTTTAGAATAATAGTGGTAACAAAGTGTGCCAAATTTAAATACACCCGTCGCAGCAAACCTGCGTACTCAGCAAATTTCCAATGCATATATATGTGTCTCATTACAACATAGAGCTACTTACCAAGTTTCACAAAAATCCATTTATAAATAAGTGATATATAGCATTTTATTTATTCTCCGTAAGAATAACATTAGAGCTGATTACGCAGGTTTGCTGCAACGAGGAAGATAAAAATGTGTATTTTTGCAATTATCAATATAACTCAACCAGGTACATAACAAGTTTTATTAATCTAGGTTCATAACTAAGGGAGATATAAAACTTGACTTATTCTCCATATGATTAATATGGGGCCGAGTATGAAGGTTTGCTACTATGGGGATAATCAACAAAAAATCCATCTAGTGTGCAAATATCAATATACCAGTACTACGTGAAGCCACATACCAAGTTTTATCAATATACATTCATAAATAATCGAGATATAAAATTGTATATATTCTCCATAAGGATAACATTGGACAACGTACTGTGCTTAGCACTTTGAATATCTCGGCAACGGTTGGACGTAGAACAACACTTAAAACACCAAAATGATTGTTTTGTAGAGCTAAACTGATGGGTAGAAACAAATTTGGAGTTTTTAGTGAAATTATCTGAGGAAAATCTAAAAACCGTATTCCCATAAGATTAACATGGGAAATTTTATGGATACATTTTTTGACTTTTCTCCACGACCACTAAACCTAGCTTAATGGTTTTAAAATACTAAATTGTTTTTTTTTTTAGCTCTATAAAATGGCTATAACTAAAATTGAGTGTTTTTAACATTTTAGGGGGAAAAATTCAAAAAACCGATTTTTGGAAAATTGTAAACCCCCATAAAACCTATAGTGCCCCCCTATAAACCCCCTTCCTATAGTGCGATCGATCTGGTTTTCGAACTTAAAGTCATAAATGCTACTCTCCACATTTGTGCTAAATTTTATCAAAATCGGGTGTTTCTTTCAAAAGTTATCGCGATAACGGACACACACATATATATATATATATATATATATATATATATATATATATATATATATATATATATATATATATATATATACATTTGAACGAATAGTGTTTTTGGCATCTGGGGACCTCAAAACAAAAAGTTTTCATGGTCTCGGGCTTAAGTCTTACCATGGCACCTACGGTAATAGCTTCTTCCCTATAGGGGAAATTCGCTAAAAGCAGTTTTAATTCCTTTTAATTGTTATAGTATTGGATAATTTTATATTTACATATTTTACTGGAGTGCCGATTAAGAAATAAGAAGTTAAAAAACAAAAGTATCATAAAATCACAGGTCACGCTGGCTTCAAGTAAGAGGGTTACTTACATCTGCATTGTCATCTTCGACAATGTAGTCTTGTACACTCCCCTCCCCTCTCACCATCATCACTCTCCATCCCTTCAACCACCAGGAAAAAAACACTTCTGACAAACCGTCTTAGAAGGATAACTCCTTACAATATGAACACACTTCCAACAGTAACGTTAACCTTACTTAGACTATTCCTGTTGATTGTCCTTCATAAACTAATATTTGTGGTGAGAGTTTGCTCCATGTAATACTTTATTTTTCGCATCAACTCCAGTGATTTTGTAACTGCACTTACAACTGCATTCAGATTTTGTTTAGCAGAATAGTTTCTGTGAAGGATCACTGTTGAAGAGATTAACAATAAAGTAAATTACAATTGCTATTCGTAAACAATACTTATTGTATTTGTCTCCTAATTGTTCTACTATTGCCTTATATTTTAATAACAACGAGCTGTGTTGTGATAGCTTTTGTTACCCACGTCTACCCAAATCTATTAAGTTTATGTTTCTTCCAGTATAAGCATATTTTCTTCTAAGTTGTAGTTAATGTTTTTCCTTTTTCTAGGCGGTTTTCTGTAGTCATCACTTTTTTCTTGGTCTTCTTGCTTGAGGATGGGTTATTTCCTACTTTTTGTTACATAGTTAAAATAGTGATTTATTCCTTTTAGGTTTTATTCATTTATTTCCGAAATACGTTACTTTAAAATAAAACCATGTTTCTGTCCTTATGGTTTAAGTTAGAAGGTTGCTAAATTTTATTTAATAACACTAGGTATATGTTGTTAAAATCCAGTTGACTTAAACTAGGAGGACGGGAAAATGTTGTATATGTGGAGTAAGGTAGGTTTGGGTAAAAAACAGTATATACTACCCAAGCATTCAATATTAGTTTCTAAAATTTAAGAAATATAAGTAAACAAAAACGTTTCAATAATAATTAACCACTAATATACCATGGCGACTGGTAGTTTTTCAATATTGTAATAGTAATATGTATATATTATATTAAGCTTACTAATTTAAGTTAAAATAAAACTCATAAATTATGTGTGCTAGAAATTTTTTTTATTCTAATTGGTTTTATAAATTTTAAAGTTCTAAATGTCTTGATATGGCTTATTTTAATAAGCAAAATTACAAAGTTTTAATATACTTCTAGTTATTTGTTCTGATGAGTAGTCTATAATTATCAGACAATATAAACATCCAAACAAAACCTCATGACGTAGAGAATAAAGAGATTGTTGACATTTTCCTTAAAATTCTAAATAATATGTGGCAACGTCGAAAAATCTTATTTTTACAGAATATGTTCATTCGGTACCAAAACAACGTGTAATACTAACTAGTTTTAAATTAATCTGGGGTTAAAACTTTCATAACATATGCTTTATTACTAACCATAATGACAGGGCAAATATTAAAACAAACTATAATCATAATACTGTTACTGTTGACCGAAACAGGTTGAACAATCTTTAAAATTGTAAATAAAAGTATCCCGATAACTGTAATATGAATAGAACAAAAAAAACTATACTAACATAAACCGAAACAAAAGGTTCCTCAAATGATAGTATAATAATTATTGAATTATTTTAATGAAATAACTTGGCCTTATAAATAGATGGTTTGAATGACGTGAATATAGTATTCCTAAATAATTACAAATAAAAAGTATTGTAACATAAATGTTTTATGTATTAATGTTTCCAGTGGCTATAAGGTATATCTAATACCCTCTAAAGTTAGGCCTTACAACATAAGGGTCACATACATGCTGAGGAACATCGACCGTTAAGAAATTGGCCATTGGGGAAATAACTGAAACTACCACAAGCAGTAGTGACAAGGGATCTCTAAAGCTGTCTTGTGGATGAACATGACTTTCTTACTTGATTGAACCAGAGTATTACACATGCATGCAGACGATCATCACATGGTAATCCCATTGGTGACTAGGGAAATAAGTGGAACTAACACAAGCAGTAGTGACAAGGGATCTCTACTGCTGTCTTGTGGATGAACATGAATTTCTTACTTGATTGAAGCAGAGTATTACACATGCATACAGACGATCATCACGTGGGAATCTAATTGGTGACGAGGGAAATAACTGGAACTACCACAAGCAGTAGTGACAAGGGATCTCTACAGCTGTCTTGTGGATGAACATGACTTTCTTACTTGATTGAAGCAGAGTATTACACATGCATACAGACGATCTTCACGTGGGAATCTCATTGGTGTCTAGGGAAATAAGTGGAACTAACACAAGCAGTAGTGACAAGAGATCTCTACTGCTGTCTTGTGAATGAACATGACTTTCTTACTTGATTGAAGCATAGTATTACACATGCATACAGACGATCATCACGCGGGAATCTCATTGGTGACTAGGGAAATAAGTGGAACTACCACAAGCAGTAGTGACAAGGGATCTCTACAGCTGTCTTGTGAATGAACATGACTTTCTTACTTGATTGAAGCAGAGTATTACACATGCATACAGACGATCATCACGCGGGAATCTCATTGGTGACTAGGGAAATAAGTGGAACTAACACAAGCAGTAGTGACAAGAGATCTCTACTGTTGTCTTGTGAATGAACATGACTTTCTTACTTGATTGAACCAGAGTATTACACGTGCATACCGACGACCATCACGTGGGAATCTCATTGGTGACTAGGGAAATAAGTGGAACTACTACTAGCAGTAGTGACAAGGGATCTCTACTGCTGTCTTGTGAATGAACATGACTTTCTTACTTGATTGAAGCATAGTATTACACATGCATACAGACGATCATCACGCGGGAATCTCATTGGTGACTAGGGAAATAAGTGGAACTAACACAAGCAGTAGTGACAAGAGATCTCTACTGCTGTCTTGTGAATGAACATGACTTTCTTACTTGATTGAACCAGAATATTACACATGCATACCGACGATCATCACGTGGGAATCTCATTGGTGACTAGGGAAATAAGTGGAACTACCACTAGCAGTAGTGACAAGGGATCTCTACTGCTGTCTTGTGAATGAACATGACTTTCTTACTTGATTGAAGCATAGTATTACACATGCATACAGACGATCATCACGCGGGAATCTCATTGGTGACTAGGGAAATAAGTGGAACTAACACAAGCAGTAGTGACAAGAGATCTCTACTGCTGTCTTGTGAATGAACATGACTTTCTTACGTGATTGAACCAGAGTATTACACATGCATACCGACGATCATCACGTGGGAATCTCATTGGTGACTAGGGAAATAAGTGGAACTACCACTAGCAGTAGTGACAAGGGATCTCTACTGCTGTCTTGTGAATGAACATGACTTTCTTACTTGATTGAACCAGAGTATTACACATGCATACCGACGATCATCACGTGGGAATCTCATTGGTGACTAGGGAAATAAGTGGAACTACCACTAGCAGTAGTGACAAGGGATCTCTACTGCTGTCTTGTGAATGAACATGACTTTCTTACTTGATTGAAGCATAGTATTACACATGCATACAGACGATCATCACGCGGGAATCTCATTGGTGACTAGGGAAATAAGTGGAACTAACACAAGCAGTAGTGACAAGAGATCTCTACTGCTGTCTTGTGAATGAACATGACTTTCTTACTTGATTGAACCAGAGTATTACACATGCATACCGACGATCATCACGTGGGAATCTCATTGGTGACTAGGGAAATAAGTGGAACTACCACTAGCAGTAGTGACAAGGGATCTCTACTGCTGTCTTGTGAATGAACATGACTTTCTTACTTGTTTGAAGCATAGTATTTCACATGCATACAGACGATCATCACGTGGGAATCTCATTGGTGACTAGGGAAATAAGTGGAACTAACACAAGCAGTAGTGACAAGAGATCTCTACTGCTGTCTTGTGAATGAACATGACTTTCTTACTTGATTGAAGCATAGTATTACACATGCATACAGACGATCATCACGCGGGAATCTCATTGGTGACTAGGGAAATAAGTGGAACTACCACAAGCAGTAGTGACAAGGGATCTCTACTGCTGTCTTGTGAATGAACATGACTTTCTTACTTGATTGAAGCATAGTATTACACATGCATACAGACGATCATCACGCGGGAATCTCATTGGTGACTAGGGAAATAAGTGGAACTAACACAAGCAGTAGTAACAAGAGATCTCTACTGCTGTCTTGTGAATGAACATGACTTTCTTACTTGATTGAACCAGAGTATTACACATGCATACCGACGATCATCACGTGGGAATCTCATTGGTGACTAGGGAAATAAGTGGAACTACCACTAGCAGTAGTGACAAGGGATCTCTACTGCTGTCTTGTGGATGAACATGACTTTCTTACTTGATTGAAGCAGAGTATTACACATGCATACAGACGATCTTCACGTGGGAATCTCATTGGTGTCTAGGGAAATAACTGGAACTACCACAAGCAGTAGTGACAAGGGATCTCTACAGCTGTATTATTGATGAACATGACGTTCTTACTTGATTGAACCAGAGTATTACACATGCATACCGACGATCATCACGTGGGAATCTCATTGGTGACTAGGGAAATAAGTGGAACTACCACTAGCAGTAGTAACAAGGGATCTCTACTGCTGTCTTGTGAATGAACATGACTTTCTTACTTGATTGAAGCAGAGTATTACACATGCATACAGACGATCTTCACTTGGGAATCTCATTGGTGTCTAGGGAAATAAGTGGAACTAAAACAAGCAGTAGTGACAAGAGATCTCTACTGCTGTCTTGTGAATGAACATGACTTTCTTACTTGATTGAAGCATAGTATTACACATGCATACAGACGATCATCACGTGGGAATCTCATTGGTGACTAGGGAAATAACTGGAACTACCACAAGCAGTAGTGACAAGGGATCTCTACAGCTGTATTGTTGATGAACATGACGTTCTTACTTGATTGAACCACAGTATTACACATGCATACCGACGATCATCACGTGGGAATCTCATTGGTGACTAGGGAAATAAGTGGAACTACCACTAGCAGTAGTAACAAGGGATCTCTACTGCTGTCTTGTGAATGAACATGACTTTCTTACTTGATTGAAGCAGAGTATTACACATGCATACAGACGATCATCACGTGGGAATCTCATTGGTGACTAGGGAAATAACTGGAACTACCACAAGCAGTAGTGACAAGGGATCTCTACTGCTGTCTTGTGAATGAACATGACTTTCTTACTTGATTGAAGCAGAGTATTACACATGCATACCGACGATCATCACGTGGGAATCTCATTGGTTACTAGGGAAATAAGTGGAACTAACACAAGCAGTAGTGACAAGAGATCTATACTGCTGTCTTGTGAATGAACATGACTTTCTTACTTGATTGAAGCATAGTATTACACATGCATACAGACGATCATCACGTGGGAATCTCATTGGTGACTAGGGAAATAACTGGAACTAACACAAGCAGTAGTGACAAGAGATCTCTACTGCTGTATTGTTGATGAACATGACGTTCTTACTTGATTGAACCAGAGTATTACACATGCATACCGACGATCATCACGTGGGAATCTCATTGGTGACTAGGGAAATAAGTGGAACTACCACTAGCAGTAGTAACAAGGGATCTCTACTGCTGTCTTGTGAATGAACATGACTTTCTTACCTGATTGAAGCAGAGTATTACACATGCATACAGACGATCACCACGTGGGAATCTCATTGGTGACTAGGGAAATAACTGGAACTACCACAAGCAGTAGTGACAAGGGATCTCTACTGCTGTCTTGTGAATGAACATGACTTTCTTACTTGATTGAAGCAGAGTATTACACATGCATACCGACGATCATCACGTGGGAATCTCATTGGTGTCTAGGGAAATAACTGGAACTACCACAAGCAGTAGTGACAAGGGATCTCTACTGCTGTCTTGTGGATGAACATGACTTTTTTACTTGATTGAACCAGAGCATTACACATGCATACCGACGATCATCACGTGGGAATCTCATTGGTGACTAGGGAAATAACTGGAACTACCACAAGCAGTAGTGACAAGGGATCTCTACAGCTGTATTGTTGATGAACATGACGTTCTTACTTGATTGAAGCAGAGTATTACGTATGCATACAGACGATCTTCACGTGGGAATCTCATTGGTGACTAGGGAAATAAGTGGAACTAACACAAGCAGTAGTGACAAGAGATCTCTACTGCTGTCTTGTGAATGAACATGACTTTCTTACTTGATTGAACCAGAGTATTACACATGCATACCGACGATCATCACGTGGGAATCTCATTGGTGACTAGGGAAATAAGTGGAACTACCACTAGCAGTAGTGACAAGGGATCTCTACTGCTGTCTTGTGAATGAACATGACTTTCTTACTTGATTGAACCAGAGTATTACACATGCATACCGACGATCATCACGTGGGAATCTCATTGGTGACTAGGGAAATAAGTGGAACTACCACTAGCAGTAGTGACAAGGGATCTCTACTGCTGTCTTGTGAATGAACATGACTTTCTTACTTGATTGAAGCATAGTATTACACATGCATACAGACGATCATCACGCGGGAATCTCATTGGTGACTAGGGAAATAAGTGGAACTAACACAAGCAGTAGTGACAAGAGATCTCTACTGCTGTCTTGTGAATGAACATGACTTTCTTACTTGATTGAACCAGAGTATTACACATGCATACCGACGATCATCACGTGGGAATCTCATTGGTGACTAGGGAAATAAGTGGAACTACCACTAGCAGTAGTGACAAGGGATCTCTACTGCTGTCTTGTGAATGAACATGACGTTCTTACTTGTTTGAAGCATAGTATTACACATGCATACAGACGATCATCACGTGGGAATCTCATTGGTGTCTAGGGAAATAAGTGGAACTAAAACAAGCAGTAGTGACAAGAGATCTCTACTGCTGTCTTGTGAATGAACATGACTTTCTTACTTGATTGAAGCATAGTATTACACATGCATACAGACGATCATCACGTGGGAATCTCATTGGTGACTAGGGAAATAACTGGAACTACCACAAGCAGTAGTGACAAGGGATCTCTACAGCTGTATTGTTGATGAACATGACGTTCTTACTTGATTGAACCACAGTATTACACATGCATACCGACGATCATCACGTGGGAATCTCATTGGTGACTAGGGAAATAAGTGGAACTACCACTAGCAGTAGTAACAAGGGATCTCTACTGCTGTCTTGTGAATGAACATGACTTTCTTACTTTATTGAAGCAGAGTATTACACATGCATACAGACGATCATCACGTGGGAATCTCATTGGTGACTAGGGAAATAACTGGAACTACCACAAGCAGTAGTGACAAGGGATCTCTACTGCTGTCTTGTGAATGAACATGACTTTCTTACTTGATTGAAGCAGAGTATTACACATGCATACCGACGATCATCACGTGGGAATCTCATTGGTTACTAGGGAAATAAGTGGAACTAACACAAGCAGTAGTGACAAGAGATCTATACTGCTGTCTTGTGAATGAACATGACTTTCTTACTTGATTGAAGCATAGTATTACACATGCATACAGACGATCATCACGTGGGAATCTCATTGGTGACTAGGGAAATAACTGGAACTAACACAAGCAGTAGTGACAAGAGATCTCTACTGCTGTATTGTTGATGAACATGACGTTCTTACTTGATTGAACCAGAGTATTACACATGCATACCGACGATCATCACGTGGGAATCTCATTGGTGACTAGGGAAATAAGTGGAACTACCACTAGCAGTAGTAACAAGGGATCTCTACTGCTGTCTTGTGAATGAACATGACTTTCTTACCTGATTGAAGCAGAGTATTACACATGCATACAGACGATCACCACGTGGGAATCTCATTGGTGACTAGGGAAATAACTGGAACTACCACAAGCAGTAGTGACAAGGGATCTCTACTGCTGTCTTGTGAATGAACATGACTTTCTTACTTGATTGAAGCAGAGTATTACACATGCATACCGACGATCATCACGTGGGAATCTCATTGGTGTCTAGGGAAATAACTGGAACTACCACAAGCAGTAGTGACAAGGGATCTCTACTGCTGTCTTGTGGATGAACATGACTTTTTTACTTGATTGAACCAGAGCATTACACATGCATACCGACGATCATCACGTGGGAATCTCATTGGTGACTAGGGAAATAACTGGAACTACCACAAGCAGTAGTGACAAGGGATCTCTACAGCTGTATTGTTGATGAACATGACGTTCTTACTTGATTGAAGCAGAGTATTACGTATGCATACAGACGATCTTCACGTGGGAATCTCATTGGTGACTAGGGAAATAAGTGGAACTAACACAAGCAGTAGTGACAAGAGATCTCTACTGCTGTCTTGTGAATGAACATGACTTTCTTACTTGATTGAACCAGAGTATTACACATGCATACCGACGATCATCACGTGGGAATCTCATTGGTGACTAGGGAAATAAGTGGAACTACCACTAGCAGTAGTGACAAGGGATCTCTACTGCTGTCTTGTGAATGAACATGACTTTCTTACTTGATTGAACCAGAGTATTACACATGCATACCGACGATCATCACGTGGGAATCTCATTGGTGACTAGGGAAATAAGTGGAACTACCACTAGCAGTAGTGACAAGGGATCTCTACTGCTGTCTTGTGAATGAACATGACTTTCTTACTTGATTGAAGCATAGTATTACACATGCATACAGACGATCATCACGCGGGAATCTCATTGGTGACTAGGGAAATAAGTGGAACTAACACAAGCAGTAGTGACAAGAGATCTCTACTGCTGTCTTGTGAATGAACATGACTTTCTTACTTGATTGAACCAGAGTATTACACATGCATACCGACGATCATCACGTGGGAATCTCATTGGTGACTAGGGAAATAAGTGGAACTACCACTAGCAGTAGTGACAAGGGATCTCTACTGCTGTCTTGTGAATGAACATGACGTTCTTACTTGTTTGAAGCATAGTATTACACATGCATACAGACGATCATCACGTGGGAATCTCATTGGTGACTAGGGAAATAAGTGGAACTAACACAAGCAGTAGTGACAAGAGATCTCTACTGCTGTCTTGTGAATGAACATGACTTTCTTACTTGATTGAAGCATAGTATTACACATGCACACAGACGATCATCACGCGGGAATCTCATTGGTGACTAGGGAAATAAGTGGAACTACCACAAGCAGTAGTGACAAGGGATCTCTACTGCTGTCTTGTGAATGAACATGACTTTCTTACTTGATTGAAGCATAGTATTACACATGCATACAGACGATCATCACGCGGGAATCTCATTGGTGACTAGGGAAATAAGTGGAACTAACACAAGCAGTAGTAACAAGTGATCTCTACTGCTGTCTTGTGAATGAACATGACTTTCTTACTTGATTGAACCAGAGTATTACACATGCATACCGACGATCATCACGTGGGAATCTCATTGGTGACTAGGGAAATAAGTGGAACTACCACTAGCAGTAGTGACAAGGGATCTCTACTGCTGTCTTGTGGATGAACATGACTTTCTTACTTGATTGAAGCAGAGTATTACACATGCATACAGACGATCTTCACGTGGGAATCTCATTGGTGTCTAGGGAAATAACTGGAACTACCACAAGCAGTAGTGACAAGGGATCTCTACAGCTGTATTGTTGATGAACATGACGTTCTTACTTGATTGAACCAGAGTATTACACATGCATACCGACGATCATCACGTGGGAATCTCATTGGTGACTAGGGAAATAAGTGGAACTACCACTAGCAGTAGTAACAAGGGATCTCTACTGCTGTCTTGTGAATGAACATGACTTTCTTACTTGATTGAAGCAGAGTATTACACATGCATACAGACGATCTTCACGTGGGAATCTCATTGGTGTCTAGGGAAATAAGTGGAACTAAAACAAGCAGTAGTGACAAGAGATCTCTACTGCTGTCTTGTGAATGAACATGACTTTCTTACTTGATTGAAGCATAGTATTACACATGCATACAGACGATCATCACGTGGGAATCTCATTGGTGACTAGGGAAATAACTGGAACTACCACAAGCAGTAGTGACAAGGGATCTCTACAGCTGTATTGTTGATGAACATGACGTTCTTACTTGATTGAACCACAGTATTACACATGCATACCGACGATCATCACGTGGGAATCTCATTGGTGACTAGGGAAATAAGTGGAACTACCACTAGCAGTAGTAACAAGGGATCTCTACTGCTGTCTTGTGAATGAACATGACTTTCTTACTTGATTGAAGCAGAGTATTACACATGCATACAGACGATCATCACGTGGGAATCTCATTGGTGACTAGGGAAATAACTGGAACTACCACAAGCAGTAGTGACAAGGGATCTCTACTGCTGTCTTGTGAATGAACATGACTTTCTTACTTGATTGAAGCAGAGTATTACACATGCATACCGACGATCATCACGTGGGAATGTCATTGGTGACTAGGGAAATAAGTGGAACTAACACAAGCAGTAGTGACAAGAGATCTATACTGCTGTCTTGTGAATGAACATGACTTTCTTACTTAATTGAAGCATAGTATTACACATGCATACAGACGATCATCACGTGGGAATCTCATTGGTGACTAGGGAAATAACTGGAACTAACACAAGCAGTAGTGACAAGAGATCTCTACTGCTGTATTGTTGATGAACATGACGTTCTTACTTGATTGAACCAGAGTATTACACATGCATACCGACGATCATCACGTGGGAATCTCATTGGTGACTAGGGAAATAAGTGGAACTACCACTAGCAGTAGTAACAAGGGATCTCTACTGCTGTCTTGTGAATGAACATGACTTTCTTACCTGATTGAAGCAGAGTATTACACATGCATACAGACGATCACCACGTGGGAATCTCATTGGTGACTAGGGAAATAACTGGAACTACCACAAGCAGTAGTGACAAGGGATCTCTTCTGCTGTCTTGTGAATGAACATGACTTTCTTACTTGATTGAAGCAGAGTATTACACATGCATACCGACGATCATCACGTGGGAATCTCATTGGTGTCTAGGGAAATAACTGGAACTACCACAAGCAGTAGTGACAAGGGATCTCTACTGCTGTCTTGTGGATGAACATGACTTTTTTACTTGATTGAACCAGAGCATTACACATGCATACCGACGATCATCACGTGGGAATCTCATTGGTGACTAGGGAAATAACTGGAACTACCACAAGCAGTAGTGACAAGGGATCTCTACAGCTGTATTGTTGATGAACATGACGTTCTTACTTGATTGAAGCAGAGTATTACGTATGCATACAGACGATCTTCACGTGGGAATCTCATTGGTGTCTAGGGAAATAAGTGGAACTAACACAAGCAGTAGTGACAAGAGATCCCTACTGATGTCTTGTGAATGAACATGACTTTCTTACTTGATTGAAGCAGAGTATTACACATGCATACCGACAATCATCACGTGGGAATCTCATTGGTGTCTAGGGAAATAAGTGGAACTACCACAAGCAGTAGTGACAAGAGATCTCTACTGCTGTATTGTTGATGAACATGAAGTTCTTACTTGATTGAACCACAGTATTACACATGCATACCGACGATCATCACGTGGGAATCTCATTGGTGACTAGGGAAATAAGTGGAACTACCACTAGCAGTAGTGACAAGGGATCTCTACAGCTGTATTGTTGATGAACATGACGTTCTTACTCGATTGAACCACAGTATTACACATGCATACCGATGATCATCACGTGGGAATCTCATTGGTGTCTAGGGAAATAAGTGGAACTACCACAAGCAGTAGTGACAAGGGATCTCTACAGCTGTCTTGTGAATGAACATGACTCTCTTACTTGATTGAAGCAGAGTATTACACATGCATACCGACGATCATCACGTGGGAATCTCATTGGTGTCTAGGGAAATAACTGGAACTACCACAAGCAGTAGTGACAAGGGATCTCTACTGCTGTCTTGTGGATGAACATGACTTTCTTACTTGATTGAAGCAGAGTATTACGCATGCATACAGACGATCTTCACGTGGAATCTCATTGGTGTCTAGGGAAATAAGTGGAACTAACACAAGCAGTAGTGACAAGAGATCCCTACAGCTGTCATGTGAATGAACATGACTTTCTTACTTGATTGAAGCAGAGTATTACACATGCATACCGACGATCATCACGTGGGAATCTCATTGGTGACTAGGGAAATAAGTGGAACTACCACAAGCAGTAGTGACAAGGGATCTCTACAGCTGTCTTGTGAATGAACATGACTTTCTTACTTGATTGAAGCAGAGTATTACGCATGCATACAGACGATCTTCACGTGGGAATCTCATTGGTGTCTAGGGAAATAAGTGGAACTAACACAAGCAGTAGTGACAAGAGATCCCTACAGCTGTCTTGTGAATGAACATGACTTTCTTACTTGATTGAAGCAGAGTATTACACATGCATACCGACGATCATCACGTGGGAATCTCATTGGTGACTAGGGAAATAAGTGGAACTACCACAAGCAGTAGTGACAAGGGATCTCTACAGCTGTCTTGTGAATGAACATGACTTTCTTACTTGATGGAAGCAGAGTATTACGCATGCATACAGACGATCTTCACGTGGGAATCTCATTGGTGTCTAGGGAAATAAGTGGAACTAACACAAGCAGTAGTGACAAGAGATCCCTACTGATGTCTTGTGAATGAACATGACTTTCTTACTTGATTGAAGCAGAGTATTACACATGCATACCGACGATCATCACGTGGGAATCTCATTGGTGTCTAGGGAAATAACTGGAACTACCACAAGCAGTAGTGACAAGGGATCTCTACAGCTGTATTGTTGATGAACATGACGTTCTTACTTGATTGAACCACAGTATTACACATGCATACCGACGATCATCACGTGGGAATCTCATTGGTGACTAGGGAAATAAGTGGAACTAACACAAGCAGTAGTGACAAGAGATCCCTACAGCTGTCTTGTGAATGAACATGACTTTCTTACTTGATTGAAGCAGAGTATTACACATGCATACCGACGATCATCACGTGGGAATCTCATTGGTGACTAGGGAAATAAGTGGAACTACCACAAGCAGTAGTGACAAGGGATCTCTACAGCTGTCTTGTGAATGAACATGACTTTCTTACTTGATTGAAGCAGAGTATTACACATGCATACCGACGATCATCACGTGGGAATCTCATTGGTGTCTAGGGAAATAACTGGAACTACCACAAGCAGTAGTGACAAGGGATCTCTACTGCTGTCTTGTGGATGAACATGACTTTTTTACTTGATTGAAGCAGAGTATTACACATGCATACCGACGATCATCACGTGGTAATCTCATTGGTGACTAGGGAAATAAGTGGAACTACCACTAGCAGTAGTGACAAGGGATCTCTACTGCTGTCTTGTGAATGAACATGACTTTCTTACTTGATTGAAGCAGAGTATTACGCATGCATACAGACGATCTTCACGTGGGAATCTCATTGGTGTCTAGGGAAATAAGTGGAACTAACACAAGCAGTAGTGACAAGAGATCCCTACTGATGTCTTGTGAATGAACATGACTTTCTTACTTGATTGAAGCAGAGTATTACACATGCATACCGACGATCATCACCTTTTGAATCTCATTGGTGTCTAGGGAAATAAGTGGAACTACCACAAGCAGTAGTGACAAGAGATCTCTACTGCTGTATTGTTGATGAACATGACGTTCTTACTTGATTGAACCAGAGTATTACACATGCATACCGACGATCATCACGTGGGAATCTCATTGGTGACTAGGGAAATAAGTGGAACTACCACAAGCAGTAGTGACAAGGGATCTCTACAGCTGTCTTGTGAATGAACATGACTTTCTTACTTGATTGAACCAGAGCATTACACATGCATACAGACGATCTTCACGAGGGAATCTCATTGGTGTCTAGGGAAATAAGTGGAACTACCACAAGCAGCAGTGACAAGAGATCTCTACTGCTGTCTTGTGAATGAACATGATTTTCTTACTTGATTGAACCAGAGTATTACACATGCATACCGACGATCATCACGTGGGAATCTCATTGGTGTCTAGGGAAATAACTGGAACTACCACAAGCAGTAGTGACAAGGGATCTCTACTGCTGTCTTGTGGATGAACATGACTTTTTTACTTGATTGAACCAGAGCATTACACATGCATACCGACGATCATCACGTGGGAATCTCATTGGTGACTAGGGAAATAAGTGGAAATACCACAAGCAGTAGTGACAAAGGATCTCTACAGCTGTCTTGTGAATGAACATGACTTTCTTACTTGATTGAACCAGACTATTACACATGCATACAGACGATCATCACGTGGGAATCTCATTGGTGACTAGGGAAATAAGTGGAACTAACACAAGCAGTAGTGACAAGGGATCTCTACCGCTGACTCGTGGATGAACATGACTTTCTTACTTGATTGAACCAGAGTATTACACATGCATAGCGACGATCATCACGTGGGAAGCTCATTGGTGACTAGGGAAATAAGTGGAACTAACACAAGCAGCAGTAACAAGAGATCTCTATAGCTGTCTTGTGAACGGCCTGACGTACTCAAGCTCAGGAAAATGACACGTTAAGCTTAATGGCGTCTGGGGAAATAACCAATACAAACATTACTATCTAGGGATCTCTAGGGATTCATCAAAGAATTTAAGGAATGAATTGACCGTCTTAATAGTCAGAATCTTTATCAAATAACATTTAAAGACATGTTAATGTTTATTACGTTATCAATGAAAATAAAATAATGCTTTATTTTCTGTGACATTAAAGCTGCAGTAACCATATACATACGAGATAGTTAATTTATAAACTCAGTGGTGTAACTGGTTGTAACGAGAAATTTGGTTTTAGCGAATATAGTAATATTATTACAATTTTTTGCCTGTGTAAAGTGAAAATAAATTAGTTTAAGGTTTATTTGTAGTAAAGATACGCATGAGGTGATGTAAATCCCTACATAAAACATTTAATAAACCTTTAATAATAAACTTTGTGGCTGTGTCGGTAGAATAAGGAAACAAACACAGCGAATTGACGTATTAAATTATTTTTATCAAAAAGGTTTTTGTTAAGACATTTTTAGAAATACAAAAATTCTATATAGCAATTTTATTGACGAACAATCAATTTTCAATTACCAACAAAGTGTTGTATGATTTTTAGTAAAGTGGAATTAAAGACAAAAATAATGATTTTAAATATTTATTTCTGACTTTTATGGTCTATGCCAAACATCGACCTCATTAACAAATTGCTAAAATGATTTTTATTATACTTTGTTTTCAGTGTAGTTAAAAACTACGAGAAGGTTTTCGCTATTTAACCCAACACATTATTAGGGCTCCCAACTCTTAGTCTGTCAGATATCCAATGTTCAATTAAAAGAGTAAAGGGTCTGATCTTTCACGACAGTAATGAACCACTCTTTTATGCCTTCTATTATAATCATATATGTTTTAGCTGGTCAGATGTCATCTCATATTTATATTGCAAAGGTCAGATCACCAGCCAGGCAAAATAAAAGTTTAGTATGAACTCTTTAGCTATAGGTATGAATATTTATCACCTTGGTATTTCCAAAACTTTCTATATAATGATCTCCACAGCCGCAAACATAGATTTTCAGTTCTAATTTTATTAAAACAAAACGTAATGGCTTTAGTTTTGTCACGATATTAAAATAAACATGAAAAGTATCTACATTTCAGTTTAAATATACACACATTATTTGTATATTAAAAACAACTTTTAGTACAAGAGGACCAAGGACTGTTTCAACATGCATAAGTAGTTAAAAAAACTAACAAAAAAGAAACATTGTTATAATATTAAGAAGCACGATCTATTTTCTGAAAGTATCCTGTAACCAAAGTTAAAATTAAATGTAATTATACCTCTAAATTTATTATTATAACAAAGCTGAAACCGTTGATGCGTTAGAACTTAAACTTGAAAAAAGATCTCGGTGAAAAAACTGAGGAGACATTTTAGTTTTGTATGAAACCTCTTATAAGGCCGTATAGCAGTATATTAGAACAAATTTTATAGTTAAAACACCTTTTAAATATTTTAAGCTGATCAGCTATGAGATTGTATTTAATTCTAAAACTGAAATCTGGTGAGTAAGCGAATTTAATGGTCAAAGCCAGTTTGTAAAACTGTAAGCAAAAGAAAATTGCAGTTTATATTTTAATAAAGTAAAATACGTGGGTCAAACGTGTTTCACACATTACGAGGTTTCCACTCACCTTATTGAGATTCACCTGCCAGTCTCAATACTGAGTGGAACTCCTCATACATTTTACATTTTAGTGGCAGGAATGTTTTACACAGACACTCTTAACGGGTTTAGACCAAATAAAGATGCAACCTTGGATCTGTAGTTTTTATTCTTTTGCATTTACCTTAGTAGTAATATTTTAAAACAATTTTCTCCCTTTGTAAAAATTAAACTGTTGTTTGCATACAGAATACCTTCGTCTTTCGTTCCGAACGGTGTGATGATGCTATGAAGATCAGTTTACATTTACTTTTTCTTTATCTTTACCTGTACCTGTGTCGAACCGATTGACCACGCAGTGTGGGACCAGTCAATGCTCATCTCCAGGGTGGGGATAGGCAAGTAGGAAAAAATAAGAAAAACACTAAAGCTCTGACTATAGGTCATCCAAGTCTTATGTGAATAATATATGTCTTTTATTTGCCTTTTGTAATATTTTTGTTGGTACTTTGATCAAGTAGTTACAAGAATGATGGATTCCTTAGAATCACATAAACCAATGTATGTACATATTACTAATAATTAAAAAAATACCAGATAATATGTAGTGTAACTGAGCAAGATTGATGGGCAACTGTGATGTTACTATGTTGATCATGAGGGAACACTATATTACTTAAAAAAGTATGACAGAAAGACAATTCATTATTTATTTACATTCATTGAATTTTTATTGGCATAATATAACTGTAATACAAAAACACGAAAGAAGCCCACCGTACAACCGCTCGGTTTCCTTATAAAATCAATCAATTATAAGATAGGGTGTAGTGACTAGTGTAGTGATTGTGTGTGTTTTGGTCAGTGTTATTGATTGGCTGCAAAATGTTTCCGGTACTGTAGAGCAATATGTGTATTCTATATGTTTTGCATAATAATGGTTGCAGACTTTAAAGAAAATCGTGAATTGAACAGCGAACAAAAACTCTACACTTTCAAACACTATTTATAAAATTTCCCTGGGTATACTGTGAGTTTGGATAAAAAATAAAAATTTTAGAAAATTATAAACTAAGAATATTCGTGTTTAATGTATTAACCATTTATACCAAAATAACTAAATTTGTATAATGAACAATTTAAAACTAATACTTGTTATTATCAGCATGTAGTTTAATACTGTCTTATTTCTAATAAAAACATTAAAGGAAGGTGAGATATTTGAAAGATATTACAATCGCTATAAAATTGATGCTAAAAGGCCTTAATTAAATTTTCGGAATAATTTGTTTCTCCTGCGAGTAGTTCGTTTCAAGCCTTATTCGCCAATTTTGCTCTAAAAATAGGCCGGTATGAATAAAATGTCCACCTGAAATCCAATAAAGAGACTTTGTATTTTTTTAAATGATGACTTTATTAAATGTTAAAAATTTGTTTTGTTTTAACCTTATGTTTTTGATCAGTGTTAACTCTAATTTTATTTAAAATGCGCGTCAGTTATTTAATATATTTTCAATATATTTTTACATCACCCAACTAAATATGCTACTTATTGTACAAATACGTGTTTTTTTGTATCATCCCGTTTCCGATATTAATAATTTTTACCTTATTTTTAAGGTCCTGTGTATTTTATGAATAATTAACTATAAGATGTCCATATTTTATTGCTTGTTATATCTCTCATAAACTTATCCTGTAACAGATCGGTTTCGCATGATAACTGAAATATTAGTACGCCTAACTCCCAGACTTTTATACATGTATGTTTAAATACAACATAATGTACTGTGTGTGGAAAAGAAAATCCTGATACAACCGATTATTTAAAAACCTTTGCAGTCTTGGCTTCAAACTTGCAAAATCATTGTTACTGAATTATTTTCAGTTTAATATCATGGGGTTTATAGCGTAATTCAACTAAAGTATATGACTTTTAGCCGGTTTCATATAAAACGAGACTAGGAGGTGTCCCGTTCACCGCACGAGAATCTCACCGGTTTACGGTCAAATATTATGAAGTACTGACAAATCAGCTGTGTAGCTGTGCTGTAATGTAGCCCCACCAGACTAACATTGGAACTATAAAAGCCCATAGGGCAGAGCCCTGAAAGTGAGCCTCGAAGGTTTTTCAAAACCCCAAAAGGCACATCTTGAGGGTGAAGCTTTCGATTGATAAAAAACAAGAAAGAAAATTAATAGTTTTTCAGGCGTAAAATCGAAGAACAAAATTCAAGAAACTCTTGAAATAACATAAATTCCTTGCTAAAAAATTCCAATTTATGGGTTTATAATCCTAAAAGCTATAACATATAATGTATACAGGGTGATCAACTCAAGGAGGCCACCATTGGGATCTCAGAAAGTATTAATTTTACAGCAAACTTTTAATTGGGAACTTTACCTTATTTTTTATGCTCATTAGAATTACGTAGTTAAAATTTTAAAATTTGGTCGCCATTTTCCAATATGGCGGCTAACTTTGAAATTTCTTATGAAAACACCTATTTTTTATGACTCATATGGGTTTTAAATTCAATTTTAAGACCTTTTTATTCTTGTTGTTATTTTGATAAACTTGACCGTTTAGCTGCTAAGAGCGCTGTAAGTTTCAGAAACTCTTATTTCAACACTTATTAAATAGGCATGTTTTACTATTTGCAAACAATAAAATTTAACTCAGAGTGCAATATTATTGTACAATGGAATGTAAAAAGCTGTTGAAATTTCACAAATACTTTATTTTATACAAAAAAAGTACTTAAATTATTTAAAAACATCACTAACGCAACCTCTGTGTATTGGGTAAGTCCAAGTACAGCTCGCTACAATTGAACAACAGTAACACATGATTGTGTTGCTAGGCAATAATCAGCTGTTTCATTGTTGCAAATTTTCACAGTTGCTTTTAGCTCGTCTAACCTAGTAATTGTTTTGTTGCTGGTATTATTACTGTTAACCAGCGTCTGTTGTAATTTTGAATAGAACAAATATTACTTTTGTTTCAATGTAGTTCATAACCCCACTAACTAACCCCACTAGATTCTGTGGTTCTAACCCCACTAGATTTCTTCCTATGGTGACACTTGAAGGATGAACCGTACACCGATAGGTATGCTTCGGTGGAAGAAATGCGCAACAAAGTGATGGACATTTTTCATAACATTCACCATAACACATTATCACGAGCCGTAAATGACTTGCACAGAAGGGCTCACGCATGCATTTATGAAGATGGAGGACACATTGAACACCCGCTTTAAGTCATCATAGATAATTACTTGTAACAGTAATTTAAGTATGTTTTTGTACATAATAAAGTATTTGTGAAATTGCAACAGCTTTTTACATTCCATTGTACAATAATATTGCACTCTGAGTTAAATTTTATTGTTTGCAAATAGTAAAACATGCCTATTTAATAAGTGTTGAAATAAGAGTTTCTGAAACTTTCAGCGCTTCTAGCGGCTAAACGGTCACGTTTATTAACATAACAACAAGAATAAAAAGGTCTTAAAATTGAATTTAAAACCCATATCAGTCATAACAAATAGGTGTTTTCATAAGAAATTTCAAAGTTGGCCGCCATATTGGAAAATGGCGACCAAATTTTAAAATTTTAACTACGTAATTCTAATGAGCATAAAAAATAAGGTAAAGTTCCCAATTAAAAGTTTGCTGTAAAATTAATACTTTCTGAGATCCCAATGGTGGCCTCCTTGAGTTGATCACCCTGTATAAAAAATAGATAAAATTTACTAATTTAGGGAATGCAATCTTTCATTAAAATGCTTGTTTTGTGTATCTACGTCAGTGGCAATATTTTTACTTTGTTTATAGGGAACGGTCCAAACCCTGGTCTAGTTACACCTAAGGTTGACCTGTTCTTAGAAAGTTTCATTAATTAATGTATTAGCAGGTTAACAGTTTGATTCACACTTCCACTCGTCCAACAGTGCACCCTTTACACACAGTAATAAGGTTGGTCCGGAAAAAATAATCGGAAATTTGACAAATTATGGAAACAAGTTATTAAAACTGCAACGAAAGTATTTATGGAGTAAATCAGTATATGTAATACATTAAAAGTATAAATAAAGTTAAATAGTAGGTAAAATAAGTTGTTTATAAATAATAAAGACTAGAGAAGACTTTCCTAACCCAAACAATGTCTAACGACCGTAAGTTTGTTTGCTTACCGTCCTACATTGTATACTCATACTTACTTAATTGTCCATATAAAGTGTATTAGCGTCACTTAATCAATATAAAAGTAAACTGAACGTAATAATAGCCATCCAATATATTAGTGTTTGAAGTTTTTAATATTTTCATTTTAAAGTTGAACATTAAAACATATTGGCTATAAAAGAACTTTTGGTTCGTTATAAGTATTTATTGATCACACTAGTTTATATGTTTAAGAGTAATACCGTTACATTTAAACTTAATAAAGTTTTTTTGTTATTCAGTTTCAAATGTGAGGATGATTTTAACGTGAAACAAAAAATAAAATATATACATTTTTTCTTTTACTTTTATTCTGGTATAATTTTTTGCTTGGAGACTTTCTGATATGTAACTAAAATTTGATACAATCACAAATAAGTAACGTTATCAGAAACGGTATATTACTAGATAATTCTTAGTAAACAGTGCATCAATAAACATAAGCGAACAACAGTCCCATTAACAACGGTATAAACGGCTCTCAAAACAGAATCGACATGAATATGTAACCATGTCTAGGCTATGTGACCATGTATGGGCTATGTGACCATGTCTGGGCTATGTGACTATGTCTGGGCTTTGTGACCATGTCTGGGCTATGTGGCCATGTCTGGGCTATGTGACCATGTCTGGGCTATGTAACCATGTCTGGGCTATGTGACCATGTATGGGCTATGTGACCATGTCTGGGCTATGTGACCATGTTTGGGCTTTGTGACCATGTCTAGGCTTTGTGACCATGTCTGGGCTATGTGACTATGTCTGGGCTTTGTGACCATGTCTGGGCTATGTGGCCATGTCTGGGCTATGTGACCATGTCTGGGCTATGTAACCATGTCTGGGCTATGTGACCATGTATGGGCTATGTGACCATGTCTGGGCTATGTGACCATGTTTGGGCTTTGTGACCATGTCTAGGCTTTGTGACCATGTGTGGGCTATGTGACCATGTCTGGGCTATGTGACCATGTCTGGGCTATGTGACCATGTCTGGGCTATGTGACCATGTCTGGGTTATGTGACCATGTCTGGGCTTTGTGACCATGTCTGGGCTATGTGACCATGTCTGGGCTATGTGACCATGTCTCGGCTTTGTGACCATGTCTGGGCTATGTGACCATGTCTGGGCTATGTGACCATGTCTGGGCTATGTGACCATGTATGGGCTATGTGACCATGTCTGGGCTTTGTGACCATGTCTGGGCTATGTGACCATGTCTGGGCTATGTGATCATGTCTGGGCTATGTGACCATGTCTGGGCTATGTGACCATGTCTGGGCTATGTGACCATGTCTGGGCTATGTGACCATGTCTGGGCTATGTAACCATGTCTGGGCTATGTGACCATGTCTGGGCTATGTAACCATGTCTGGGCTATGTGACCATGTCTGGGCTATATAACCATGTCTGGGCTATGTAACCATGTCTGGGCTATGTAACCATGTCTGGGCTATGTGGCCCACCTCTATGTAAAAAATACATTTGCTGGCCATTCCAAGTATCCATAAACTCGATTTTAATATTGTAGAAGATTAGTAATATTTTAGTAATGAATTAGTTTTTGTTTTTTTTAATAAGGAGTAAAGTTTTCTATAAAGTATTTTATTAACATATTTAAACAAATACTAGATTCTGTGTTTTATATAGAAGTAAAAACAATTGATTATACGTAAGTGAACTTAGCACTTAGAAGATTTTCATCTTATTTCCATTCAATGATTATTTACAAACTATGTTTTATAAATATTCGTCACCATAACAATATTTCAGGAAACAGAATGTACGAGTACTTTCTCATACAACACAAAGTGACAGTAATTTGAGTTTAGTAAGGTCATTTGTAAAAGAAGGATCAAATTAAATTTTCAGTCAAACGATATTTTATCTAAATGTCCCTTGCAAGGTGTTGTACTCCCTATAGCAACATGGCCATTTGTATTCATGCGACCTCCTTTTGCTAAACTAAACTTTTTATAACTAAAAATTACCCATTAAAATGTAAACTATGATAAATATTATGTGAAATAGGAACGCTGGATGTTAGTATTGCTATTAAAAACCAGTAAGGAAAAACAAGATTTATCATCCAAAAGAATTAATTATCAAACTAAATAAATAAAATGAAGGACTATTTAAGAAATACAATTATGTTTGTATTTAGTTTAATTATTTTAAAGGTTTGATATCGCACTCAACGTTTAAAAAACATTAAAATAAGGGAGTTGTAAAAACATTCTTTTATAAACGGACTGAAGATGTGGTTGTATTATTCATAGCCAAATTTATTTTCTAAACTCTGAAATGCCTTAAAGAATATTATTAATGTTATAATTACTAATAATAACGCTTTTGGCAGTTTCATTCGTACTTATGTTTTTTAACTTACAAAAGTTCTAGCCAAGCATAAAATAAAGACAACATTTTCGGTATGATCTAAATCAAGAGATTTACTCCCCAAAATAAAAGATCAAACACCAGTGTTGAAAAACAAAGGTGTCTATAGAATACCGTGCAGTTGCAAAAAGTTATATATTGGAAAAACTGGGAGAACAGTAAATGTTAGAGTAAGTGAGCATATCAGAGACGATAAAAAGGGCAGAATAAATACCTCAGCAATAGCAGAACACACACATGAAACCGGACACAGCATGGAGTTTGACAATGTAAAATTATTGCATAAAGAAGAAGGTTATTTTAAAAGAAAAATTAGAGAATCCATAGAAATAATTAAACACAAGGAAAATATAAATAGGGAATATGGATATAAGTTCTCTAAGTCTTGGCTTCCAATTTCCAAAACAGAAATAAATTAAAAATACACCCCATGGATTACCATATTTATATATTTAAATGTTTGACTAATGTACTTAAATTAGATGTAGTAGTAAGCTATCATATGATTCACTGTTTTTTTAATTTTTTTTTGTTTATATAACCTTCCTACCGATGAAGATGTCCAAAGTGGCATCGAAACGTTTAGGTAAAAGTAAAAAACATAAGTAAGAATGAAACTGCCAAAAGCGTTATTATTAGTAATTATAGCAATGGCTTACTTAAGTTTAAGAATTGAAATATTAATGTTATTTATAGTCATGGGTACAGGGAACTGTCAATAACATCAACGTTTAGTGAATATTTTCAGATTAAAGTGATAAGAATGCTTTAACCAGCATTACAGTTAAACTACCATACTATCCTGCACAGTTTACAAACAATTGCGAATAGTAACAAAATAAATTATTTGTTTACATGATTGTGTAATAATACACATTGATTTAACTTAAATATAAAACATGAATTCAACAGTTTGAAACAATGTAGTAATGTTAATCTGAACTACAACATAAGTTCATTTTAATTACAACTAATGCTGCAAAATCGCTTGATAAAATAATAAAGTGATTCATTACAATTACTTAAAAAAAAAACAAATATTTTATTAGACTGATTAAAATAAACCACAAAAGAATAAGTGTATGCTCCAAAAGTAGTGTCTGATAAATTTCTACTAAGAACAATATTAGTTAAAATTTTAGGGCCCCTTAAAGTTTGTATTTCAACAATAACTAGGCTAGATAATTTTGGTTACACCAAAAAAGTTCATGTAGAGCAAAACCTCTTTCTTGATACTAAAATTCTATAGTATAACTAATCATAATTTAAGTTTAATAAACGCATGCTTTTTTATAAAAAAACAGCCAAAAAAATCACTGTGTTCAATTAACACGTTAGTTACAGTTAGTTAAGGCTAATGAGTTAAAACGGGAACTTTTACAGAATTTGAAGAAGTTGGTATCTGAATAAACATACTGATATGTGATATGATAGGATTTACCACGATTAAGTGATATTGTGGATTTCTCATTTTATTACATCAATTCCAAAATTAAATTTGTTTCAGCTATTTAATTATTGAGGTTGCCGGTAGGTAGAAGTTCACCTACGATCGTTTTCGATTATTTTTGTACTAAGGCTAAACTTTAGACAAATATATAAATTATATTGTCTTAGGATTGGTAAATAACAAAACGGTTTTATGTCATCAAAGTAGTTTTGGTTTTATTGATGATTCCGTACATTTACCGCCCCTACGTTCTATATGTGAATACAATTTATATGTATCATATAATATGGATCGATAGTTTACTACTACACAATACTTGTAAAATTTATTTAAAACCAGAATACAAAAAAATTAGCTTTTAAGTAAATTATTAAAAATTAAGATATCGGAAATAACTTATTCAGAGTAAAACGCAATAGGTTTAATTTCATATTAGTGGTTATTAGGTTAAAATTTGTCCATAACAGGCAGATTACAAATTATATTCCTAAAACACTTCAGAACATTGTTAACAATTTGTATCTTGTCGTGAAACTATTTACGTTGGAAGCTTGGTTTTATTTAAGTAGTAAAAATAAGCCGAAACCATTTGCCAGTCTGAATATTTTTCCCGATCGTAGATTTACCAAGATGCATTTTATCTATCATGTATGACATCATATTAATTTGTTTATTTTTCAGAGCCATTTTGAAATTATGAAATGTTTTTAGTAGGTTTACTGCAAATAACAAAACCAATAATAATAATCAAGCTTTTGGCAATTTTATGCTTACTTCTACTTTTAAATTTATCCAAAACGTAATTTTTTTACCATGTTTACCAGCCTTCTATGACAATTTAAAAAGTCCAAACTATGGTTCAATGTTAATCTTTTATTATTTATCAACATTTGGTGTGTTCACTGTGGTTAAACAAGACTACATGAAAAAAACAACTGAATTTACTTTTATACAATGTAAAAAAGGCTAACTAATTAATTTAAGCGTATCACATTTCAACAACTTTGTGATTTGTTTATAAGCCTATATGTGATTATGACCTTATCATTAATTTGATCAACACAAAGAAAATTAATACAATTGTATGATAATAGACAGCTGACCATCTTCCATATTGTTCTGTTGTAAATGTTTACTCTTATTTTATTTCTTCAATTTAACTTTTTATTTATGTTTGAAATTTAGATTATTTTATTGCATCTTCATTGTTTTAAAGTATTACATTTGCCATTGTAATGGCTCTGATGGATAGGGAACTATTTTTCAATAATGATTTTGTAGCATGTTTATTAATTTGAGAATGCACATTTTTTTATAACAGGACTAGTTTTCATGATATGTTTTCAGATTTATTTCCATACAACGATATTTTAAACTAAATACATTTTTAAAACTTTATAAGTTGTTTATAAGTGGGGTCAGATAACGCAAAAACCTCCAAGTAAAATATATACAAAATAGAAAAGAACTATTTATAAATTTTAATGTTGTTATATTATTTGTATATTTCTACTATTACTCTAATGTCTTACTTAGCGGATCGTTTCCCTCTTATTTGTCACGTATTGCTAATTATACATTTCTAACAACAAATTATCTCTTATTAAAGAATTACTTAATTTAGATTCATTTTAGCGAATTTCCCCTTGTAGGGAAGAATCCAAAGGTTAAGTTACCTAGGTTAAGTGGTTACGGAGGAAATCCACAAAACGCGTTCATAAAATCTCCCATGTTAATCTTATGGGAAACAGATTTTTAGCTTTACCTCAGTTTATTTTAAGGAAAACCTCACATTTATTTACATTTATTTTTACAAATCAGTTCATTTCTACAAAACAATCATTCTGGTGTTTAAATTGTGATTTTATATCCAACCATTGCAGAGATATTCAAAGTGCTAAACACAGTACGTTATCCAATGTTATCCCTATGGAGAATAATTCGAATTGTATATCACAATTATTTATGAATGTATGTTGTTGAAACTTGGCATGTGGCATGTGACTGGTCTATTGATATTTGAACAAACAAATAAATTTTTGCCGATTTTCCCCGCAGCAGCAAACCTGCATACTCAGCCCCCGTGTTATTCTTATGGAGAATAAGTAAAATGTATTGTCTCCCTTAATTATGAACATAAATTAATTAAACTAGGTATGCAGATTCGACTGGTTAAGTTGTATTCATAATTGCATAAAAAACATGTTTTGTGTTCCTTGTTGCAGCAAACCTGTGTACTCAGCTTTCAATGTAATTCTTATGGCGAATAAATATAATGCTATACATCACTTATTTATTCGTGTATTTTAATGAAAATTGGCAAGTGGCTTTATGTGTTAGTGTGGAACATGTAAATTCATCGTAAATTCGCTGAGTACGCAGGTTTGCTGCTACGGGGGTATTTAAAGTTACTGCCAATGTGGTAGGTATCAATTTCCCAGTTGGTGGATGATCTTCCTTCAAACACATAAATATTCCCTTGCAAATATAATGAAACAAAGCACAGTGTATGTAACGAAAACTCTCCTATCCGTTTCAGGTTTACAGGGTAGGTTCTGCCAAGATGCCAGGTGGACGGACAGTAACATATAACGACTTAACCGTTTCCCTACCTCATGTGTCAGTCTTGAATGTTCTTTCAATTTAAATTTTAAAAATTTTTATCTGACCATATTATCATGTCTTACCTGAGACGTTTAATGGAATTCATTTAAGGGTAACTAACTGTGTAGTTTTTGTAAGTTAAATGTTTTATTCAATTTATTTCCATTTACTATGAGTGCACAAATAAAATAGTTTAAAAAGCACCAGATACTCTTCTATGACGTGTTTTACGTTTTGTAATTTTAATTTTATGTTTATAAAAATTTTAGGTTATAAAATTAAATATTGTCGGAACAACTGATATATAATCCTTAAGGGATTATAGCAATGTTCAGATGTGCCAAATAATTATGCATTAAATCAAACAAATATTTCTTGGACGAGGGAAAACTTTCTTTCATATAACAGTTTCAAATATTTTGTTTTGCGAGTTTTGATTCTATATAAATCAATAATAAATATTTGATAAGTTTTTTATTGATATATTACTTTGTATAATCAAGACTCATTTATAGCTTGTTAATCTATATTTCAGTTTATTGTTGAACTACAAACAATTATTTGAAGCCTCAGTAACATTAAATCGTCACGCTTCAATATTGCTCAAGCCTAATGAAACACAATTAGGTGTTAATGCAATATATATTCTAGGATGTAAGCAGTGCAGTTCTAAATCAAAAGACTATTTTCACGTAAATTTGGTTTTATTTTAAAAGTTCTGCAAGTTTACAAACAAAATTGTAATCTAATATTATTAAGGTAATATGCTTCCAGAGTAATATATATGATGTATTTTATTTCCATCTTATGTACGGACTGTGATAACTGATTCCATAATTTTGTAAAATATGTAATAATTTATGCAACATACGTTAACCATTTGAATTAAATACATACATAAATAACCGTAACTTAACTTATTTTATTTTGTCAAACCCATTCTCCACAATTAGGCTACACCTTACAAACGTTATATTTAGCTTAAGATTCCTATGGCCTGGATTTGTAATCTATCATATGGCAAAACTTTAAGAATGATATACCCTTATTAAACTTATTAAAGTTTGGCCATATTGCTAGCTTTTTGATTGGAAATATTATTTACATAACTCAATACAGTTTATTACTCCAAAATAGTTAACATCTATTTCTCACTTGGGACATTTACCTATCTAATTTAAAAATATTAACCCCATAAAACGGGGAATTAATCCAACCATCTAAAAAAGAACATACATTTACAAATCTAAGCTTTAAAACTATTTTACTAACTAAAAACAACACACCTGCTATTCCTTATTCTTATTTAAACTTTTGGCTACATATATGTATTTTCATGTACAAATTTTATGCGCAAAAAAGTGCATATCCGTATAATCTGACATGACATTTTAATAACCATCCTAACCTACTTGCAAACAACTTAATAATAAAGATGAAAAACACTATTTGAGTATAATTGAAATGTTTTTGTCATTTATAAATTAAAACATCATAAGCTATATTATTTTAACTAAAATAAAAAATAGCCTCCAAATCAATTACATTATTTATATTGAATTACAATGCAGGTTCTAACACAATATTTATTCTTAGTATTATGTTAAAAGGAACCAAAATATAAAGCAAAGCTTATGCTCCAAGTGTTGATATAAGTGTCGAAACAAGCTCAAACCTTTCAGGTGAGTAATCAACAATATCGAAGAGAAAATATGAGGAAGTAATTAGCTTCCAGGGAGGTGGAGCAGAACGTAAGTGTCATTAACAGGCCGCAGAGTTTTGAGATGAAATAAGAAAAACCTTAATTCATCCATAACGTCTTTGTAAACTAAAAAAAAATGGTGGCTACTTATATACAACTTAAACGTTAGTTCTTTTAAACAAATTAATTATAAATGGGAACAACTACAAATTAACACGAAAGTTTTGGGTGTGAAACCTTAATTATTTTATTATGCCTTTGCAAATATAAATTAAAGAAAAATTACGATGTTCATGGTCCTTTTGGCTGTTTTTTAGAGATTGATTTGTAGGGGTTATTGTAAGACGTTGTTTAGTTAGAGATTGCCGTCTAAATACTCCGTGCAACTGTATAGTATAATCCTTTGTGTAGTAGGATTAACGTAACATCTAAAAAAGTGCATGCAAAAGATCAGTAGGATAAATTTTACTTAATCAATTCTTACGTCTATTTATAAAACGCGCTCTCCAAATCTAACCTATAAAATTAATCTAACTATTTTAAGTAGTGTTTAATAGATACAGTACACTTGATTTACAAGTAAACTTTATATTTTCTGTTTTGAGTTGTACTGCATAATCAGGGCAAACTTGAATATTTATACTGACTGAATTGTTAATGAGGGTGAATTCGCTTCGACTACTTGCCTTTTTAAATGACATAGCACACAAAAGTAGCATAAATTTGCAGCATTGTAGTAATTTTTTTATAAACAAAAATAAACATAATCTTTGTTTATATGGGTTACTGTAATGTAATTTCTAATTAAGATGGTTTGTTGATAATTAGCCATTTAAATTCTCTTCCCCCCCTCTAAAGTTAGATATTAAAATATTTGCAATGTACCCGAATGATAAATAATACTTCAATCTATATTCTAAGTTTTATTGAAAGTAACCAGTACATATAAGTTTAATAATATTCTGTTGATTTATATGTATATGTTTGACCTCTTTCTATGTTTACCGGACAAGTTTGAATACAATTTACAGCTTGGTCGTTTAGGGTTGACGTGTATATCATCAGAAATCCTTAGCTTCTCTACAAGCGGATAAGATCCACTTGAAAATGGATAGGCAGACTAGGGCCTAATGTCAGGCTACCTGCTTACTCTGCCATCAAGACGCTCGCAAGCAAGACAGACGGTATTCTATCACGATTGTTTTAATTCTTTAAACGTTTTATTACGGTTATATTATGTGAAATCCTCATATGGGATCTACATAAATTCAAAGAAAAATAGTATAAATTTTAACATATTACTATAAACTAATAAAAATAACTGAATTTAAAAATTGTTATGACTAAACCGATACAATTTCTCGTACCTCTTCAGTAAAAGTCGAGTTAGGATAATTTTGTGTTGTAATTTCATGTACAAGCCGATGATAAATCGTTACAAGACGTATACATAGTTTATAATACCAGCCTAGGCATCTTGCTTATCGTTGGTTGCGCAGTGGCAGGTAGCCTGGCCCAGCCTAGCCACCGTCTGGTGGTCCGTCTCTGTGCTTGCGGGAACGAAGACCCGCTACTCCGTTGAATGCCGTCCCCTTCCGCCTAAACTTTGCTCAAAAACTAATTGCTTAATATACCATGATCCAAATAATACATATGGAGACAAGGCTATTTCATAAAGAAAACCCTAAAAACTTTAAGTCAACTAAAATAATCTACGATTTGTTTATGACTGTTATTCCTTAAACTCATAAGTTTTATGGTACGACTGGGTAAACACAAATTCAGTTTCATAAATAGTCATGCATAACAATTAAAAACGAATATTTAATGACATGTGAGACGTAATATGTTGCTAGTTTTAGTTTTTTCCCCAGAGGACTATTTTTATTTCAGCACAGAAATGTGATCATTGTTACCAGTAGGTCATTGTGAGGAAAGGTTTATCGTTATTTTATTTGTAAGGTTTAAACTAACCAAAAAAATATTCGTTGTTGTTTTAAACTGGTCTATCTTCGAACTAGTTATTTTTAAATCGATACAAATTTGGATTGATTGTGTTTCATTCTAAATAAAGTATTAAACATTAAATATAAACAAATACAGCGTATCATTACTTTGTGTAGTATATCGAGATTGAAGCGTGGTCAATCATGTAAGAAATGGTTATGCAGACGTCAATTTGCGCCTAAGGTTGATTAACTACGAAACTTGCTTTGCCGGCAATCTGCATCAATTACGTGGACTTTGCGGGCCAAACCGATATATGTTGCCTCACTAATGCTATTGCCGATTACTAAAGTAACTCAATAGCTTTAAAAATCGTAATTTTTTTAAATATTATAATTTATTTTTATGTTTGTTGAAATTACAATATTGTATAACATTAGAGAACACACAATCTCATTTGAAATTTTATGATTTAAATATTGAGTTTAGTTGACAAATCTCCTTATGATTGAATGGAATACTTTAAACAATTAATTACTTGAAATAATTATGTTTATTTGAATACATTTTATCTAGGAAGTCATACGATAGTCACTAAGTACAAAATACTAACATAGTATGATTGCATGTATAATAAATGTAATTAAGCTATATATATAGTTTATTTAATTTGTTAAATTAGTATTCGTACGATAAACAACCTTTGGGATATATTTATTGAGAAGTATAAAAACTAATTAATACAACGCCAGATTATTTTAGGGTTTGCTATTTTCCACCACACTATCAAATAATAACTAACATAATTACAGCTGTAGAATAATACATTCCTATATGGACATTACGTTGTCTTACCTATACGATCTCGTT
This sequence comes from Allygus modestus, assembly GCA_963675035.1. Lineage (NCBI taxonomy): Eukaryota > Metazoa > Arthropoda > Insecta > Hemiptera > Cicadellidae > Allygus > Allygus modestus. The sequence goes on from OY776112.1 coordinate 375,964,827, forward strand.
TATCCTTACACTCACTGTCATAGAGTAATCTAAACCCAATAATAAATACTACAGGTTTTTTCAAACGTTGTTGATCCTATTATTTAAAAATACGGTTTTATAAAATAATATAAACATAAATTGTTATGTAAATAAATAATAACGTAAAACCATTGAGTATACAATAAAATAATTTGAAATAAAAACATTGTTGGCAGAAACTTGTGATTTATACATATATTAATTGTTTTAAATACACATGTTATAGTATATGTATTTATTTGATATTTAATTATTTTTTAAATTTATTTTGTAAGAAGGGAATACATAAAAGATACAAATAGATACAGTCACTAATTGTAATCACTACTTTGGCTCTTACGATATTGTTGGGCTGGGACTTCGTCACCAATGAAAATAGGTACTTATTTATTATGTATCCAAATATACACAAAAAAGAGTTAATAACATCAAGAAGTATGTTTCGTAAATATCAATACAATAATAAAAAGTTCACTAAAACATTCAATAATATTTTTAAAAATTCATTATTTTTAACACTCAATATGTTCAAATTCTAACCGGTTTACACTATTTCATTTGACAAAGGGTTGGAGCGCTGTGTGGCAAAGGCGCGGCCACAGACACCCCAAAACACCCCAGGCTGATGAGAAGTGACAGTTGTGGCTTTTTAATCGTGTTGCCTTAAAAGGTTAACCTGGTTCTCAATGTGAAATATAAGATAGTCAGGAAAGAAATCAAGTACTGCCTTAGCAGCAAACCTGCGTACTCAGCTAATGTATAATTCATGTATGTTTCTCACTATCACATAAAGCCAGTCGCCAAGTTTCATAAAAATACACGAATAAATCAGTGATATACAGCATTTTGTTTATTCTCCTTAAGAATAACATTGAAAGTTGAGTACACAGGTTTGCTGCTACAAGGAACAAAAAATATGTGTTTTTCATGCAATTATCAATACAACTTAACCAGTCGAAGTTGTATACCAAGTTTTATTCATTAATGTTCATAATTAAGGAAGACATTACATTTTACTATCTCATTTACATTACCTCCATAAGAATAAAATGAGGGCTGAGTATGCAGGTTTTCTGCTGCGGGGAAAATCGGCAAAATATGATTTGTTTGTGCAAATATCAAAAGACCAGTAGTAAGTGAAGCCACATACCAAGTTTTGAACAACATAATTGATAAATAACCGATATATATATAATTGTAATTATTCTTCATAAGGATAACATTGGACAACGTACTGTGTTTAGCACTTTGAATATATCTGCATCGGTTGGACGTAGAATCATAATATAAACACCAAAATGATTGTTTTGTAGAGATGAACTGAGTGGTAACAGAAAATGTGAGGTTTACATTAAAATGAACTGAGGAAAAGCTACAAAACTTTTTCCCATAATATTAACATGGGAGATTTTATGAACACGTTTTTTTGGAATTTCTCCGCAACCACTTAACCCAGGTTAATGATTCAAAATACCATATTATTAGTGAATTTCCTTTGGAAAGTGAACTATTAGCATGACCCGCACGGTGAAACTTAAGCCCGGGACCACCATAGAAGTTCCTAACGTGACCCCCTGACACGTTTTGGGGGGTCGTTCAAAATTGTATATATATATATATATACATATATGTCTATATATATATATATATATATATATATATAGACATATATGTATATATATATATGTGTGTGTGTGTGTGTTTGCACTCTAGCGGTCACAATTTTTGTCCGATTTACTTAAAATTTGGTTGGGACATTCCTTTCTGTAATCAGTTGGACAAGTTCGTTGGGCAACACAATCGGAAAACTCTAAACCCCTTTTTAGGGGGATTAATCTTTCAAATTTTGAGTTTTTGGGTCCAAAAAAGGTCATAAAAGCCCCAGATGTAAAATAAATGCATGTAAAAGGTTGGGAATTAGAGAGGCAAAAGTTTTAAGCCCTCTCTCGTCATTCTAGCATAAATATTTACCGAGTTATTAAAGAAAATGTGTATCGACTAAACACATAACGTTGTCTTATGGGGGTTTTACGCTAGAAAATCCTGTTATTCCTTTGTTAGAGTATTTTTATCATCCCCAGCCTACTTTCAAGCCCTTCTGGACCTTCTCCTAATGGGCGAAATTGTATTCCCAGCTTTGCAAGTAAATGAAACCAGGAGTATCAGAACAGCCAAAAATCAATGTTTTCAGATGTCTATAAAAATTGGACAAATGCATGTTTTTACACTGATTTTGAGTTTTAAAAGTTTTTATGTGGAAATTCACATCCCTCACGTCAGCGTGCTGCGTGCGAACTCGTTTTTTTAAGCTCTATAAATTGGACGAAACTGAAATTAATTTTTATTTTATTTTAGGGTAAAAAATGCAAAAAACTGATTTTTGGAAATTTGAAAACCCCCATAAACCCCCTTTTCCATGGTCATATTTTTCTGGTTTTCGAGCTTAAAGTCATGAATGACACTTTACACATTTGAGCCAAATTTCATCGAAATCAGATGTTTTTTACTAAAGTTATCGTGTTAACGGACACACACACACACACACACACACACACACACACACACACACACACACACACACACACACACACACACACACACACACACACACACACACACACACACACACACACACACACACACACACACGCACACACACACACACGCACACACACACATATATATATATATATATAAATATATTTATATAAATGTAAATTTGAACGAATAGGCTAGTGTTTTTGGCATCTGGAGACCTCAAAACATAAAGTTATCATGGTGTTGGGCTTAACTCTTACCATGCCACCTACGATAATAGCTGCTTCCCTATAGGGGAAATTCGCTTAAAGAGGCAGGTTTATGTAAACTTTATATCCCAATATACATTGTACTACTGATGATTCGATCTCAAACATAAATATAACAAAGTACACCAGAAGGCGTCACCAGAAGCTGTTCCCACAGGCTTTGCCCCACAAATAATAAGTTTAATAACTATGACAGTTGTGTGTGCTGCTTTCTTTGGTTATCCCGTTGAACTAACACGGATCAAGATCAGCTGTTTGTATTTTCATCAACTTAAACTTAAAGTGAATGTCCATAAAAATAACTCAGGATTGGAACTTAGACTCCCCGTGGGGCGGAACCCTATGGGAATTATTTAAAACCCTTTCTTAGTGAACACCTAAGACCCAAGAGGAAGGTATGTTCCAAATTTCATTGAATTCGTTCTGTGGTTTTTTGAGATTTCGTCATGAGTGAGTCAGTCAGTGGTACAAAGTGATAAACCGAAAACATTAGAGATATGGCACATTTTTGCACCCATTAAGCCTTTAAATATTGGGTTATATGTATATTCTAGATTTATGTATGTCCATTATATGTTTGTCTAGATATAATATCTGGGATTTCATAATGGTATTAAAAATCTTATCTTAAACAATGCAATCATTTTAAAGTTTTCAGTAATACTGAATTGAAAATATACACTTTTGTGTTGCTACTTGTTTTTACATTTAATAAAAAAAATATATAACATAGGGTTACAAACACAGTAATTGTTCAAACTTAAACTTTAGGAAAACAATTTGGATTAATTTTTTTGGTGGGGGAAGGGAGGGTTTTATACCACAGAATAATACTTTACTAGACATCCTATCGATATGGCCTCTTTTAGTGCTACCCAGATTTGTTGTGGACGTAGTTTGATTAAGTCACCGACAGAGTGTGCTGCCAACAAATTTTATTTTAGCTGTTTCATGGACTTAATCGAAAAACAAATACAAATTAATAAAGCAAAGACACCCCCAGAAAACAACTGAAATAAACTTATGTTTGCTCCCTGACAAACCGACTGTTTTATTATCTGCTCCTTGAGAAGAGAAGTAATAGTTGACAGAAGTATACTTTGTTGGTGGTTAGTGTAACTGCGTCCTCTTTGAATGCTGCCTCACACAAAAGTAGGCACAGCTTTTAAACAATGGCAGTGTGAAGTCTACTTCAGTATCTATAGCAAAGCTTGTACTAAAGATAAACATTATTAAGATAATTGTTTATGAAGATACTACCAACGGTTATTGTTTCTTATTTAATAAAAAATAGTGGACATTGAATTTAATTAATTGTTAAGAAGGATGGGAGGATTTATTTTTAGTTTACAGTTTAAACATATATGCCAAACATATTCCTGCCACAGAAGCCATACCCCTCGTATCACCAGGTATCATTGTTTCATTGCCCTAATGTCGATATTTCCTTATCAATGGCCGCTTACCGGCAACATTCCAGACCTGTCTGTTTTCAATCTGTTTTACACGTGTAACCACCACGCCCGTCTTGAACTTGTGCCATAGTGCCGGCCACCAATCTCATTTCTATTTTCAAATTGTATTTTATATTACATCTTGGTTGGTTGTTCAATGTAATATTGTCCTTGTATCTCCCATTTAATGCATACGTTTTCTCTCTCTTCAAAAGTATTATCAGCTCTGAAGGAAGTATGTCTCGTGTAGACTGAACTTTGCCATGCAGTTGGTACTCCAGTGCGGGTTCACGATTTCCGCGTGATTTTTAAAGGCTACAATCTGTAATAAACTTTGTTTTACGTTGCATTTGAACCTCAAAATAGAATAAAATTAATAACCGAGAAAGAAAATGGTTACAACTCCAGCCAAGTTCCGAGATAAACTGTCCGATGTGATTTTGAGCCATCCGCCATTTTATCCTTCCTGGAAAATTCTGCAGGAATACGTCTCATGTCTCTATTACTTTTATTTATCTTTTGTCCAACCTCTTGGTTCTTTACCTATGAATATTTAAACAATATTTCCATACCAAAATTAACATCTCATACGCTACAGCTAAGTTATACCACAGTGTATTTTACTAAAGGGTTAAAATTAACTTTATGACCATGAACTTGTATGAAATACATTTCTTAATTAAGCGATAAACAGTTAATATTCTATGATCTCTTAAGAGGGGTGCTAACTTAAAAAAAAACAAATTTAAACCCAAATGTAGTAATATAAAATAAAAACTGCTGCCTTAGATCAAACAAATTTAATTAATATGCATACTCATCCCTTGACAGAGGTTGATGCGCTGTGGTGACGACGCCTCGGAAACGCTCCAGGCCACCTACTAATGAGAGGTGGTACCTCTTCTGAGATATTCTACCCTTTACGTTTATAGCTGGCTATTTTATAAAAATATTCTGATGTATTTATAAAATTGTTATGATGGTTAAACTTATGTTTGTATACATATTTGAATGCAGTACTTTCTATCCTTGTTTAAATTGATAGTATAAACAAAAATTAAATCAAATCAGGCTAAGTTATGGTTATTATTGTCTAATATTTTGAGCCTAAAGATCATTATAATATTAATCACAGCGTCCTCTCACATAATCCCCTCACAGAAAGCTTTGTACAACCAGGCTTTTAGATTGTCGCCTTCAATGATTGTCATTTTACCATATCTCACTGTTAAATACTATCATTTGCTTTCAATTATATCCTTTTTATGTTAGTTGTAGAAACCACATGTCAGTAGCATCATATTGCTCACTATAGACTGTAAAACACTATTTTTAAGGTTGCTATCTTATTTATATGATTTCCACATATTTCATCACCAATATCATAATATAATCACTCAGTCGAGGTATCATACTAACATTGTGACATGATGCATTTAAAAATATATATTATTGTTATACTGTTGCGTTTATTCTAATTTATACATATTGTCTCTTTAAATAATCAAAATATACTCTATTTTAGGCACTTTAAATTTTTAATTTGTTGTTTAGTATTCAGTACAATAATTATAGTTATGGTTGTTGTCTACATTAATATATTATACTTTTTTATGAAAAGGCGTTGACCGTTTATTAATAAAATTGTTTAATAAATAATTATAAATACAGTGACATTCATTACATTTAAATATTTAGTCCAAACCGATTAATATTTAAATAAATTTGGCAGTTTAGAAAATGTAATGCCATTGATAATGATTATAATTTATTCGTCTGCACGCCGTGACGCTACTGTATATGGTATTACGTGATATATCCATACGTTGTCAAATCATACGGGTATATATACTGTGGTTTTAAAATGGGTGTATATATTTAAATAGTTTTTCAATGAGAAGTCGTAATATTGGTTATAAAATGATTTTAAACTAAAACAAAACTGTTTATACGTGCTGATTAGGAAATTGTTCTTGTTTTACAAGTTTGATAAACAAAAGAAAAGATTGTAGATTTGTAGATTTGTTCAACGAATGCTAATAAGCAAAATCCAATAAAAATAACAACACAGTATTTGAGCAAAACAACACTAAATTATAAATAAATTAATAGTGCAGTGTCATGTTTTTGTATCTATGTACCTAAATTACGTCACTCAATAGACCAAAACACGACAAATACTATAAAATAATTTAGTGTAGCAATTCTAATATAATATACAGTAACAACCGAACTATAAACAACAAAATACAAAATATGTGTCTATTAATAAATCATGTTTATTAAAAAACCTTTTCTGAATACAGCATTTTAAACCAGGTATCTTTTACAAGATCAATGCAATGTATTATCTTATTTTATGTTACATTTGTGCAATACTACGTTAAAAAAAGTATTCAAATAAGCATCTGTATTTTTTATTGATACCGCTCTACGGCTTGTTTTATAAGAATATAAATTACTGTCTAAAACAGGTTTACATAATAAATTAAACATATATTTTTACTCAAGTTGCATCAACATTACGTAAAATAATAACAGATTTAAAAGTTACATAATATATTTCAAGAACGACACGAACCCTAGAATGTGGTTCTTTGTATTCAGCCCGTTGAATAACAAAGCAACGGGCTGAGCGTAACGAATGTGATTTGATTTTATCCTGGGATCCTGCTAAGTTTAGGCTCAGGGAACAGAAGCTGTTAAAACTTTACCATACAACTCGTTTTTTTTTTCATTTTAGTTTTCAAATAGGTGTTATCAAAATAATTTATTAACTATGTTAGTATTATAAGAATAGTTGTTTCCGATGTTATATGTTTGTTAAAATACAACCATAATCATTAAGAACATATCTTACTAAAAATTTTACTGAATAATAAAATTCATTATAATTACTGAAATAAGACTATTTGTGTACCCTGCCATAAGATGGTTTGGTTAACTTTTTTAGATTATCTAAAGCCTATCCAGTTGCTCATGTGTGTAATATATGCGAAGATGAACATTCGTGTATTATAATAGACATTTGCAAATTAATTATTTGATTAACAGTAAAACTTATTTTAACGTTGCATATTTTTGGAAGCTTCAAGAAGTCAAAAGGATTTTAATAGGACTTTAAACGTTAACGTAAATCGCAGAATTTAAAATCATGAAGTTTAAAATAAAAATTAATGAAGTATGGTATTTAAAAATCTGTGATGGAATGGAATAAGTGATTGATTTACTAATCAGTGATGGAAAATATTACGGAAAATTTCTTAAAATCACCATCAACAACAATGAGTTTTAAACAAAAAGATAAATTGGGGTTTTGTTGCATGGCTACTTCTATACTTTTTGAGACTGTTAATATAGGATTATTTGACAAAATAGGGGGCTTAATTATAGCTCTTAATAAAGGAAGAAAAGGTTGAAATGAGTATAATCATGTAGTTTTAAGATAGACGAAGGACTATCCTTTTTGTTATTTGTGTAAAGAAACACACATTATGAAAATAATTGGTGATTTATATTAATAATAATAAATATACATGGAAAAGTAATATTTTTACAATTAATTTACATTTTGTTCATAATTATTTGAGAAACTATTCACAAAGTAAATGATATCATGCAAAACAAAAAATGACAATAATTCACTATATAATGTCACACAATTTTGTTTCTCCAGTGTCATAATTAACTTAGGTTCAAAGATGAAACACAGGCCTACACAACAGAGAAATGTCTTTTATTGATCATATTAACATTATTCCTTGTAATACGACTTCTTTAGGATACGTTTAAGGAAATCTTAAATCGCGTTTCACACTCACATGTTCCCTTGTAAGTTAAAATATTGTAATTGTCACTTGAAACACTTGTCTAACTAACAGTTCATAAATGAATGGTGTATTTCATAATGAAGCGAACAACTTCACTGTTTATTGTATGAAAAGGTTTTGAGGTAATGAGGTATTGTGGGAATTATAATAAAAGAATGGTATAGTAAAAACCAAGTTGGAACAAAATTAGAAGGTATTATTCAATAACCGGTTATATTATTACATTGTAGCCAAGTACTGCACTACTAAGCCAACGAAAATATAGGTATATATTTATGAATTAAATGTTTATAGACACGAATAAAGGATGCTAGTTTGAAGTTTCACAAAATATATTTATGCTTAGGTAGGCACATTTTAAGTTATGTTAAGTTAAGTTTAAGTTTTACTTAAACAATATTATTTCAATTAAAACCATACTAAAATCATGTAACAAAAAACAGTTAGCAAATTAAGAGTTAATGGTCCAAGCTGCAAACACAAGTTTGAAAAATCAAAGTGTAGTTAGTAGAACTGTCCATAGAAAAAAGGTACCAAATTTAGTTGGATATTAACTAATTTAAAATTCGCTAAAAAAAATTACATATTTTGATACTACCGCATTCTGAAACTGGTTGAAATTACTGGAGTTTTCTTTAATTGTTCTACGCGTAAAGTAAAATAATGTGTGGTCATCATAAAGTCAAAGGTTGTTTTTGTATTTATATAAATGTAGTATGTCTTTAAATTTAAGCATAAAACATTGTTCTGTATCATTCTGACCTTGTCCCAAATATATTTCATAGTGTGTTTCTTTCTCATTTAATATAAATACATTGTAACAGTTGCTTTACTATCCACAAGGTTTACAGTTGATTTAAAATAGCCTCTTTTCTATATATATACGAGGTTTCTTCGAATTTTTTTGGATGTCAAAACCCAGTTAGTAAAATTTTATGTATCCATTTTATATATCAAATTTCCAGGTGGTCAGAATTATTTAAAAGCATAATAACAAAACGAAAAACAAATTTGATTTAGCAAGTTAAAAAATTAGAAAAGCTTTTATAATTAATTGTGTTTATATGAAGAACAAAAGGGTTTACTAACTGTATAAACCGACTTCTAGTCAAATAATGTTCCTTGGCAGTGATTTTATAAATTGTTTGAAACAGTTTTAGGTATTTTAAATGGGTGAACTTTTATTATTAAGAAATTATGAACTTTTGTGATTTAATCACAATTGCGAAAAAAATATTAATTGGAAAGATATATGTGATTACAAGGTAAAAATGTTAATATTTCTACTTGGCCTTTGATATAATTTAAGTACATAGTATGATACTGATAATTGACTGTGAATGTGCATAGCATGTAGTATAATATAACTCAATGAGAAAACACATAATTTAAATTATATATTTGTATACTTTGAATTATATTTAAGCACTTTCTTACTGTTCGATCACATTTATTAGCATTGAAAAAGTAATTTAATTATGATGGTCTATTAATGGTGATATGATACAAACTTATCACACTAATATGGATCTGTAAATGGATAAATAAAAACCAATAGACATTAGAGTAATAGATGCTTTCTATATATAAGGTACAATATACGTAAAAGTTAGCCGAAGGAGATTAATATTAAAAGCAGTTCCTCGTTCCTTGGATATAAGAAGACATTACAAACATTTCATCTTGAATATTACTGCATAAGGGGCATTTACATTAAGTATTCTCTGAATGAAAACCTAGGAACAAAAATTTCTTTGCTATTGTTTAATATTGTTTAAGACAAATTCACAAACCATCGCTTCCCATATAAGCATCCTGTAAATGGTTCCTAGAGGTTTCAAAGCTAACAGGTTTATTACTGAGAGTTTACTAAGATGTTCAAACGTCATAACAGGATTAAGTTTCTACTAATTTGATAACTAGTTGTAGTCGTGGGTTTAGAGTTGATTAACTACGCAACTTGTAACATAGGCAATCTACATTGATTAAGGTAGAATGCTAAGCTATGTATTTCATAAAATAGAGGAAACCCTGATAATATTGTAGTTATAATGATTACCCCTTCAGGAGTATTGTAAAGGGTTCAATTTAATAATTAAAAATCCTGCAATCCTTTATTATTCATTCCACTCCCCAAATACACAGAAGTTTGGACGATCAAGAGAAGGCGATTTTAAAGTATAAAACAAATTATTATATTTCTATGTTATCTAAATGTCAATTGGAAGTACTTCAACTGAAATTGAGTCCAAATATTAAATGGCTAGTCAGTTTCTGTTAACGTGGATTACCGCCATACAAGCCGTGGTGTTCCAACACACATCTCCCTGTATTAAGGGGCTTTACAGTACAATGTGTGAATCTCTGCTGCGTTCACAGCTTTACAGTTGGCGCTTTTGTCAACGGATTGTGTTATCATATGCGAACTGTTGTATTATTGAACCACACTAATATCAAATTTCTACTACAATTAATAACACAGTCTATTGTTCGTATTGAGGATAGGTCAAACATTTAATTCTCCAGTCAGTTATTTTACATATTTATACAAATCTTGGTTAATTATTTATCTGATACAAATAGATTTAATTTAAAGAAAAAAGCTCATATTTTAAATTTTTTTAAGACATTTGCAAAACTATTTTAAACATATAACAATAACCCAAACGCTTAGCATAGAAAAAGCATAAGTTGAGTTTAAGAGTTATCTTAACGCTTCTGAATACCTTATGCCATCTTTTGCCAAATTTAACGACATATAACGAAAGGGGTAGCTAATCAACATTAACCCGTTCAGTATGTATGTTTTTATAGCAAATAACATTATATGTAAATAATAATCTTAAAGATTAAAGTCAGTTCTAAAGGCACAAAACAACGAGATAAAGTCCAGTCATGTTAAAATGTCAATTTATGTGTCTTGACACTCATTGCGTTATATTTCTGTCGTTTATTTTACCTTTGATTTGACTTTTATTTAGGTACGAGCCAAAATATATTATTTTTTTCCTGGCGATTCAAATATTTAATTAGATGTCATTCAAATCCAAGCAAGCTTTTAACTTATTCTAAACAATAAAACCAATACAAGGTAACAGACAAGTATCCGAATAATAAATTAAATATAAAGTTATAAATATTTATTACTTTCTAAGGTAGCTTCCCTGTTTAACTTGCTCCTCTCCTTTCAAAATTGTAACGTTTTTTTCACTTCAAAATCTTAATAAATCCATAGTTTTTAAAATAAAAATAAAAATGTCTTTTACGAATTGTTTTTAAACTTAGAATAAATAGTTATGCGCAAGCGACGATACAAAGTATGTTAAATATTACAGCAGTCTTTTTCCATTATAAGATCAATTGTTAGTTATATTTTATTCATCAGTAGATTATCCTTTACATAGAGACAATTAGATTGGTCAAAGGATGGCACAATACGTTTATGGGTCTTCAGTTTGTAAGCGGTGAAGAGTCTCGTGAATTATATATTTGTGACCGGTGATTCTGTGGAATTGAAAGCAACAGAGGTATTGCTGTATAGTATCCGCCGGTCCTTCAGAGACCTACTTTAATAACCTGAAGGAACTTATATGATAACATTATAGTATTTGCCATTGCAGTAATTAACCTTGGATATGTAACAAGTTGTAACCTTATTTATAAATAATTTCGGTTAAACCGTATTACAAGAGTATCTAACACATTTTTACATAATTCTATTATCTTGGTCATCATTCTATTCTATGACTGGTAACAGTGGATTTCTCGAACTTATTGATGCCACCACCTAAAAGTTGAATACGAAAAAAAGCTGACACACAAAAAGTCAACACCAAAAAATATTATCCAGAGTGTAAATAAAACTGGGGAATAACCTTCAAACGGACTGTGGAAGCCACATTGGTTGCGAAGGGATATGCATCCTAGGTAAGCCTAGAGGGTATTCCAACTAGATTATACATAAGACTTTCCACCAATGAGCAGGACACCTACTCTTATTGATCAGAAACACGTCCATACTCTTTCTAGATGGCTTTACCTACTAGCATTGCTTCAATACTTTATTTTTACGAATTAAAGTTTATACTTTTTTCCCACAATGCTCATATAATGCTCGTATAACAATAAATAAACAATGTGGAATGTAAAAACCCATCTTTTCCAGGGACGAAAAAATTTTTTTTATTAGGAATTACAAATTGACATTCTCTGAGCTCAATGTTAGTCTGAACTCATTTATAAGATGAGTCTAGAGAAAGTTAATAGTATATTTATAGCGATAGTATATTTATATTTGCTGTATAACATATCATAATTACCTGCTAACGATATTTAATTGAAAATGAACTTAATCCCTAACAATTTATAGAACAATAACAATAAACAACTTTTATTCTTACCTAAAGATTACCTTAAATTGAATATCTCACGAGAAGAAGCATCTTATAAAGTGCTCTAACTCAAAATGTAAAACTTGACTATTAAATATATTTTAGGATATTGCAACTGTTTCCTATTGAAACAAAACAGAATTACATCTAACATACAAATAACGTCAATGGACTAAAAAAATGTTTTAGTAAATGAAAGAACATCTCCAAAGGAAAATAAAGCTGAAAATTTAAGAACACCTTGGAGGGTCGTGTGGGGGGTTGTTTTGTTTACTCAGCAACGCGCCCTCTGATTACCATCAGAAGTGGCAGACTGCGCGGGGGTGTTTTAACATTTTATGCATTCCATGTTTAAAAATAGCAGTAATAGTACTAATATTTATTTATTAACTACAGAATTCAAACTAAATCCAAATCATTAAAGTACTTTGCAATATTAATAGTTAGTTGAACAGATAATTGTTTACTAATGTTTAAATAAGTTAGACCAGATACAAAAACATCCTAACTAGTATTTTATTATAAAATTATGTCTTAAGCTCTAAAACAGCTAAATATTTTGTTATATAATAATTTATATTTTAAATTTACACATTAGACGACAGTCTGTGGATTGTAAATTTTCAAAGACATTATTTTATTCAACTGAGATGAATGTCCATTGCTCCCAAGAGGGACATGAAATTATCAATTCAGATGGTAAATATTTTACATTTAGTCCAGCTCATTAGCTGTTAAGGTGGTTCCACACTTCTCGCATACAGGACTGAACATTCGGCCGAAAATTATCCCGAATGTTCATTGAACATTCCGTCCCGTATGGTCATGTATATATTCAAACGTTCGTGCATCGCTTATCGTGAATACTCCGAACACTCAGAGTTCAGCCAAATGTTCGGGCGTGTTCGTTAAAAGTGGGGGACCGCCTTTAAATATAAATTGAACGAATTATTGAACTTGAAAAAATAAAAAATTGTGTAACAGCTGTTTGTTTAGAATAGCAAGACAAAGGTGGAAGAAGAGTTGTAATGGTAAACGAAATTATTACTGTTTTTATTTTTAATTATTATCCCAATATTGTTTGTAGTATGACATTAAATATGGTTCATCACTGAGACCAAAAGTGGCTTTTCGATCTTCACTCTTTTTTCCAGCCTTGGCATCACCTTTGCGGTTAAACATGCGCTTGTAGCGAAAAGCTCCTCTTTTTGTGCTAGTGATGAAATACTTTTTTTTATTCTCATCAAATACGATCACTTTTGCACTTTTGACCTAAGAAACAGTCGCTTAAAATTTAATACTTACTAGTTCCTTAAGTTTCAACATATTAAACCTACTGTTTGTCATATTTTTGAGACTGATAATTTAAATTTACATTAGTAAGGTAAATTAACATTAGTTAACAACCTACACTTTTTAACATAACACTGTAATATATAAGGAAAAATAAAGTAAACAAATTAAAATATAAGACACAAGAACACCTCGGAGGGTCAGCTGAGATGTGAGGGGTTGCTTGGTTACGCCTCAATGGCCTCCCCTGATTACGGTATCGTCTGTATGCGCCAGACAAAGGCTTTTGGTTTTTGTATATCTGAATACATTTTTGTTTTCTAAATCCGTATTTAGATTCAATCTATACACATTTTACTACTATAATAAACAACCGACCTAAAACTAATATGTTTTTAAATAAATATCAAAAGAGTTCTGCACTTAATTTTGCCATACCTATATTGTTACCGGACCACTCTTTGCTATAGATTTAATGATGACTATTACGAGTCCAAAATAACCGATAATACGCTGTCAAATTTAGAAGAAATGTAATTTTTATGAATGAAACATGAATCAAACCATTTTTATAACAGAGATCAAAGTATATTTAGCAGCTAAAAATTTAGCATAGAAATGAAATTCGAAGCCACGAAGTCAATTTATCTCATGAGCAATAATTTTAAAACACATTTGGGAAAAACTGTATTATAATTTGTATCAGAAAACTAAATACTACATTTTTAGATATAGAAACAATATTAAACAAAATCTTTACCTAAATTAATTTTGGACGTTTTTATTTAGTAACTGATAATACAATTTCTATTACGGTGTTTTTGTGAGAAACATATTTACTGTAGTTCTATGACTACAAAGCAAACCTAATGAAGAAAGCCAATAGCTACTCAAATAATATAATATTAAACATTAATTTTCCGTCAAATTGTTTAATTTAAGCTTGCTGTTGTTTCCTTAAATTCAAGTTTGTAGCTTGAATATGAAGTAAAGGAAATACTCAAGCAATACCAGGATTTTCGTGAAACACTATATAGATTAAAATTCGAAGACATTGTATAAGTAATCTTTATATTACCACATATTCATATTTTCCCCCACATTTTTTATTGATGGTTAATTTTTTTATGTTAATAAATATGATATGACCGAGGAAAAGGGTCGACTAAAAAAAAATTGACTGAATCTCTGGCCGGGGAACAAGAGAAACACTTCTTGGTTAAATGAACCGTATCTGACAGGAATATTAAAGCTTCAGTTACCCATTTTGGACTTCTAACTGTCCACCTAGAATAAAAACCTGGTCTGCTTACAACTGGAATTCTGTATCAGTGGATCTGTATATTTGATAAAAGATTGTGAGCAATGTTACAAAACTGGTAGACGTGATGTGACTATTTGAATCTTAATATAAATTGAAATTGTATTTAAGGGTATCGGTATTTGAAAAAAAATATGAAAAAATGTGTTGTCCCAGTTGACCAACATATGTTGTAAAACGTTGTAACATGTTCAGTAAACATTTCTCTTGAAATAATACTATTTTTTTTAATACGTTTCTATTTATCAATATTAAAGTGTCACCATGCAATTAAAAATCATATCATATAAGATTTTGTGAAATAGAAAGTGAACTTGTCATGATTCCTATACTATTAGGCAGTTCACTTATAACTAATTAGAACGTGAATTGACTTAGCAGATTCGGTTGCTATGCATATCAGTAAATAAATTACAAGGGCAGGAAATCACACCACTGCTGTTTTAAAAGGAGCAAATTTATTATTAAAACTATGAGACCAACTATGAGACCTTGGTAGAGTCTCTAGGCAAGTCTTCTTTAACAGTTTCATACAAAGCTAAGTGAAAATATCGTCCAAATCGCAACTCTTTAAATGCGATTCGTGGCTTTCTCCTTTACAAGATTCTAAGTCAAACCTTCAATGGCAAGGATGCTGAAGGCTTTAATTCAAACAAACAATAAATAATTTAATTGTTTCGATAAGGGTTTTTTAGGATTCAATCATTTTAAGAGTTTAAGTTAAATATCGAGGTTCGGCAGTTCAATACTTACTAATTATTCAAACAAAGATATTACATATGGTTAAATTAACTGTTACAGTCTTTATCAAACATTTCAGATATTTCAATACAATCATATTCAAATATGAGGGTACCTTTTACCCTCATTACGCAGCCCACTTTTTATATTCACATTATTTATATAGAACATATAATTATAAGGAAATTTTGTAGTAGTTTATGTTTGAAAATTACAGACTACAGATTAATGACATTAATATTTATTTCATATTTATTTAGTTTTTCTTAAATAATCATTATTGTTTTGGTTAACAGGAGTTTTATATATCCAGAGGGTAGTCAGATTCCCTCCAGATATTTATTTACTAAGCAGACTGTAAAATTCAATAATAGGAAACCCAAAACAATTAGAAACCAACTTGGAAATTTCAAAGCAATCTCTCGTTTTTTCTTTAATGTTTTTGCTCACTATAGTCATATTGGAAAAATACCAATTGTACTACAAAACTCCTACCATATTATAGGCACAATTATATCAACATAAATATTTATCTGTTATACAAGATATATTTTATAGCATTTTGTTTATGCTTAGTCTTCCCATTTATGTTTCAATAATATTAATTCCTTAAAATTAATTAATTCTTCTTTACCATTATTGGTTAAAATTGGCTGCTGTAAAAACGAGTACATTATATGTGCTTCTTTTACTGCACATACTTAAATAAGATTACGTGACAGTTATTGAAGAGTTATTAAGTTTTGAAACCCTTGCTGGCAGCTTTTTAGTTTGTTCTAATAATTATTATTTTTACTTCGAATTAATTCTTTGTAAAACTCAAAGAATACTTTAATCACGAACTTAATCCATCATATTTTTGCCTATTTAAAACTGTCAGTATATATTTTGTTCAATACTACTTATCATAAAAACCTAATGCACTTTATCAAACATATCATAGCACACAATAATTTTAAAACTGGGAACCAATATCTGTAAGAATAACATTGGAACCTAAAAGGCCCTTAGGGAAATACCTTAAAGGGTTTTTGACATGAGAATAGGCCGTACCTGATTCCATATTAAATAATTACCTTCATTCAAAATTTCAGCACAACCTGTTCAGACTCTTTTAGTAGAAATGAATATACATAGAGAAAGACAGTGACGACCTAAACTCTAGTTATAAACAATCAACACGTAACTATTAACTATTGATACTAACATTACATACGACCTTGATGAGGAAAACAGCATCCAATCCATACTAGTCATACATGTTAACTAAGCTCTAAATCATTATCATAATAACAGTTAAATCATTATTGACTATTCACTCGTTACCTGAATAGCAATACTAAATAACTGGAGGACTCCTTTAGCACACTGTGCGATGTGATCCAAGCTACCCTCACACAATATTCAGAGTGCATGATAATTGCGTATCAAGATTATTTTATATTAAACCTATTAGCATTATCATAATAATCCAATATGATGTCAGATGATGTACTAACGGAAACCTTCAACCGTCGTAAGCAGATTTTGGGGTTCAAAGCGTTTATTTGCGGCGGTCATGCTAGACTTGGTTAAAATAGCAGGTACAGATATCCGTGTAAATTGCATTTCTAATTTTGTTTGCAGCCTTTAATTAATAGCTTTTTGATCGCCACTTAACTTCCTGGTTTTTTTTTAACACCTAACCTTAATCTTGAGCGTGGCTTTTTGCATAAAGTTATTACAAAGTAATTAATTTATGTAGGTAATAACACCAGTTTTAATTATAAAGCTGTAGGCTATTAAAACGTATTGTTGAAAAATACAATAAACAATATAAGTAAATAGTTGTTTATGTTTCTCCAGCAATTAGTGGCAGATAACTAGTTTATCTAGCAAGATAACTAGACAGATGAAAATATTTTGTACAATTCACTGTTCATTGAGACCTTTACGAACAAAAAATAAAATGTTGCATAGGTAAATATGATGGTTGTTTTAAATACATATTTACAAGCAGGAAAGAAACAAACATAATAATGAAAAAGCGTAAAATATAAGGCACAAGAACCCCCCGAGGGGTCGAGCTTGGTTGTGAGTGGTTGTATTGTTTAGTCTTGATGTTCGCCCCTGACAACCTCTCGTTCATATGCATCGGAATAGACTACTGGGAACTGTATATCTCGGTTGAAAATTTATGAGCTTAAACCATAGTTTAAGTGTACGATTAAATAGCTTTACTACTGAATTAAACTAGTACAAAGCCATGAAAAAAGTTTCCGCTATTTCAAATACGTATATTTGACAACAAACTTGAATGTAAAAATATATTCTATTACAGAAAGGTGAATAATCATATGTTTACCATTAATGAGCAATGCTATTTATAACCAAAATACTTTAATGTTTCTTATGTACCCTGATACTTCACAATAATACAATAGTATCTAGAATATATAATAAATACTTATTGTAAAACTTATAAATATACCATTATACTTCAAATAGATTGATTCAGTGTTGACGTTGTTTTTTAAACTCTTGTCTGGACCATAAAATACCCATTCGTCAAAAAACTCAAATATCCACTTTTTTTATCAACCCAAAGTTTGAAGTTACATTCAAAGCAAAATACTTTAAAACGTAAGCAGATACATCACTGAACACTACAAGAATAATAGAGCACAAATAAATTGGTAGTTGGGAGCGTGCTCAGCCGGGCTGTCAACCATGATAGCCAAAAGTAGACGTGCCACATTGTCAAAACCCCAGACCAGCTGATTGAAATATCATTCGAGTGATGCTTTTCCATGGCACAATGGCAGCAGTGGAAGCACACAACCATGCTATTGCCTACAGCCAACTGGCAATTTATTTGTCCGCTATCATACATTAGGATGCAGTGACGAGTTTCAAACATACAAATCGGTAATTTAATACTTTCGTAGGCTATTTCCACTTATATTTTATCTCCAACTTGAATAACTTCCGTAACAACCCGAGGCAATTGACAGCTAACAAGAAGAGGACGGTCGGAAGTCACCCCGAAGAACAAAGGAAACACTTGACGGTTAAACGAACCATCTTTGACAGACGCTCACTCCTTTTAGTTGGGAGTATTGAACTTTTCATGTCTGTTTGGAACCAAAATACGTTTTGTTTAAGGTATTTTTTAAAAATATTTGTAATTATAAAATTAAAATGCAACGTAAGTTGTTAAAAATTAAAAATTAACATGCAAATATTAAACTTTCAATAGTTCAACATTATAAACGTAACTAGAATTAAATGAGTTATTAAACGAGTTTTTTTTACTTACATACACACGTTAAAATCCCCAATCACTAATATACATGTTTAATAGTATATTTCGCACCAAGGGCCGAAAGTGGGGTTTTGTTGGCCCGAGATCATGTTTCATGACCGAGACGAAGCCAAGGTCATAAATCGTTCGAGTGCTATTCAAAACCCTTTCAGCAGATGTGCGAACGGTATTTTTCACCATGCTACAATTACTAATGGGTTAAATGTGATCGCTCATAAAACACGAGCGGCCTCGTGCAATCTCGGACTAAAAACAGTTAACCAATAAACAAAGAATCGATAGTACAATTTTTTGAGTTTTATTGGTATTTTTCCAGTATCTGAACCAAATAACACCAAATAGTATGCACGTATTAACCAGGTAACGTCGTGTACGCTTAAAAACAAGTTGGCAACACTGGCTAAATAGATCAGCTGACTGTTGACCCTAGGGCCGAAAATGTTCGGCCCTTGGGCAGACAAACTCTACTTTCAGTATTCAAATGACATTCCGAAACAGGTGATTACAGCGTAGTGTGGTGAAAAATATATATTTCCTAATTAATAATTTAAAACATATTTTCTTCAGGAAGCCGTTACCATCCAATAAGTATCTTATAAACATAACAAGGAACAGTGTTAACATATTACGGGGATATTACATATTAGGGGATTTAGTTTGTGTTGGATATAATTAAGACACATTAAATGTTACATTATTTTTGCTATTGCATGATTTTAGTTCGGTCATCATATACAATAATACTAACACCTGAAAATAACCCTTCATTAAAATGTGAGTCGAAATAATGTTAAAATGTCTTATAGTTAGATAAGTGTAACAAGAAAAAATTGATAAAAATATAAACAAAACATATTTAAATATTATACGTATTGCGTTTTCATGTTCCAAAATAATTGTAATATTACTATATTCCTTATAATATTAGAAAATCAAATTCCTTATATTATATGTAAGTGTGCAAGTACATTCCTTCCTTTAAGCAAATATAGCAGAAATTTCAAAGTTTAGAAAATTAGCTAATGTGTTCAGTTGCTGCCTCTTCTACATAGTTGTAACTAACTTATTATATCCAAATTATTTAGGTTTGCCTAAAATATAAATTAAATATATATATATATAGAGAAGTTATACTTAGAACCGGGAATTTCATACGATAACTCAACAAACTATATGTTTTATAATACCCGCATACAATCACGTTTTATAGTGTGTAATAAACAAGCGTTATCATTGAATAGCAATATATTAAATTAACTCTACTATAGAAAGGATAAATAAGTAAACAATAATGTAACACCTAACTCCACCTAGTTTACTAAAAGTTCTCTGTTATATCGAATATGCAATTCATTCATTGACATCCGGTGTGGTATTCACCTGTGGCAAGCGACATCCCTCAATACCGGAAGTTGTGACACGGATGTGGTTTATCAGTCATTCAAGTTAAAACGCATACTGTCGTGTACTCTGGCGAGTAAAGTATTTACAAATGTAATTATAATCAAATAAAACTGACGTCTACTCTCAACTGTTTGGTTTGCAAATGTCATGTTACGAACCAAGCAATGTTTATTTTAATCTTATCTACTTTAGTCTTTAGTCTTTGGCAAAGGTTCACAAGGAAAATATATATATCCTCATGTAAGAAGCGAATAAATAACTTTGGTGGCAAGCCATTTGACAGTATTTCTGAGTGACTTATTACCAGCCCTGGGGAAGACCAAAAAATATCGAGTTCTGATATTTAGTTACTACTTCATGACTGTAAACTTACATAATTCTAAATAATTCTGCACCTTAAAGATTTGACTAACCTGTTAAGAATTTATTTTAATGCATAAATATTTATGTGTATATACATTTTGTTTATATTGAATAAGAAAATGGTTAATGCAATGTCACCTAAGCATTTAATCAATCATATTATAAAATATATGTGAACATTAGATTTTTTAGTTTGTGGGTTGGTACTGATAATGATATTTGTGTAGTTTAAAAGTAGCATATATACTAAAGGATTACAATAATATTAATTTAGTCAACTGTTAATTATAAATTTAAACTCCTGAACAAAGCTAAAATACTTATTGACCTAGCTTATGTTGGATATAATTAAGACACGTTAAAGTTTTCATTAATTGTGCTATTGCATGATTTTAGTTTGTTTATAAGGAAAACATTTGTATTACACACAGTTATAGATTGATACTATAGATAGATTATGCCGTGATGTAAAACAAACAGTGTTGCATATTGATTAAGTAGACATATTCGCTACACTATTTTAAAACTTTCAAACTTTTATTTGCTGCCATATTTCAAAAAATACGTTGGTGGCATTTTTTGGCTACCCTTGCATGTTGAGGTCTACATATTCTGTCAGCCCTGTCGCTAAGGAGACAATATGTCATGGTACCCCTACGTATTCAGCAAAGCAACAGGCTTCCGTTACAGTGCGAGATGCAACGTACTAATAGAATACTCACAGAATTTAAATAGTAACAGTTTTTAAGGCCTACTTAATCATAAAAGTAACATATTTGAAATATTTCTGTATCTATTTAGCGAATTTCCCCTATAGGGAAGAAGCTATTACCGTAGGTCGCATGGTAAGACTTAAGCCCGAGACCATGATAGCTTTTTGTTTTGAGGTCCCCAGATGCCAAAAACACTATTGGTTCAAATTTATATATATATGTATATATATATACACATATATATACATATATATATATATATATATATGTGTCCGTTACCGCGATAACTTTTGAAAGAAGCGCCCGATTTTGATGAAATTTGGAAAAATTGTTGAGAGTAATATTTATGACTAAGTTCGAAAACCAGATTGATCGGTTTATGGGAAGGGGGTTTTATGAGGGTTTAAAATTTTCTAAAAATCAGTTTTTTGAACTTTTTACCTTACAATTTTAAAAACGCTAGATTTTTGTTATAGCCATTTTATAGAGTTTAAAAATAACAAATAATTTAGTATTTTGAATCATTAAGCTAGGTTTAGTGGTTGTCGAGATAAGTAAAAAAAGTGTCCAAAAAATTTCCGATGTTAATATTATGGGAATACGGTTTTTAGATTTTCCTTAGATAATTTCACTAAAAACTCCACATTTCTTTCTACCAATCAGTTTAGCTCTACAAAACAATCATTTTGGCGTTTTAATTGTTGTTTTACGTCCAACCGTTGCAGTGATATTCAAAGTGCTAAGCACAGTACGTTGTCCAATGTTATCCTTATGCAAAATGAATGAAATGTTATATTTCGATTATTTATATAAGTATATTGATGAAACTTGGTATGTGGCTTCAACTAGTTGTGGTATATTGATATTAGCACAAAAAAATGGTTTTTGTGGATTTTTTCCGGTAGCAGCAAACCTGAATACTCGGTCCCCATGTTATTCATATGGAGAATAAGTAAAGTTTTGTCTCCCTTAGTTATGAACCTAACTTAATAAAACTTGGTATGTAGCTTCACCTGGTTGAGTTATATTGATAATTGTAAAAAAATACATATCCTATCTTCCTTGTTGCAGCAAACCTGCGTGAGAATAAATCAAATGCTATATATCACTTATTAGTGAATGTATTTTTGTGAAACTTGGTAAGTGGCTCTAGGTAGTAGTGATACCCATATATATTCATTGGAAATTCGCTGAGTACGCAGGTTTGCTGCGACGGGGGTATTATCTTAATGTATTACGGTTACAAATATTGCGTTTACTGAAGCAAGTATTCTTTAACATTAATCTTGGTTATCATGTTAAGATTTACATAATATAAATAAACGGTATCAGGAAACTGACACATACTTTCTCCCTTTTAGCCCAACTTCAATGAATAAATTACTTTTTATTTACTAAATATAGAATAAAAAGCACGGTCGAATGTACAGAAAATCTTGTAAACAAGTTGTTTTAAAAAACATCCACCCAAATCCCTGCTATGGAGGCAATACAGAATCCATTGCTACACTCGTGGTTTTAAGAGGGGGAATGCCCCCTATTCCCCCCCAGAGTTATTAAGGGGCAACATATTTCGAATTAACTCTGTTGGTCAATGCTAAATTGACAAGCATATCAAGTTTGAATGAAATTGATCAGTACATAAAAGAGAAATAGTAATTTTTGTATTCCCCATAAGAATAACATTGGACAACATACTGCGTTTACCGCAAAATGAAAATTTCAATTTTCTCCGAAACCAGCAATCGTAGAATAGTAATTCAAAATACTAAATTATTTAGTTTTTTGAGCTCTTTTTAATGGTGAATAGTAATATTTTTTTATATTTATGTCTTTTTATGAAAAATAAAAAAAACTGAATTTTGGATGTTTTAAGTCCTGTAATTTCTGAACCAAATTTTTACAGGAATGCGGGTGGTGTCATTTTGTTGTAAAACTAAAGTTCTACAAACGACTAAAGTTTAATCAAAATCGTTAGAGCCGTTTTTGAGAAATATTGATTTTTCATGTTTTTTGGCGGTTTTTGGGGGATAATTACCCTTAAAAATCAAAAATTCAAAAAAATGAAAAAAAAACGCCTGGAGATACCGTGGATTAGTACATACATACCAAATATCATCAAAATCGGCCCATTGGTTAGGGCTCTAGCTCTGTACACATCCACACAGACACACACACACACACACACACACACACACACACACACACACACACACACACACACACACACACACACACACACACACACACACACACAGACAGACATCACGTAAAAACCACTTTTTTGGGTTTAGGGAGCACCAAAACGAATATTTCCACTAACAACTCAAATTCGAAAATTTTGACGAAAACAATACTTTCTCCATATACTATGTATAAGGGGAGAAAGTAAAAACTAATATAACTACAACAATTATATATAATATTTAAAACAACGCCCCAAAACAACTACTAAATTATAAGAGATTGTTTTGCTTTTCAAACAATTAATTAATTTCAGCAAGCATGGACGTAACGGAAAATATTCATATATGTAACTAAACTTGATGCCTGTGACAACAAAAGTAGGACATATACAAATATACGCCTTGATAAAGCTGGCAACAAAGCTTCAGAGCTGAGGCGCTGTGCGGTGACGAAGGCGTGGCCATGACATCATTCTAGGCTGTCTACTAATGAGAAATGATAATAGAACTTTCTTGGGATATAAATCGCCTACTTAATTTATCACGAAAATTCAAATTTTAATTTATTATGTTTCTATTAACTGATTAGTGTCCTGCATTGCGATTAAGATGATCTAATACAAACAAAAGTTGTTAATATATGTATTCTTTAATTAGATTTTTATTCCTTACAGATAAAAAAACAAACCAAACGATCTGTAAAAATTATAAATAAACTTGTTAACTTAGGTCAAACATACTGACGGAGGGTTTAGTTAGGTTAATGAACTTTGAAATTGTAGAGTTTAGTTTATTACGACAAATTACCACTATTTGTAAGACAAAGGCACACAATTGTTATTCGAACATCGCCCAAAATAACTTCTATATAGCATTTTAATAAATTTTATCTTGTAATCATTTTAATCTTTGTATGTACTTCAAAAAATATTTCACCATACATAAATATATATTTGCACACGTACTCAACGACCATTACCAGGTACATTAAGGTAAGTAAGTATATTTCGTAAGATATGAACAATGTACAATATATAGTGTTATGATGATAGGCTAGTAATACAATTTTTACAATATATTTATCAACATGTGAGGTTTTACGCCATGTAAAGTTCTTCTATTTTTCCCGCTATATCTTTGTGGTAAAATAATGTTGCTAATAACATCTCCTTTAACATATGCTTAACAATTTTGTATAGCTTATATTTTAGTAATCGAGCACGAAACAGAAGGAAACATGTGTTGCATAAATTCCTTGTATTCGATATACAATTATTTGCTTTCACCTAAGCAGAAAAAGTTACGCGATGTTATAGACTAAATAATATTGTACACTCATTATGATAATGCATTAACAAACATAAATGGAAATGAAAACCACGTAGAGTATTTCGCAGTAAGGTTTATTTGTTTGCTGAAATTAACACCAAAGCTGAGTCAAAGTGCGGTTTAATATTGATTACTGTGTATATATGATTATGAACCATTGTTAAGTTTGTTAATTTTACCTAGTAATATTATTAGTATTCGTAATTTGCATTTCTGCAAAAAAATTTATTTAGTTTTATCCCATTTATTTCTTTAATTAAATTTGGTTACCTAATCCATAGTTTAATTTTAATATCAATTTTAAGTATGCGAAGAAAACATGCAGGCCAATAAGTCATCCTTTGCGTTCAGCCCGTGGAACAAGCGAACACAAGGTGGTGTGAGACGAATGTGATTTGCATTGGTGCTGGGATCTTTCCCATTTTAGGGCTCAGAGTAACAAATATAATATATCATACTGACCTAAATATTACTTGAACTTCATAAAAATGTGTTCTTCTTACAGCGTACTGAGCCTTTATTTTTCCTAACGTTTCTTACACTGTCTAAATTTGGCAAAATGACAAACGATGGCAGTAATAATTGTGGCTGGTCTTTGCGAAAGAAAGTTTGGAGCTGGAACTTTTCCTGACATTTACATTTTTCAGACATTAATTTTCTTGCAAAACCATATTAGAATTTTCTTTCCAGCCTCCTATTCCACACTAAATTATAATCATAGAAACGATTTAAAATAAATATTCCTCACCATAATATGACTTCCTTTTCAAATATGAAATATGTCTTAAGTGTTAAGAAAATTAAAGAAAATGAAAAGAAAATGTCTTTAGTGTTAAAAGAAAATTTTTAAGTTTTTCATGATAAATGTGTTTAGTCTGTAAATTATGTCATTAAGAATAAATAAGTTAGCATGACTCTTGTTGTACTAATAAAATACAATACCGCTTGGATTTGTAATTTTTACGTTTAAAATTTATTTCGACGCAAGTCAGTGCATGTAATTTTATGATAATAAAGGGTATTTATGTTGCATTTAAAAACACCTATATCCACCTTACATTAAATCCCAAAATAAAATTTATAAAATGTTTAGTAATTTAGTAATGAATGTATTGCATTGTGTTCCAGATCATAATGAAGTAGCATATACAATAATGTTATTTAAAAAATAGAAAATCACTAACAAAAAAGTCTTGCTACAATATAATGTATTTTAACCAACCGATTTTCTCTCTTTGGTTTCGCCTGACAATGATTAGTATGGCCAGCCAAAATGAATCATTACGTATGCAACAAACTTATTATGGTAAATATAGTTTAAAGTATTCTAGGACGGGTGAAATTGAATCCTGCATTTGTAATAACACGTTCAATGCTAATTAATATGTTGCTAACACTTCTTTGTACAGTAACACAGGTTCGCTATCTATTTAGGAAAAGCGATTTCATGTAAATTGTAATTTTTGAAAGACAATATGATTGGCTAAATATTTAACATTGTTTGCAGTAAGAGAAATCTATTCAACTGCATTATAAACTGTATAATATATATCAATATATATATATATATATATATATATATTATATTTGATGCATTGAGTAAAGTTACTGGAAACACAAAATATACAATATACACCGTTATCACGTTACGATTTATAATTAAAACAGTTATTTGTTGCTTGGACGGAATTAACTTCTTTTTCCCTTGAAATTATAGTTTAGAAGAGATGATTTAATGGAGTGATTTCACGACATGGGCTTTTGGTACGTTTAGCAATTCAAACCGTAGTTGTTATATTTTTATAGAGAACTGCACTAGATAATATGTTTATTTTATGCGCAGTCAATTTATGGCACTATTATTAAATTGCAGTTAAAAAAGTTTATCAATTGTAATATGTTACAAGGGAACAATCCAAATTGCAATTTAATTATAATGTTTAATACAGAGGCACTAATCTTTATACACATGCCTTCTTTTAAGGTCTTTTGTGAGTGTTCTGACATCTTACATTCATAACTTTAAACTATATGTGCTTAAGAACATTTTAGTTTTTAGCAAGGTCATTTGATTACAAGTGATAATTAAGCTGTCGTGACGGAAGGATCCAGTTTCTACTAAATGGCCGGGTGGATGGATGTAAATGTGTTGTGGGAGTTGATTACCTACGTAACTTGCCTTGTCGTCAATCTACATTCATTAGGTGAGGACGGACTACCTGATACATATTGCGGGAACAGCGTATCAATGTAAATGCTTTATACTACATAATTCACCAGGCATACAGCTGTACAGCATAAGTCAAATTCTCAAATTAATTGTTATTCAGTTCAATTTGTTAAGTTTGTGATTTTTAAAACCTTATACTACATTTTTTAGTGGTTATTGTTTTTTATATTGTATCAGCTAAACGAATATCGCCAACTATAAATAAATTGTAAAATATTTGTGGCACAATACATTCAATAGTCATGACCAACAATTTTCAATATGTTGGCGAAAGCTAACTTGACCCGAACTATTGAAGGATAGCCTTCAGTTCACAACACATGGGAAGGTCATTCGATTAAATATCGACTATCGTATTATTGACTACTGATTATCGTAGTCGACTACTCATGTACCAACTATATGATCACAGCTTGTTAAATTGTAACTTTCCCGGTTTTCAACATGCTGCATTGGATCAATGGATTCCTTATTGGACTCGCAATCAGGCGGACCCGGGTTCAAATACCACTTTTGCTGAGTACTTTTTGGGGTCTGCATTTTTTAAATTTTATGTTATTTTGTTCAAGTGTTATTATTTTCGTTCACCACTTAAGGTCTAGATTTGTTGTCAAAGTTAACTTTATATTTTTTGGATTAAAATTAATTTATTTGTAAAATGTTGCACAACGAAGAGCCACCATACAGCGCTCTGCGGAGTTAGGTTAGGTTAGGTTATTATAATTTTGTCAAGAAATAAAGCAAAAGTTGTTATTTTTTACACGTAAATTCGTTTGTGTTATGATACATAACAAAGAGCTGAAGTCAATAATACGATGGCTGATATTTAATCGAATGACCTACCCATCAGCTGTGAACTGAAGGCTATCCACTATTGAAATGACTTGGTTTTTGAATCAAGAAAACATCGGTGCATGTTTAACAATAAAAATAAAAAATTAAAATATTGTCTATTATAAAAATATTCACTGGCCAATTAGTAGATAGTATATTGAACAAATCACTGGCCATTAAAAGTAAATATTGATTAGATTCAAAGCAAGCCTCTCAGAATAAAATTATTCTTTTTACCATGCATTAAATAAAAGTTGTAAATTATTTGTTATTTCTAATTTTAAAAACATGGTTACTACAATAACAACACACTTTATTAGCCTTGTACACGTTATCGGTTTCCAATAAAATTAATCGGTTTCCAATGTTTTAAGTTTTGATCAAATTCTTGTTCAAGGGAATACGTAATACCAAGCAATCCCGGTTGATAGTGATCATCCCATTAAATTAAATACATTATTATTTGCATGAATGTAAACCAGATTAAATAATTATCTTTAACTTTTAATTTAATAATTTGTTTGTGTGAACGAGTAAATAATCACAGTAATTTATTTTATTAATGAAATAAGGTGTTTGTTTAAGTTGATTATAAATATAATCTGGTGAGTCAAGATATGTTACACGTGATTATAAAATTGATGCAGTGTCACCAATAATCAAAATCCACAACAGTATTATGTGCATTGTTACAAAGTAATATTACATAAAAATAAACAGTATCAGGAAACTGACACATACTTTCTCCCTTTTAGCCCAACTTTATTGAATAAGTTACTTTTTATTTACTAAATTTAGAATACAAAACACGGTCGAATGTACAGAAAATCTTGTAAACAAGTTGTTTTCAAAAATATCCACCCAAATCCCTGTTTAGGTGGCACTACAGAATCCATTGCTATACACGTGGTTTTAAGAGGGGAAATGCCCTGTATTCCCCCCCTCAAGGTTATTATGGGGCAACATATTTAGAGTGTCCTCTGTTGGTCAATGCTAACTTGACAAGCGTATCAAGTTTGAACGAAATTGATCAATACATAAGATAGAAATACTAATTTTTGTATTCCCCATAAGAATAGCATTGGACAACGTACTGCATTTACCGCGAAATGAAAATTTAAATTATCTTCGCAACCAGTAATAGTAATAAAAAAAACTAAATTATTAAGTTTTTGAGCTCTTTTTAATGGTGAACATTAATATTTTTTTTGCATTTATGTTTTTTAAGAAAATCCAACAAAAATTAATTTTTTATATTTTAAGTCTTGTAATTTCTGAACCCGAATTTTTACAGAAATTCGGGTGGTGTCATTTTGTCGGAAAACTAAATTTCTACAAGCGACTAAAGTTTAATCAATATCGATAGAGCCGTTTTTGAGAAATATTGTTTTTTGGCGGTTTTTGGGGATAATTACCCTTAAAAATCAAAAATTAAAAAAAAAAGAAAAAATCTGGAGATATAGTGGATTAGTACCTACATACCAATTTTCATAAAAATCTGAGCATTGTTTAGGGCTTTAGCTCTGTAAACATCCAAACAGACACACAGATATCACGTAAAATCACTTTTTGGGTCCAGGGAGCACCAGAACGAATATTTCCACCAACAACTCAAATTCGAAAATTTTTACGAAAACAATACTTTCTCCATATACTATGTATAAGGGGGAGAAAGTAAATATCCCTGTCGATCCATATAAATAAACAAGATCGAGGAAAACAAACTGTATTCATGTTTGATCAATTTTGTTGTTGTTGTTTTTTCTTCGCACACATAATAACGTTTCTGTTGAAGCACAAATAAAAATCCAACTGATGAAAATAATGCAATAGTTAATCCTTTACAAACAACCGTTATAAGGCAGTGTGGTTTAAATGTGAGATTTACAATGATATTAAATCCACTGCCAGTTTTGAATAACTCCACCTATGGTCATCGTGTTTATGCATGCATTTGGTTGTATAAAGTACTTTACACAACGTGGGAACCTGTGCCGCTAATACAGCTTCACAGTCACTAAATAGTATGGAAACAGTAATATTATAATTTTAACATCCTAAATTTAGTTTATTGAATGTATTTAAATTAAATCATTGATTTGTAATTATTTTAGATAATTATATAACTTATTCATTGTTGAATGCCTCCAGAACTGTTAGATGACAATTGAAATATAGGTTTACGTACCTTCAGTCAACAGTTAAATTTCCAGTTTATCATTCCTGTATGTTTCGGGACATTTGTTCCATCATCAGGACTAACGTTGGATGGTAAGTAATTTATTTTAAATATGTTAAATCTTTCCACCGCCATTGTGAATCCGCCACATAGGATTAAATTTTTGCTATGTAAAGGTGGGGATACTAACCATAGTATATAACCTTTTTTCTTTAAGCTGAATACAATGCCGCAATAAATTTATAAACAACTTGATTTGTTTGCAATATCTTATTTAAAATTAAATTTGAAGTGAGTTTTAAATACCCCAATCTTATAACATCCCTATCCTCGTCATTACATTAGTAAATGATTCACCAACGATAATTTTTTAGTGGCATGTTCTTTATCTTACAATTTTACGTTTCCAGTTTCCGGCTGCCAACTTGGATCCACCTTTTTAAAATTAGTTTTTATAATAAGTTAGGGTTGTTACCCATATATTTGAACTATTTTTTTGCAAGGTGAAATCAATGCCACAAACTGAGTTAAGTATCTCCTTTGGTTCTGTTGATATAGACACTTTTTTAATGGTACACAATTAGAATATTTTTCAGAAAGAATTTTCCTCTAACGTTCCTGAAATTCATTTAATTGTTGGTAAAATTATGGTTTGATAAAATCTGCTTCTCTGTTACAATGATAGCTTGACAGAGTTAAAATTCTTGAAAATAACCCTGCCACTGACGGCGTTACATATAGCCGCCTATGTGACTGCAACAAAATGGCTGCAATGTCATTTTCACTGAAATGTTTTCTCTCAAAACTTATTCTTCTTCACAATTAATATGTTTATTTTAAAATTAATTGACAATTTTGAAAGTGCAAAGCGCCAAGCTGCTGCACTACCATCGTCATTGTTCGCGTAATATTTGAATTATTAATAAGTTAAATGTTAGGTATTTTATCTAGTACTATAGTAGAGGTTACGCTTTAACTTTTCAATATTTAAGATTATATGTTTTTCTGAATTTTGTGTCGTATACAAATACACCAATATATGGAGTAAATTCTTGTATTTTTTTAGTTTTACCTTCTATAGTACATATATGCAATGGCAGTGGTCCTTAGTGGTTACGTTTTAATGATATATGCAACCGAATTATTTGTAAAAAGTAATAATATAATGTATTGTGTTTTTAGTGTCTATGTTTTATATATATATATATATATATATATATATATATAAAACATAGACAGACAGTCTTAAAAAATAATCAATTCTCCTATAAACCCTTTAAAATGACTTTTCATGCATACTGATTATTTATTTCTGTATCCATTTTAAGTCTAAATGAACCAAAATACTCCACTTCTATCCCTGACCTAGTTGCCATTACCATTTCACAAAGTAACCAGTATAAAGTTTGCAAAATCCTTACATGGATCAATAAAATCTTTTCAAGTAGAATTGACTGTGTCTCCATTTTCTATTAGAAAGAACAATCGAACAATAGTTTCTATGAACTTACCCCATACGTTTGTTATGATAATTATTTGAATTGATTATTTAATTGGTGGCATTTAATGAAAATAAAAATAGTGGGCTTTTAATGCAAATTATTGTGAACTTTAGTTATATTTATTTTTGAGACCGACTTAATTCAAATTCAAATATCTTTATTACCATCAAACAAAATAACTTGCATTAGCATTCTTCATTTCAAAAATTTGTCTAATAACCAAACATATTTATTGTATAAATAATCCTTAGCACCATAAAAAAACAATTTGTAAGTAAGAACCTTTTCACATTTATTTTCAAGGTAACTAGATTACGTACTTGTTTCAGATTGATTGGAAGGCTATTGAAAATGCATATACAATTGTAATCTGTGTGATTTTTGAAATAACCCCATCACTGAAAACCTGCATAATCAGCAAATTTCTAAGGAATATGTAATAAAACACATTAAAACACTTAACTGGATTCATAAGAAATATATTAACAAACAAGCAATATTTA
Source organism: Allygus modestus (assembly GCA_963675035.1). Taxonomy (NCBI): domain Eukaryota; kingdom Metazoa; phylum Arthropoda; class Insecta; order Hemiptera; family Cicadellidae; genus Allygus; species Allygus modestus. The sequence continues at coordinate 375,997,232 of OY776112.1, forward strand.
AAATATTAATTATTCTCCATAAGAATAACATTGGGGGTGAGTACGCAGGTTTTCTGCAACAAGGAACACAAAATAATTAGTTTGTATGCAAATATTAAAAGAACTCATCTTAGTGAAGTCACATACCAAGTTTCATCTATATACTTCATAAATAAGCGATATATAACATTTTAATTATTGTCATAAGAATAACATGGGGATCAAGTACCTAGGTTTGCTGCTACGGGAACCATACGCGATAAATGCATTGTTTGTGCAAACAACAATAAACCACAAACAGATGTAGCCATATACCAAATTTCGTGAGTTTATGTTCATAAATAGGCGATATATATAATTTATCGTTTTCTCCATAAGAATGACATCAGACAACGTACTGTGTTTAGCATTTTCAATATCTCAGTAACCAATTGTCGTACAGCAATGATAAAGATACTAAATTGTTTGTTTTTTAATGCTTAATTAAACTATAAAAATTAAAATCAAAATTAAATGTGGAAAAGAATTAATTAGTTTTTATACTCCACAATAAATATATCCTAAAGGTTGTTTATCGTACGAATACTAATTTAACAAATTAAATAAGCTATCTCTAGCTTAATTACATTTATTATACATGCAATAACACTATGTTAGTATTTTGTACTTAGTGACTATCGTATGACTTCATAGATAAAATGTATTCAAATAAACATAATTATTGCAAGTACGTAGTTATGTCAAGTATTCCATTCAATCATAGGGAGTTTTGTCAACTAAACTTAATATTTAAATCTACAAATTTCATATGGGATTGTGTGTTCTCTAATATTGTACAATATTGTAAGTTCAGCAAACACAAAAATAAATTATATGATTAAAAAAAATATTAAGATGTATAAAACTATTGAATTACTCCAGTAATCGTCAGAAGCATTAGTGTGGCAAGATATATCAGTTTGGTCCGCAAAGTCCACGTAATTGATGTAGATTGCTGGCAAAGCAAGTTTCGTAGTTAATCAACCTTAGGTACAAATTAACGTCTACATAACCATTCTTACATGATTAGCCACGCTTCCATCTTGATATACTGTACAAAGTAATGATACGCTGTATTTTTCTATTTATAATGTTTAACACTTTATTTAGAATGAAAGCTGTGCTAGTAAAACCCATGAAATGGTGAAAAATAATAATATCTGTTCAAGGGTTACTACAAAGCTTAATAATTTCATCTTACTAGTATAGCTGGCAGAATCATAGGATAGTGTATAATGTTATGATAGCTGGATATTGAATATAAAAAAATTTCGTTTAGTTGCATGTTTTTAAATTATAAATGTTGATATGTTTATTATATAATTCACTTAGGTGTCAACATTAGTAAATTAATTTAGTTGAAAAATATACAAATTTGTCTTTCTCTAATTCTTTTTTATATATTATAAACCATGAGAGAGTTGATTACAGAGTTTATAACTTAATTATTTTAATAATAGTTTTAATTTAAATGTGTTTTGAGCAATTTTAGAGTTTGGAAAAGTTGGCCTTAGATTATACTGTATGTGCATTATTGTTGTCTACCAAGTGTGTAAACCATAATGTAAAGCCTAAGGGGCGAGATGGATCCAACATGGCGACTGATATATTCATGAGCCTTTACAAACACAGCTGCTCACTCATGTGCGGATCATATTTGTGGATCTGCCCTCAGAACACTCTGTAGGATAATAAGGTTATATATCTATACATAATAGTAATTGCTTTATACGAGGAAATTATATCCTGTTACAATATGTTTACCGTTAAAAAAATTGTTTCAAACCTGAAAATTAAATGTTTATATTGAATTGTTGACATAAAATACAAATTATGTTATTATGTAACTCCAAACTGTTACTGTTATGGAGTTAGCAAGATAATACTGTTTAAAGTTTTCCATTTAACATTAAAATGTTTAAAATCCGTACAAACTGCATATTTAATTAAAACTAGTTATTAAAATACATATTTACCTCATGATTACAGTTTATATAAATAAAGTAATTTTTATATATTTTGGGATTTAACATCAGATTAAAAAACTATTTTTTAGCAATTAAATTATTATTTGTTAGATAAAACTTTATTACTAACTCTACTAACAAAAATGATGCCTTGTAGACACCTTTCTGTCTATACACTGTTGAGAAAAATCAAAATTAATTTGTTAATGTACCCAATAAGGATAACATTTTAATTTCTGTGTCTCATATATTTAGTTTGTAGCAAGTATAAAACATATTTAGTTCGATAAAATCGTAAATAATAGTTATGGGTTTATATATGATATGTAAAATTAACATTGATATTTGCCTTAGCCTTTAGAAAACTGATTCAACATATATGTAAGCTGTAAACTTGTAATTTTCTTAGTAAAATTTGGGATAATTATTCATTATTATAACTCCCTTGAGGAACCATAGAAAATATTTAACAGAATGAATAAAATAGTCTTACAACACTTTATTCATCCTATTCAGATGTAACAAAACGTATCATACTTATAAAAAATTAAAATATTTAAGAAAACTTGTATTACAAATAATATATTTCTAACTGTTACGGTTTCAATATCCGATTTTATTACTTAAAGTTTACGAAACAAATAAGTGTCTTTATTATTTTAAAGATCAAGTAAAAATAATGTTTCACAAATTCATTTCGTTTAAAAATGTAAGAAAAATCATTCAGAATATAACAAATCTGAACAAATCTACTATTGCCTAATAGTATCGCCGTATATTTACAAATAAGTGTTATTTGTTGCTATAAACAAAGTGTAAAAGGAGAAAGGTTTCCAATACCTGCTGTGTTGTCTTGAACAATGTAGTCTTATATACTCATATCACTTGACGGGAAACAAAACACTCTTGACTGTACGTGAGAAAAGAAACTCTTCAGAATATGAAACAATGCTCTTTCTAGGGAAAACGTACACCTGGTTTAACAAATACCTAGCGTTCTCTTTAAAACATATAAATTGGGGTAATGTGTAAGAATTACTTTTATTTAATTAATAATAATACATTTACCTTTGTTTTTACCTCAGAAATAGATTTATCTCAACAACAAATAAAATAAAAAATCTTAAATTTTGTTATAGAATCTTTCTTCTATTAGATAGAATGTTTTTAAAATTATTCTTTGAAAAGTAAACAGTTTTATATAGTCAAGTAGTAAGAGCCAAATAAAACAACAACTAAAAATCATTCCATCAGGGCCCTAAATACTAACCTTTAGCCTCAAAATTAATTTGTAACATTAACACTACTAAATAACGTAACAGTTATTCGTAATACAAGTATCTTTAATTAAGTATGCATATTTTGACTATTAACATTAATATTACGTCACTACTAACAGTACAGTAGTTCTCTAATTTACAATAGATAAACTATTTGTTAATACTCTAAGCTAAAGAATCTAATCGTACTTTACAACTAATGTTTGGTATTCAAAATTTTATTCCAATGTTTTACATGGGCAACAAATTATTTGAGAATTGTCATCAATCATAACCTAACTCATATCTTATTGCTGATTCAATAGTGAGTTGAATAATATATTTTTGTTTGTGATAAAATAACCAACTACTTGCACTTTTATTTTTAATGTTTTGTATTCCTGTGCTTTTAACATGTGCATGAAAACTTTGAATATGATTTAGTAAGTCAGGTAAATCCAGTTTATTATAATGTACTTAGTGGGTCAAGAAATATAATGTGATTAATGAGTACTAGTAAATTTTAGACTATTTATAAGAACTTTATAAAACATTTGATTAAATTACATGCTACTGAATAAAACAAATTTTACACTAAGTTAACACAATTATTATTTACAATAGGTGATGTATTTCGGCAGTCTTTGATGTCATCTTCAGACTAACTGAGGCTCAAATCAAGATCCACAAATTCTAATCAATTATTGTTCAAATATAGTGTTGTTCTGACGTAACAATGTGTATTATTTAGTAGTGTTCATCAATAACTCGTACAATGATCATCAAGACATTGATTAAAATACATGTTACTGTATCATTTTATCTAACGCTCTAAAACATTGAAGGGTTAAAACGTAAGTAAAAACAACATGAACAAATAAGCAAGCTTTTCACGGAATAGTTTTATATATTATGTTATGGTCAAAAGCCAATGAATCGGGTCTGAAATGTTTTTCTTTGGAAAGGCGCTTGTACTTCATTCACTTTCAAATGAACTGTTTAATAAAATTTGGGAAAATCTTTATCAACCATAGTTAAGGTTTTACGATTTCTTACTTACTCCTGCTACGTTCACGTCATTCCAATGAAAATTGGTTAACCATTTGAGACCATTAAAGTTAAACTAAAAAAGTTAAATTTTATTAAATAAAATACAATTTATTAATTTTATTATTAATTGTTTTGTAGATATATATCTATATATGTTTTTATGTTATTAAACCAATCAAACATTTACTGATTTTAATATAGTACTAACTGCAAAATATGCACATTCAATTTAAGATATTTCATAAATATTTTGCATAATGTCTCCCATTAATATATAAATTTAAAGAAAAGTACCAAAAAAAACAGGTCTATAACAATAAAAAATTTTGTTAATCAAGGGATTGTGATTTTTTAAATTATCTAATGTATTTTAACACTGCCTTTAGGAAAATATTATGTTAGGTTTATACAGCTGTTAATTGTGCTGCCAAAAAGTGCAGTCAATAAATGCACAATTTAGATAAAACAAGTACAAAATCGTTACGATAAGAATATGATTCATCTATACAGGGTCATCGATAAAGGAATACCCTACCCATATTTGAAACATTTACTATTTTGTGACGGATGAACATATCGAGTCTAATATGGTACCAATTTACAGAGGAGGGTTGGAAGGTTTTGTTTTTACAATTGGTAGTAGTCGTTGCGTTTTGTTGATCGGTCGTCGGCCTTGGTGCCAAAAATAGTAGAAAGCTCAGTGCGTGCTTTGGTTTACAGAGCTGAAAAAAATATTGTGATTGTCCAAAGTAATTTTAGAAAAAATTATGGTTGTTGTGATGCACCTGACAATAAATCAGTTCTTATTTTCTGTCATCGCTACTGTTGCTCCAGCATACAAGGAGAGAAATAGAATATCGTTTCAATGTCTGTCGTGCAACTCGATTGGGGTACAACTAGAAACCTATTAAGAGACGTAAAAAACTCCAAACTTTCCTCTTTATTTTGAGATCATATTGTATGTTCAATATTTGATATGTTATATGTTATATTTTCGAGAATATATATTACTCGAAGTAGTCCATTTCTCCTAGTATGGGCATTCCTTTTTGAAGACCCTGTACATAATAAATCCTCACAGTTGTATTTAACTTTAAGATTGTTAATTAAACTACTCCATAATAAGTTAATTCCGTATACCGCATTTTAAGTAATCCCTACAAATATTTTTTTAAAGTAAGTTATAAAGAATAATTCTGCAACTGCAATTAACTTATGTCAACATTTATATTATATAACAAAAATTTGTATTTATTTTTTCTTTCAGTTTGCTTTTAACCATTTTCAACAGTAACCATCCCAACGTTTACTTACGTATGTTACCTTCTAAGTGCGAACAAGAAATATCTTTCAGAGGTTACCTGCCTTAGCTTGGGGTTTATGTTTAGGAAATCTAGAAAACAATGTTTTTTGCTTGGTATATAGGATATAAAACTTTCATTTAGGGATCATTACAAATTAACAAGAATGATAAATGATTTTCGATTAATTGGTTGTAATATCTTTATTAAGTATTAATATATATAACAAGAAATATTTAAATCAAGATTTAACAGATTAATAAATATTAGCTATAATTGTTACAATTTAAAACAAATATTAAAAAAATTAATTTTATTTATGTATAAACATCAGTAACGTAAAGTAACCTAAAACTATTGAGTTTAAATATAATTACGAATTTAATGTTGAATATAATGAAACAAGTTTGTGTCAAAAACTGTTTTGGAAATATAAATCTTGCTAAGACAATTGTTTTTGCGACCTAAAAGATATGCGTACCTTCAATTGATACAATATTACATCTAATATAGAATGCCTCCAACATTTCGAAATGTAAAATAAATAGGAACATGGCCAGGACTGACAAACACAATTATCACCCAAATGCGGGAAACGTTCGGTTTTTATGAAGATAAATACAAGGAAAGTTTAATAAAATTAACCTGTTATTAATTATCCTCTTAAATAGCATAATATGTAAGTGACCAAGCTTTTTTAAATTGTCGGAATGTCTAATAATTCAATTCGCACTACCTTAATAGGGATGGTCTCATTCCAGCGGCATATCACTTTTTCATCTAAGTGATCCGATCATATTTTTTCATCACTTTTCATCTAAGTGTCAGACTGTGATCTGACAACGCTATCAGTTTCTAATCTGTTACCATCCAGCTAAGGTATCAAGTGATCACTGAATTTATATTGCATAAGGTTATATTTTTATTTGGCCATCAAATGATGCAATTTATTCCCCAAATTATTTTGCATATTGCAATACGTATTACATAAAATTATTGGGCAAACAACAAATTAGTTTAGTGGATAATATGTTTTGCGTTTAACCATCCAAAAATTATTAAACAAAATTTCAACTGCCTACTTAAAGAAACTAATAAAAAGGGATTTTCCACGTGTCTCTTGACTCACAACAGAATGACTAGTTCATGATCCTAAATACCTTTTTTAGACATATAACTCGCCAAAACCACACTTTACGGAAATGACTGGCATTTGCCTCATATATTGGACGAAACTTATAGCTTTCCTTTGTAAGTTCCTTGGAGTAGGTTTTAGCGAATTTCCCCTATAGGGAAATTACCGTAGCTATTACCCTATAGCTATTACCGTAGGTCTCATGGTAAGACCTAAGCCCCAGACCATGATAACTTTTTGTTTTGAGGTCCCCAGATGCCAAAAACACTATTCGTTCAAATTTATATATATATATATATGTGTGTGTATATATATATGTGAATATATATATATGTGTATATATATATGTATGTGTGTGTGTCCGTGAATGCGATAACTTGAGTATAAAACGTCCGATTTCGATAAAATTTTGCTCAAATGTGTAAAATGACATACATGACTTTAAGTTCGAGAACCAGAAAAATCGGACAATGACAAGGGGAGTTTATGGGGTTTTAAAACTTTCCAAAAATCATTTTTTCCCTTTTTCCAGTCTGAAATTTAAAAAAAAAACTTAATTTTGGTTTTGATCATGGTATAGAGCTTGAAAAACAAATAATATACTTTTTTGAATTATTAACCTAGGTTGAGTGGTTGCAGGGAAAATCCAAAAAACCTACTCTTTGAATCTCGCATGTCAATCTTATGGGAAAAAGGTTTTTGGTTTTTCCTCAGTTCATTTCAATGTAAACTTCACATTTGCTTTTACCAATCTGTTCAGTTCCACAAAACAACCATTTTGGTGTTTAAATTTTGATTCTACGTCCAACCGTTGCAGAGATATTGAAAGTGCTAAACACAGTACCTACGTTGTCCAATGTTATCCTTATGAAAAATAAAATAATTACAATTTTATATCTCGATTATTTATGAATGTATGTTGATGAAGCTTGGTATGTGGCTTCACGTAGTACTGGTATATTGATATTTGCAAAACAAATTGAGTTTTTGTTAATTATTCCTATAGTAGCAAACCTGCTTACTCAGCCCCATATTATTCTTATGGAGAATCACTAAAATGTTATATAGCGCTTATTTATGATTGAATATTGATGAAACTTGGTATGTGGCTTCGCCTAGTTAAATTCTATTTATATTTGCATAAAAACCAATTGTTTGTGTTCCTTATTTCAGCAAACCTACGCACTCATTACCAATGTTATTCTTATGGAGAATAATTAAAATCGCTTATATGTGAATATATTTTTAAGAAACTTGGTATGCGGCTTTATGTGGTATTAAGCCATATATTATGCATTGGAAATTCGCTGAGTACGCAGGTTTTCTGCGACGGGGGTATTTGAAGTGTTATAAAGTTACAAAAAATTGCGTAGTTATGTATTTATATTATGTTCTATAAGTTTATTCCAGATTCGGTTGTTTTATAAGGAAAAAAACACGTTACAAAATGTAGTTTGAGTTTAAAAGCTATGAGATAATGTATATTAATTAAAATAAGAGTACTCCCTGGGTTAACTATATTCCTGGCCTGTTGCCTAATGTGTATTACCCAATAACAATGGTGAGCCGTCCACCTTTTTTTGGCATGGCATTTTGGTAAATTGTTTTTTGCATGATCATTTAACCAAACGACAATATAATGTCACATAGGTCGAAAAATTAGTATTTTGTTTATATTTAGATAACATAACAGGTTTGATAATTTATTCAGTTTAAAATGTGTTCACGACAACAAATTTAGGTCGAAGATGTTGTTGTAAATACTTTGGATGGATGGAATAAAATTTAGTTAATCTCAAGATATTTGTAACTTTTATTATATTTGGTATTAATTTTAAAGGTTCAGGTTTGTTAATAATAGAAATGCATAGCTTGTTAATAAATTAACATTATTGCTCCTTTGATGATCACCCTTGGATAATTTAGTTGATAACTAATACATTTTAAGCCATACAAAGTTGAAGAAACATTACATAAAAATATATATTTTTTTTTAGCAATTCATAAGATTTTATTTATATAGGGTGTGTTAATGTCATCTAGATAATTTTGAAAAATTAGTATACTTGAAGAATTCACAGTTAAATTTTCTTGATCATAATCCATACATGATCAACATTTTATATTTTACTTTATTTGGGTTATAAACATTCTCACGGATCTGTGGTATGAAGTGATTGCTGGATGTATTTGCATTTTATAATTTAACACTGTATTTTATCGCCCCCAAATCTTGTACATGTTGAAATACTGTTATTAATGGTTATAAAAATTAGTTGCCATTACTTAAACCAATATAAAAATCTATAATATTAAAATAATTATATAAATTAACATATATATATATATATATATATATATATATATATAAACACCAATAAATATTGTTAGTTATATGTAAAAATAATAGTTGGTTCTATATTTTAGGTATGAATGTAAGTAAGATTAATCTAAACACCTCCACAAACACTAAGCAACTAATTATAAGATTATCAATAAGTAAACTATTCTTTATGGTTTTTAATCATAAGTGCTGAGACCATATATGCTTACTTTACTTAAAATGGTAAAACTACTTTTAGTACCATTAGGAAATCATCGTAAGAAGTAAATGGTAAAGACATTTAAAATGGATATAGCCTATACAAACTCTAGAAATCAATCAATGTAAAAGTTCCACACCACAATGTGCGATGGCGCCGGGCCAACAACCACTGTAGACATTTATCTCATCGGCGCCTTCTGTTCGACCAAGTGCCAATAAATTTCCTGATATGAAATTAAAGTGAAATATGTTTATTACGTTTATAAAAAGTAAGTAATTTATTCTTTTAACACTTAACTTTGAACGGGTTCATACTTAATTGCGTTTGTCATGACGAAACAATCTTATTTTAACCACACATCTAAGGTAAATAAACTGTTTTCTATTTTTTTCATTTAACGTTTTACTGTCTTTTTGTTTATAAAATATAATTGTAGTTATATATCAGTAAATAATCACCAGTAAATATCGACTTTACAAAAACTTAGCCAATACTAATTAGTTTCAATATTTGAGTTATTTATCATCTTATCTAAATCTAATTTAAGGGTTTTAAATTAATAGTTGTTATGGTTATTCTATACAATTTATAAAGTGTAGATTTCTGAAATAATGTAAATCCAAACCTGGTCGTTTTAAGTGACACAAATGATTAATAGTCAAGGTGAAGAATTAGAGTTGTCGTAGATAACACTTTTCTAACTTTGAAAACGCACAAATTCTTGCAGGGAACTTGTGATAGAATTATAATGAAATTTTTGCTTTGCCCATCTTTATTCCAAATTTTTCTGTTCAAACTTCAAACCAACAATTACTACTATAGAGGAATTGTATCATAAATATAAATTTTCTAAATAATATTTTATTTATATTTATTGTATATTCATAGATTTTGAGTTAACAAACAAATGTTTCCTATGAACGGCTTGTGTCATTCCGTGGTCTAACTGTCTTGCCATAAAGGACAGCGCTGAGTGTCTATTGCATGTGATGACGTCATTAGTTGGTAGTTAGTGTGGTGAATAAGAGAAACTTAGTGTTAACGTAATTAATTACCTTACTATTAATGAACATGGGATTGAAACGTTTAACAAGTTTTTTCTTGCACATATAGTGTTTAATCTACCACGTTCATATAATCAATTCATTTTTTTCTACTATTTATTCTACACCAATGAATATCATAGTGAATGAGGACTAGTTGCTTATGCTTTGTATGCATTTTATATATTGAATTACCTATTTTTGTAATTAAGCTTGTTATATTATTCGTGTATATGATTACTACTGATATTAATAGGTTTTCTTTGATATTATATTTTTTGAGTTTTAAACATAATTGTTATTTGTTTAAAAATTTATCTCTAACTTAAGTTTGTTATGTATTTGCTCTTTTTGGATGCATCAATCGCATATCTTAATTAATGGGCTATCATTTATTTAATGTAAATTTTAGTATGAAATTAAAATACTATCTTAATTAATAAGTTACCTTAAGCATCTAGAAATCATATTGTTTTGATTACTAATGAGAAAAGCGAAATCCTGTAATAATAACAAGTTATTGTAGAAGCACCATACGCTTAGTAATTTTTGTTTGATTTATAATAAGTATATTAACAAAGGAAAAATAAATACAACACATATAAATTACAATTATCCATTGAGTGTAGTGAAATGTATTTTTATACGATGAGCCAATTTTATAAACGTAGGCCTATTGTTTATAATGTATGTTGGCTGTTTTCATTATATCCTGTTGTTGTAATTGCTTCCAGGCAATGTAGTGTTTACATTAAAGGTTTCTTTGCATGAGAGCGAGAGTGAGAGGGGAAGATAAGAACAACCAAATATAATCCTTGGTGTGCTAAAGGCTGCCTGACAACTCAATTCTCACGTCTCGGCAACGTTAATCTTAATTTGCATGTGTTATAGCATTTTCGAGGACAGAAGTATGAAAGTTTTATAGCTAACACAAAACATCTATAGGTTGCCTTACATCAGATGAACCTATTTTCTATGACAACAACAGTTGCTTAAAATATAATTTACCGCAAATAAATGTGTGCGTAGTCACTGTATGGTGATTGTGATATACACGGAATGATACATCAAAGCTGAGCAATATAATTATAATTAACTTACACAATAAAAGGTCGAGTTTGACACCAGTGTCACCTGCAGGATGGACCAATGATTATTCGATTGGTGATACAGACACCTCTTGTATCTGGGTGTCAGGAGTCGTCAATTATTATCTAGGGTGGCGAACATAATAGGCTTTTGGAGTATTAGAGATAAAGGAAATTGTTAGACCTTCGTTAGTGATCTTAAATTTAAAATGGGAAATAGATCAACGTGTTCTTTAATCAGGAGATTGGATTATGTATATAAAACTATTTTGTTTATTTTAAATAACTGTGATGTGTTACGTACGATACGAAAAATATATATTTTTAATATGCACTGTCCGTATAACTAATTAGGTAAAATGCATATATGATTAACTTTATAGAGGAGACGTAACATTTTGTTTAATTAGCTCTAACTCAAAACACCTTAATAACCCACTTCTTTACAGTAAATTTTGACTTAAATTTAATTGCGTTGTGTGATGATGACTTTAGACAATCTTGTTTTTATTCTAGGATCGTAACATATACTGTATATAATGCATATATGATTAACTTTATAGAAGAGAAGTAACATTTTGTTTAATTAGCTCTAAATTAAAACACCTTAATAACCCACTTCTTTAGAGTAAATTTTGACTTAAATTTAATTGCGTTGTGTGATGATGACTTTAGACAATCTTGTTTTTATTCTAAGATCGTAACATATACTGTATATAATGCATTTATGATTAACTTTATAGAAGAGAAGTAACATTTTGTTTAATTAGCTCTAAATTAAAACACCTTAATAACCCACTTCTTTAGAGTAAATTTTGACTTAAATTTAATTGCGTTGTGTGATGATGACTTTAGACAATCTTGTTTTTATTCTAAGATCGTAACATAAACTGTATATAATGCATATATGATTAACTTTATAGAAGAGAAGTAACATTTTGTTTAATTAACTCTAAATTAAAACACCTTAATAACCCACTTCTTTAGAGTAAATTTTGACTTAAATTTAATTGCGTTGTGTGCTGATGACTTTAGACAATCTTGTTTTTATTCTAAGATCGTAACATAAACTGTATACATGTCTGCTGTATACTCTACATATAACGTACTTGACTACCTTAATGGTCAAGTTAGCCGTTTTTGGTTAATTCATGTAGTTGTGTATTGGCTCATAAATCCTTTTCTTGAAGATTTTTAATTACAAATAGATTTACATTTTCCTGTGCTCCGTAAAATCATTGTAGCTACTGATATCAATATAATACCGACCGATAAAAGAAACTAATCATGTATTAAATTACTGGGTATCAGTGTAGAATGTAAATCATGATAGGTTATCAAGTTAGTAATTATAAAATATATATATATATATATCATTGAAACTGGATTGACGTTAACATTAAAATTATAACGTATTGGGAGACTGAAGTGTAATTAACAAGGAGTAATTTAATCTTTTACGATGCCACAAACTGTACATCAGAAGAATGACTATCAGAGTAGCTCATAAATTTTCATTTAGAAGATCAAAGTTTAGCCCACCAAATTTTGTTGATGTAAACCTCACGCATGTATACATGTATGTAAAAAACAGCCTTTGACCCCTAGAGTGAAACCACCAAACGGATAGGTAAACCTTTGTGTTGGGTTAAGAATAAAGTTTCCAACACGTGGTGGTAATGAAAGATTCATCAAAGCGCGTTTGCTTTAATATAATTTCTGTAAAATGAGAAAGGGCATTCCAAGTTAAAGTTTGTTCTTTAGTTTTAGCATAAGAAAAACAAATAACATTAAACCAAATAATGTATGTTTTATTATTGCTTTTGTTTCTCGTACATACATTAAAACATAAATAATAAACTTCAAAATTCCTCCTTAAGGGTATAAGGCATGCTTGCGTAACATCCAACAGTATCAGTATAATGATAATCTAATATGACACCACAGCATCAAAAGGAAAGTGCGTAGAAAAGGCACAATTACAGTAACAATATGTAAGAGCTAAACGAAAATATGGAAATAAAATTATATGTTTAGTTTATTCATACCTAAAGGAGTCTAAGGGATAAGTGAAAGTAGAAAATCGTAATATTCAAAGAAATAAGGTAAACCAGGTATTTCAAAATCTATGTTTGTGTAGGGTGCATTAAAATGTTTAACTGATATATACATTGGTTTCTGTTTGTGCCACCTTTGTAACATTTTCTTAAAATAACTTTATATTTTATTGCCATTATAGATTTGACAGAGACTCAAACATATGTGAAGAGAGATACTTAATTAAGTGTTTTATATTACCCGTTAAAACTGTTATTATCGTTAAATACATTGGCAATAACTAATGGTAACTTTTTAAGACCTGTCCCAACGAGACTAGTCTCTTCTTAGTTTCTTGAATAATTCCCACAAAACTTAACCTTTTCATTTATTGGAATACAAAAAACTATTTAAGAATGAATAATTCTGATAATGAAGAACTTGCATACAGATTAAGATCCTTATTTGCTGATGAAAAATTCAAATGAGCATCCCATCTAATTCTTACGGATAAATAACGGCCAGTCTTCAAACATTTTTAAGAAACAACAGAAATTATACTAAAAATTGCATTCTTACTAACTACAAATATTTAGTTGTATAAATAACTAATTTAAAAATAACTGTATATTTTATTAAAGGAAGCGCAGATTCTACTGAAGAATGATGAACAATATTTCCTCTAATGTCCATAACTAATATCTTTTAAAGACATTTGAAACACTTATTGGTAAAAATATATAGGATATATATAGAATAAGATGATCTTTTTTAAGAATAATGATTATATTGAAAACAATAGTAAAGGTTATCTTATAGAAGTACCTACTGCTAGACTGGGAACTCTCATAAAGTATGTATGAGCTAGGACTTGAGACACCACCAACGTCCATGTGTATAAGGGGATCCAAGTAATCATTTAAAAACAACCCTTTAGTTTATCGTGGCTACTATACTCAGTTAGTGATTAATTTGTATTAGTCTGGTATTTAAACTTAATTGTTTATTGCTGTAGGAAATAAATAGTTGTCTAAACTAACAAGTGTTTTATTATATATATATACAATAGAGCATACAGTAAATTATGCTTATTTTATACAAGGGAATGAAATTAAGAAAGTTCCATTATAAACAAGAGATGATCAAAAATAATAACTTACTTTGCGGTTGGTTTCCCATGTAAATTTAACGTTTATTGAAGTCTTAGATTAGCGAATTCAGATTCCAAATATAACTTCTAGCCATTGTCAATATATTTTTTTCCAATATGAGTTATGCCATGAGTTATGATATAAATGAATAATTCAACATGGATTAAATAAAGCATTAACTTATAGTAAGAACCTCTAATACGCTTGTCATTGAACTTGCTAAATCATCACTTTATGCTTCTTCATATTTTTTCTGTGCTTAACTTTTATTTTTAAATTCTGATTATGGTTAGTTGAATTAAATATAAAATGTTATTTAAGTATAAGGGTAATTGCCAAAATTACAAAAAAAGTAACATTACACATATTTGATAAACGACATGTACAAACATACAAATTGAGTTTATACGCATTCTAAAATTGAACTATAGTGTACAATAACTTTGGGTGGAATCAAAGTATGTGTTCGATTTATTTAAACTTGTATCTAAATATATTTTCTAGAACGTACTGTTTATTAAATAAGTTTTTTTTGAAAACTTAAAGTTGACGAGTACTTATTTAGGCGGATGCCTTTCCATTTTTGTTGCTGTAGGCTTTTTTTCTCGAACATGGGTTTCATTATCACAATTTCATTATAATTAATATACTAGTTTATATCTTATTTGATTAAATACAAATAAATAACTACCTTCGCAAAAATTGTCTACAGTACATATAATAATATCGACTGCTGTTTGATTTGTTTTAATCAAGTGCAAAGTATAGTAATAATGAGTAAAATATCCTTTGATGAATTTTTTAAAAGTTGTATTTTACTGATATAATCAAAAAGGTGTAAACTTATTGGTTTTATGATTATGCCTATATGGTCAGACCCATCATGGAAAATAAAAAAAAGTTTAGTTATTAATTTGCTTTGTTTTCCAATTTTTAAAATTACCAAACATTTTAACCTTTCTACAGCTTTTGAGCACCAGTGTTCATGCGCCATGCAATTGAGACAAGCTACACTAGTGGTTTTCTTTACTGACCCACTGTATAACAAGAGTAACGTATCTCCTATTTTGTTAAATGTTAAAACCTTTGTTACTTTAGTGATTTACACCATCATTTAATTAAAGTAAAATCGAAAATACATCATATAGGTACTATTTATTTTATTATACAATAATTATCGATGATGATGATACCTATTTCATACGGATCATTTAAACACTAATATCAAATTTAATCTTGTTGAATTTGTAGGTGAAAGATAACAAAACAATATAAAAAAACATAGATTGAAATGCATCTAAAACTAATGCAAACTGAAGCTAGTGCTTGTGCTAATGACGTCATAACTACAACCCTAGGTAATGACAGCTTACAATACAATTACCCATCTGATACCACGCTGCCCTGTTAGGACTAATCGGGTTGTTATTAGGGCGATATCCCGCAAAGGGACTCATTACCTCAAGATTGGGAATCATTACATGTTGATGATTATAGTTCAATCTATGACTTTACGACGTCAACAGGTTCTGATATTGTATATTTTTAGGGAACTTGTGCAACAAATAATACATTTTATAATGTTTAATATTTTTTTGGGAACAAAATTCACTGCCAATGTTATACAAAGTTAGAATATAAAGGCAAAACGGGGGACAGTCTTTTGAAAGGTCAGTTATATATGTATATATTTTAACGGGCTATTAAGTTTATACCTTACACAGCAAGATATTAGACACATTAAAAGTCTATTTTAGGATTAAAATCCAACTGATACTATTGTAAGGTGTAATCAATCCAACAAAACATGTAATACTATATTTGTAAGCAGGATCATCCTTAGACTAGCAACATTATTCAGTTGACTGTTATATATAAACAGACTTTTGCTATAACTCTGACTATTATTGGCAATTAAATATAGTTATATAAATAGTTATATATAGTTATATAAATAGTTTTAGTTGTGACATTGAACACCTGAATTAAATTTTTTTATAACAAAAAACGCTGTTAAGAATGTTACTGTACACGTACAGTATTTTACACCAAAGTAAACAAATACATTTACATATTTGTAAAGACATGACAAAAGACATAAGAATAATCAAAACCGTCACGGATTTTAAAATTATGTTATTATTAATAAGATTGTAAACCAGTGAGTGATGTGGTTAATTGCCATGCATGTTTGAGATCCATAAACAAAAGTAATATTTTTGACCGATTATCTTATGACGCTTCTTGCGCGTTGTTGTTTATCGTAACAGCCCTTAACGGCAGACACGAAAATATACTATCTGCACTGAAAAACGATTATTGTTATATGAACCATAATATGGTATGGGGACAATGAATTATTGTAAATATGGTCCCAGCAATGTGTTTGGTAGCAGCTACAATCCCGTTATTGTCAATATTTTATTGTAGCGTGCAACAGAAATTATTGCAAATATTACAATAATGAAATTGGAGCCCAAGCAATACGTCTTACTGCCAGAGCAATAAGTTATTGTTAATAAAACTAAACATTATTGGAATCGTTACTAATGTGTATAGTATTTATAACAATAACTCTTATTTTTTACTTTTACAATAAGTTATTGCTGCAGCTATAAGTTCTGTTGACTCTCCTCTCAGAATGTATAGTAGCAATGGCAATACCTTTTTTTTTATTTCTACAATAAGTTGTTTTTGTGGTTAATACAGTGGAGTGGTTACGGAAAACCCTACAGTTTAACGAAATTAATCTGAAAACTAACCAAAATCGGTTATATCAAATTGATTACGTGAAAGCTGAGAAGTATGGGGTCAATAGACCACTGTTCGCTTGGCTTTAATCATATTTATTTTGATTATTTAAGGCTTAGTGACTTAATCTCAGGCTCTTTGTTACTTTTGACTTGTTAATATCCAACCTAGGCTATAAAAAGCCTAAATAATATTCTGAATTCATATTGAAACTGCTGGATTTTTATTTTCAAAAAATAAAAAGGTTTACCTGTTCAATATACTTTTTGAGCTTATGCCATTGCATGTTTTGTGGCTACAGCCACATCTTCACTTATTCCTTAGGTTTGTTCTTTACATTATTAAAACATTACTGAGACAGTGAGACACTTAACACATACATATTACAGTATAACACATTCCGATACCGATCCCACGATAAACTATAACACTGCTAGTCTCGGTGCATTCACGCTTCAGGTCAGGCTGGTGGCGACTCATTTCCACTTTGAGACATTGTTGTGTAATCAAAAACAGAATCTGGTATAATATATCAAAAATTCTCGCTAAACATTTCTACTTACTATACTACTATCGTTATGATGTATTAGCAACAATAATATGTTGATGCAATTACCAGCCTCATTGCAAATAATTTAGCAAGAATGTTATTGTAGTTTTGACATACGTGATGGTAGGACACTTAACTATTGTGTTAATTAAGATAAATCTCTAAAAAATTACCAGAATTGCATTTACTATGCAATATTGTTTGGATTACTATAATATTTCTTTCAGTGATGCTCACTTAAGTGTTGTAAGACGTCTTTTATTACATCCCGTAAATATACTATTGTAATTTCGATACCTTAAGTCAACGCAATATTAGCCCTATATTTTTAACGAAATGTGTTTTGTTAGGTTTGCTAAATACATGGAAATTTTTATAATGTAGTCCAAAATAAGACTTATATTTAATATTTTAATACATTGTGGTTTTGGTATATAATTATACTGTGGTTATTATACAAACTTGAAAATTATGCTTCGGCCGGATTTACTCTTGGGTTTTAGAATCCAAACTATTAGTATAACTAGTAAAACCCAACTAAATATACAGATTTGTACTTATTAGGTTTTCTTATAATTCAAATATTTTCAGTAATTAACCTCGATGATCGTATTGAACATTTCAATATCATAACAGTTATTTCATCATTAAAAACCTAGAATAGTTACAATAGAACCACCATAGATTTATAAGAAGTAAATTCTCTATATAGTAAAACTGTATAAATTTTAAAGGTATATTGTTTGTTTAATTATTATAACATTTTCATACACCAAATTTAGTTTATAAATCATTATTTAGTTATTTAAAAAATTAAATAAAAGTTATTTAAATAGCTCTTATCTTAAAAGCTAAAATAATATCCGGCCAAACCTCCACCCCGTCTTTACAGTGAACAGAGAACTACGGTCTTTTAGGGAATGTTCACACACATCACAGGTTTAACAACTTCCTTCCTACATCCTACAGGATGCATATTGCACGCAACATTACCGCTGCCTTTTGAATCCCAATACTATTTCAAGGTGCTCACATATTTTAAAATAAAAAAGGTGTTAAAACTTGAGATTAATACAATATTATTTTGAAAGTGTAGTGTTAAATAGTATATGTTTAACACCATCTTTGTATGTATATATATTCAGCTTTGCCTATCTTGCAAGTAATAACAACTCCTTAAGACTTCTTAGTAATAATGCTTAATACTTTTTAATAGCTTATTATTAAATTTCCTATGGAAAAGTGAACTATTAGTATGACCCGCACGGTAAGACTAAAGCCCGGGACCACCATCAAAGTTCCTAACGTGACCCCCTGAACACGTTTTGAGGGGTCTCTAAAAAGTTGTATATATATATGTGTGTGTGTGTGTGTGTGTGTGTGTGTGTTCGCACTCTATCGGTATCAATTTTTGTCCGATTTACTTTAAATTTGGTAAAGACATTTCTTTTTATAAAACAAGTTCGTTGGGCAAAACAATCGGAAATCTCTAACCCCATTTTTGGGGGATTTTGAGTTTAAAAATTTTGAGTTTTTGGGCCCAAAAAGGTCAGAAAATCCCCGAATGCAGACTTATTGCAAATTAAATTATTTTATGTAAGAAGCCACAGATTGTAAGCCCTCCTTCACATAGCACAAGTACTTACCGAGTTATTAATGAAAATGTTAATTGTGAAAATACAGAACGTTGTCTTATGGGGATTTTACCCTGAAAAAGGCTGTTTTCATGTATTAATATCGTTTTATCACCCCTAACCAACCAATCCGACTATACCTCCTTCTAACTTTATAATGTACAACATTATCATCCTATTAGTGAATTTAAATATAACCAGGAGCATCAGAACAGCACAAAATAACAGTTTTCAACTAAAAAAAATTAAACAGTGTTAGTTTAAATTCTTTATTTAATGTTCCATGGTTTTATGCAGAAATTATCTTCCCTCTCGGCAGCATGCTGCGTGCGATCTCGTTTGTTATAGTAATTGAGTGTGAGAATGACCATAACTTGTGTGACATTTATACTTTATATTCGATATAAAATTATTTTCTTTCACCTATACCGAAGGGTTTGTGTGACATTTACTGAATAATATTGTAAACTCATTATGATAATGCTTAACAAAAATACAGGGATATGAAAACACATCGAGTAATGTTTATTTGATTACTAACATTAACATAGCTGTGTTAATGTGCACCATGTAATGCTAATGAACCATTGCTAAGTTTGACAGTTTTACTTTGTAAAATGAATAGTTTTCTATTGTTTGTATCTGAAATACATTTATTAATTTTTATACAATTTATTATTTTAACTAAATTTGGTTACGTAATCCATAGTTTCATTTTAATATAAATTTTAGGTATGTGAAGAAAACATGCAGCCCAAAAAGTAGTCCTTTGTCCTTTGATTCAACCCGTGGAACAAGGAACAAAGGGTCGTGTGTGACGAATGGGATTTGCATTTATCCTGGGATCTTTCCTAGTTTAGGGCTCAGAGTAACAAATACATCATTCTGACCTAAATACTTCTTACAAATGTTGTTCTTACAGCGTAATGCGCTTTGACTTTTCCTTACCTTTCCTACACTGTCTAAATTTTGAGAAATGAAAGATCGAATACAAAACATATTTCTGTCTTACAAAAGAAGGCAGTGAAATTTGTGGCTGGCATTCACCAAAGAGGGTCCTGTAAATCACGTTATAGGGTGCTGGAACTTTTCCTGGCATTTTAATTCTTAGACATTAGTTTTCTTTGCAGAACCATATTATTTTCGAACCCCCTGTTCAAAAGTAAAAGAATAATCATAGAAATGTTTATGAACAAGTCCTGTTACTTCCTTTTTAAAACTTAACATATACTAAAGTTCCACGTTATTATTGGTTTCCCTTAAAATTTATCTAGGACCTGAAAAATATATTTTTTGTTTTAAAAGAAAAATTGGGAGTTTTTAACATGTTTTTATTGTGTAGAGGACTTTATATATAATAAAAAGGTTAGAATGATTAGTACGCATGGTTTGTACATAGGTCAAATAAACCTGTATGCGGCGTTGTGTTCCAGATCACAATAAAGTAACATACCATAATAGTAATTAGAATATCTAAAAAATATCTAAAATTAACGTCTTACAATACTTCAAACCATGTTTAAACTTTTTCTGTGTTCATGTAAGAAACAATAAATGTACGTAAAATACGATTAAATGTAATCGGTTTTAACCAACCGATATTCTCTAATTGGTTTCGCCAAGTGATTATTGGTATGACCAGCCAAAATTACGTACGATATTTTATAATTATTAGAACATGTTGATTTTACATATAGTTAAAATTGTTCTAGGACGGGTTTTATTGCATCGTGTTTGTATAAATACACGTACAATGGTAATAATAATGTTGCTAGCACTTCTTTACCAGAAATTTAGATTTGCTTTATACTTTGGAAAAACTGTTTGAAGTAGTTTGTTATTTACGAAAGGACAGTTAGATTTACTAAATATTTAACATTGTTTTCAGGAAGATACTTCTATTCAACTGCATTTTAAACTGTTCTCATAGATATATAAATTTAATATCTAATGCATAGAGTAAATATACACGAAGCACAAATAATACACAATTTGTTTATAATAACACCATTATCATGTTGCGATTTATACTTAAAGCCATGACTTGCAGCTCAGATAGAATTAACTAATTTTTTTACTTGATCGTTTAGAAGATAAAATCACAATCCATTTAGAATTTTACATGAATTTGTTCTACGACGTTGACTTAAGGCATGTTTAGCAATACAAATTGTAGCTGATGTATTTTTAATGTGAACTACAATAGACAACATACTGCTTAAAAGATGTGTATTATCTCCGTAGTAAATTTACGGTGTTGTTATATGTGCCATATTATTAAATTTTAGTTTAAAAGGGAACAAAATAAATTATCATGTTATTATAATTTATAATAAAGAGAACCAAAACTATTTTTTATATAATAATTTATGTGAGAGTTCTGATATTAGTAATTCATAAGTTCCAACGCGATGTGCTTTAAAACAATGTAGTTTTTGGTAATACTATTTGATTACAAGTGATAATTAAGCTTTCGTGATGGTAGGATCCAGTTTCCACTAAATGGCCGGGTAGATGGATGTAAATGTGTTCTGGGAGTTGATTACCTACGCAACTTGCCTTGTCGTCAATCTACATTCTGATACATATTGCAGGAAAAGCGGAAGAATATAAATGTTTTATACGTAAATAATTTTACTAGGTGTGAATTTCTTTATTTTAATTTCCTGGAAATATTTACCTTAGCTCTTAAACTGTAATAACACAAATTCTTAACGCATTTTTAAGTTAAACTAAAACTGGACTCTTAGTTCTCCAAATCTGTTAAAAAGGAATTCCTGCGCACACCTTAATTACTATTGTGATACAAATTCGTTAGTGAATAATTTAAAAGAACTAGGCTCGTTTTATCAAATAAGCTAAAACCAGCAAAATTAGTGTTTTTCTTTTTTATATTTATTTAATAAATAAATGCAAAAAATACTTGTTTGATTGATAAATATGTGTTAACGCTTCATCAAATCCAAGTTATGGTAGTTTTTCTTGTTTGTACCACATTTTAGCATAATCAAATACATGGATAAATCGTTATGACACAATACATTTAAAGTTAACGTCCAATACTGTTTAATGTGGTGGTGAAAGCTAACCTCAACCAAAAGTATAAAACTTGGTTTTTAATTAGTTTTATATATATAATCTGTGTTTCAGTGAAAGTGAAGTACAATGAAATCTCCCCTCCAACTAGACAGTAGCCTCGAGCTGTTGTCCCGCATGTTTAGCAATATTCCCTTGAAATGTATTACAAGGTGAAACATAATTTTGCTCTGTAAATTTAACTCTTGGATAATTAATTTGACACATTTTTCAAAATTTTCAGTGCAATAAAAATATGCCAATGTTTGTGGTAAGTTCTTGTACTTTGGTTGATTTTTAACTTTCTATAGTACATATATGGAAGTGCAGCGGACTGTTGTGGTTACGTTTTAATGATATATACAACCGAATTATGTGTAAAAGTTAATAACGTTACGTGTATATAAATGAAATAGACAGACAATCTCAAAATATTTCATAAATTCACCTATATTATCATATGGCTGTTCATGCATGATTATTATTTGTTTCAGTTGCCATGTCAAGTCTAATATGTACAATATAAGACTCTACTTCTATCCCTGACCTAGTTGCCATAACAATTTCATAAAGTATCGAGTGGAACATTTACAAAATCCCTACTCAAATGTACAAGGAACAAGAAAATCCTTTCAAGTAAAATTTACTGTGTCTCCATTTTCTATTAGAAAAACAAACCGAACAGTAGTTTCTATGAAGGTACCGCACACGTTTGTTTGTAATGGTAATTATTTTAATTTATTCTTTAACTGGATGGATGAACTTATAAATTGAAACTATATAAAGTTAATTTTAAACTGTAAATAAGTTGATAAAAATTTTACTTTAAATGCACCTTATTGTGCATTTTAGCTATATTTATTTTTGAGCTCGACTTATGAGTAGTTTAAGAAATATTGGGATAAAAAATGGATATACCTATTTTTTATCTCTAGGTATTCCCTTCTTTAAATTAAATTTAAAACATAAGTAGATTTAAAACGAGTTCGCACGCAGCACGCTGTAGTGAGGGAAGTTAATTTCGACAAACAAAACTTTTAAAACTCAAAACCAGTGTAAAAACATACATTTATTCCAATTTTATGGAATTCTGAAAACATAGATTTTTTACTTTTCTGATGTTCCTGGTTTCAGTTACCTGCAATGCTAGGAATACAATTTGTCGCATTATAAAGTTTAATTACATATGATGTTTACATTAATTGACATTAGACATTACTACTACGTGTATAAACGGTAATCTTCAGCCCAAGGGGCGGGATGGACCCGACATGGCGACTGATATATTCATGAGCCTTTACAAACACAGCTGCTCACACATGTGCGGGTCTTATTTGTGGATCTGCCCTCAGAACACACTGTAGGGTAATAAGGTTTTATATATATTTATATATATATATATATATATATATATATATACATAATAATAATTGCTATATACGAGTAAATCAAATCATGTTACTATGAGTTTACATAACAAATATTGAATACCTTAAAAATCAATAATTATATTGTATTATTTACATAATATACAAAATATTGGACTAGGTGACTCCAAACTGTTATGGGAATAGCAAGTTAAGGTTGTTTAAAGGATTTCCAATTCACAACCAAAGTTTATTATATAATCCTGACTACTTATTTAATCAAGCTACTTATTAAATACGTACCTCATGATTAATATTTATATCAATTAAAGTATTTTCATATTACTGGGTTAAGTTGGATACTTCATTTTCGGATGTATGAAGGGATGGCAATTGAATTACACAAAAGTGTATTATTAACCCAGTAACAAACAAGGGATCTTACAGTAACCTTTCTGATTGTACTCTGGTGAGATACAAAATCCATTAATGTCTTCCTATACTAAATAGGGTTAAAAATTGCATTGCTGTATCCTATATTTTTGAGTTTGTAACAAATGTATATGTGTGTTAAAATCGGAAATTAAAGTTATGATCTGATGTGAGATATGTAAAAATAACATTGAGATTTGCCTTAGCTTTTAGAAAACGTTTATAACGTATTTGTCAACTAAACTGTTGTTAGTCGTAGACAATTTTGGAATAATTATCCATTTTTATAAAACCCTTGAGGAACCATTGAAAATATTGTTGTTGCTGTAGTTATTATTTCAAATACATCAAATAAATTATATGTAATTCCAACGGTATATGTAAACATATACATTATTATTATAATTTCAAGTTTAACTAAATCATTATATTTCAAAAAATATAATTTGTTTAAATTTGAAAAAAAGCGTTACAAATATAACAAATATTACCATGTGCAAGCTTTTTATTGCCTAGTAGTATCGCCGTATATTTACAAATAAGTGTGGTGTGTTGTAATAAACGAAGTGTAAAAGGAGAAAGGTTTCCAATACCTGCTGTGTTGTCTTGAACAATGTAGTCTTATATACTCATATCACTTGACGGGAAACAAAACACTCTTGACTGTACGTGAGAAAAGAAACTCTTCAGAATATGAAACAATGCTCTTTCTAGGGAAAACGTACACCTGGTTTAACAACTACCTAGCGTTCTCTTAAAAAATATAAATTGGTGTTATGTGAAGCGGATACTTTTATTTATTAGTACTAATACATTCAACTTTGTTTTTACCTCAACAATAATTTTATATCTATGGCAAATATTATTATAAATGTGTATATTTGGTTAATAATAATATCTTCACCTATAAATAACGTTTTCGAAATTATTTTTCAAAACGTTGACAGTTTCGGATAACCAAGTACTAAAAGGCAAATGAACCAACAATAATTTGGGATTTTTCATCAATGAAAACCCAACTGATATCTTATATTCAAGTTCACTCATTCCCGTCTCAACTGTGCCTTACTGCATTATTGACCGTGATGGGTTACTTGAGGTGTTAAGTGATATAACAACCAATCACATAACATGTTATTATTAACGTAATTTGATCATGTGCTTTTAAAATGTGCATGACAATTTTTAATATGACTGCAGGTAAATCTAGGTTGTTATAATTTACTATGTGGGTAAATATAATAAATTGATTAATATTAACTATAAATTCTACGATTATTAACAAGACTTTGATGGTAAATTTTATAAAATACACGTTACCATATCAACGTTTATCTAACGATTTTAAACATTGAAAATAAAAATAAGTAAATCCAACGTTATCAAATACGCTAACCTTTCAAAAAAAAGTTGTAAATGTATATTATAGCTAAAAGCCAATGAATCAGTTCTGACATTTGTTTATTTGGAAAGGCGCTTGCCCTTCATTCACTGCCAAAAAAAAACTGTTTCGTACAGTTTTGCAGAATTTCATGTAAACCACAATGACGTATCTACTATTTTTTACTTACTATTCTTAATTTTATGTCGTTCCAACGTTAATTTAACCCCCAAGACGATTAAAGTGTAACTACGTAAGTTTAACTTTTTATTTCGTAAAATATTTAAAAATGTTTTAATTTTGTTAAACCAACTGAAAATTTACCAATTTTGTTATACTACTAACAAAAACTATACACATCCAATTTAATATATTTTACGAAGACGCAAAATAATGTCTCTCATTAATATGTAAACTTAAATACGAGTACAATTTAAAAAAAATAATTCCTCAACTGTATAAAACAGAAAATTAAGGGCTTGTGCTGTTAATAATTAACAAACGTATTTTAACACTGCCTTAATTAAACTTTTATGTAAAATTTGTACACACAGTTGTATTTAACGTTAAGATTTTAAATTAAACTAATCTTTTAAGAGTTATCACTTTAAACAGAATTTTAAAAATTTCCAACAAACATGTTTTAAAAATAAATTATAAAGTATAGTTATGCAACTACAATTAAACAAAATATTTTATTACTAACACTACAGCTAATTCACTAATTAATTGTAACATATATTATCCAACAAATAATTAATTATAACAAGTAAACAATATTTTAATTTATATTTTCATATAGTTTGCTTTTATTATTTCCAACAGTAGACCTCCTAACGTTTACTTACTCTACGTCACCTGCTTAGTGCGAACAAGGAATAGCTTTCAGAGGTTATCTTCCTTAGCTTGGGGTTATGTTTAGGAAATCTAGAAAACAGTAGTTTTGTTGTTGTTTTTGCTTGGTATATACGATTGTAACTTCAATTCCAAGAGTCGTAAAATCAAAATCAAAATATGTTTTAACCTTTTATTCGTGGAATTCGCTTTATAAAGTATTTAGGTCTTAGAAATATTTAAATTGCGGATTGAAGCATAACAATAAATATAAGGTATGATTGTGAATCTCAAAACAAATACTAATAAAGGTGTATATGATTTATATTTTAACATTAATAACAACAAGCAATCTAAAATTATTGGGTTGAATAACGCTACGTACTTAATGTTGAATATAATTAAAAAGGATTGCATTGAGAGCTGTCACGAAAAGATAAAACTTTCTAATTAAATTTTTTTACGACTTAACCAATATGCCTACCTCCAATTGAAAAAAATATTCAGCTAATACAGTATAATATATAATACCGCCAAATTTATTAGGTGAAGCCTAAATAAAGTATGAACTAGGTAGGAACATAGCAAGGGCTGACAAACACATGTATCTCGTAGATGTAGGAAACGTTTAGTTTTTTATGAAGATAAATACATGGAAAGGTTAATCAAAACTAACCAATTATCAATGACTAGCTGATGTGCTAGTTCCTTGAAAAGGTCTTTGCTTTACCCGTTCTATAGTCAGTGCAATTTGCATTTTAGTTAGCTTGAAACAGCTGTTCTTGCTTCTGCTCTAAGATATCAAATGGAAGTATCCACAGCTGTTCTCATTACAGTTTCTGAATGTTTATTTTCTTAAGAAATGTAAACATTGAAACTTAGGAAGTTCACGAAACGTAGCCCGAGGGGATTTTAAGGAAGGCTATAGGCCTATGTTTTGCATGGAATCAAGATCTACCTTTGTGTAAAGTTTGAGCCCAGTCGGTTCAGTAGTTTTTGCGTTCACCCGGAAGATCAGACACACACACACAGACAGACAGAAACCACCTCTTCTTTATAATCTAAATATAGGATAGAATATTCTTGTATAGGAAAATCAATAAATAATAAATCTTTGTGTAATTTTTTTTTAATTTTTAATGAATTAATTTACTGATGTGTAGTACCAATTTATTATAAGAAATGGTCTAATTTCAACGGCATTTGCCATTTTCATCCAAGGGTTCCGTTGATAACACTGGTCTGACAACGAAGGCCTAATCTGTTATCACCCAGCTATGGTATCAAGTGATCACTGTATGTATTTGTATTTGATAATTTAATGATGTAGTCTTTTGCATATTGAAATAATGTTATCATAAATTAATGTCAAGAAAAACGAGTTTGTTCAGAGAGTTATATTGTTTGCAATCAACTATTATCTATCAACTATCAAAATTATCAATTAGTAAGTAAAACACTTTAAACTGTATATTTAAAGAAAATAATAGAAATAAATTAAGGATTTTCCTCGTGTCACTCGACTTGAAACTGAATGACTAGTTAATGATCCTACATAATTTATTTGAAATATACCTCGCCAAAACTGAACTGTACCTTATCCTTACCTTAATGCCATCTACCTCATATATCAGAGGAAACTCATAGCTTTCCTTTGTAGTTTGCCAGTTGTAGGTTCTCGTAGTCTTTTTAAGTAACTTTGAAATGTGAAATTATCTATTTAGATTATGTAGTATAAGTATTTTACAGATTTGGTTCCTGTAAATGGTCAATAACAAATAAACAAATGTAGTTTAAGTTGAAACAAGGTAGATAATGCATATTAATTAAAATAAGAGTTCTCCCTGGGTTAACTATATTTTTGGCCTGTTTCCTAATGTGTATTACCCTATAACAACGGTGGGCCGTCCAACCCAAAGTTGGCAGAGCATTTTGGTAATTTATTTTGCATAAGCGTTTAATCAAATGACATGATAATGTCATATAACCCTAGAAAATGAATTTATTGTTTATATCCATATAACAGATCAGATTTAAGTGGTTATTTAGTTAACAATGTGTTTACGACAACAAATTTAAGTCAAAGGTGTTTTGTTTGTTAATAATTTGGATGGAAGGAATGAGATGTAGTTAATCTCAAGATTTTTTAGTTTCGATTATGTTCATAAAGTAACATTATCATTTATTTGATCATAAAAAATGGGACAGTTTATTTGTTAGATAGTTCATTTTAAATATTATAATACTTTATGACCACAAATTAGACATCTAGTAGGTAAGGTGTTTAAAATTAATTATTTATATTTTAAATAACCCAGCCATAAAAAGTTTAAAAAACACTGCATACAAACTTCAGAAATTGTGAAAAGTTAGTGATTCAAAAGTTTTATTTCTTATAGGGCATGTGTGAATGTCATTGTTATACACTTATGAAGAAATATTATATTTGAAGTATTCACAGTTTTATTTTCTTGTTCATAATCCATACTTTATTTAACACTTTAAATTTTACTTTATATGTAGGGTTATAAATGTTAATTACTATCACTGAAACCAATATCAAAACCTATCATAATTTAAATAAATAATATATACAGAGTGTCTGTTAAGTGCGATCCCAAAGTTTAAAATATAGTTATTTAGGTCAAAATGAGTAAAAAAATTTCCAATGAACAGAGGTCCAAAAATGCCTCGTTTTCTGTTTATCTTTCTGTAGGTGGTTGTATGTGTTTTTACATTATTGGCCAAATCTCATTAAACACTTAAGGCATCAACTTCAATTTGGTGCATGTATTAAAACTTATAAGACCTATTTTAGTAAGGAATAGCAAGTTTATACCTTATAATATTTCAAAATGGCGGCCAATTCTGTTTTTCATATCTAAACATCTTCAAAACCGTAATATTTATGGGAAAAAACCGAAGAATCAAAAAGGTAAGTGTCAATTTGTCCTAAAAGTAATAATATGTAGATTTTTACTATACTATTTTAAATTAATGAAAATTTTAAATTTTTACATGTTAAAACATGTTATTTTTCCATTCCTGGACAAAAAATCACGTTTATTCCGTTTTTTCCACAAATATTACGGTGTTATGATATTTAGCTTTGAAAAACAAAAATTCCCGCCATTTTGAAATGGTATAAGGAATGAACTCGATATTCCATAAATAAATAACCATAACATTTGGGAACGCACTTAACAGACACTCTGTATACAAACACCGATAAACGTGGTTAATTAAATGTAACAATTATATTTTGTTCTCTAGTTCAGGTATAAATAGAATTAAGATTGATCCAAACTCCTAAATAAACCTTTAGCAACTATAAAATATCGAGTATCAATGACTTACCTGTTTTATAATTTTTACGTGAAAATGTCCGGACCATATGTGTTTACAATATTATAAAGTATAAAGGGTAATTAAAACAACTACTACTAACACTACTTGGAAATCATAGTAAGGAGTAAATGGTAAAGACATTTAAAATGGAAATAGCTTATACAAACTCAAGAAATCAATCAATGTAAAAGTTCCACACCACAATGTGCGATGGCGGCGGGCCAAACAACTGCAGTCATTTATCTCATCGGCGCCTTCTGTTCGACCAAATGCCAATAAATGTCCTGATAATATGAAATATAAAGCAGCCAATATTAAAGTGAAATATTTTTATTACGTTATAAGAAGAAAGAAATGTATTCGTTGCACACTTAGAATTTTACGTGTCATACTTAATTTCAATTGATTTGACAAATAAATCTTATTTTAACGACGCATCTGAGGGAGATAAAATGTTTTTTATATATTTTGTATTTATCGTTTGAATCTATATACAATATAGTTATAGTTATCTATCAGTAAATTATCAGCGATAAATATAGACTTTATAAATTCTTATCCATTACCAATTAGTTTTAATATTTTAGTTATTTATCATCTCATCCAAATTTAATTTTCAGTTATAAAATTTGTATTTGTTATAATTATTCCAATTTATAACGTAGTGATATCTTAGTTAATGTGAACCTAGACTTGGTTGTTTTAAGTGAAACAAATACTTAATAGTCAAGGCGAAGATAAAGAGTTGTCGTATATAACAGTCTTCTAACTTAGAAGACGCACAAATTCAGGTAGACAGCTTGTGATACAAACTTATTGTAATAAAATTTGCTTTTTCTATCTTTATTCCTAATTTTTCTGTTTAAACTTTAAATTACCGATTAGTGCTATATAGGATATTGTATCATAAATATGAATTTTTAATATAATACTTTATTTTTATTTGTTATTGAGTAAACAAACAAATTATGTCCATGAACGGCTTGTGTCATTACCTGTTATATGTGGTGGCCAGAACGGATAGCGCGGAACATCTTTTGTATGTGATGACGTCATTAGTGGGTAATTAGCGTGATGAATAAGAGTGTACATTGAGAAACTTGAAGTCACAACGTAATTCATTAGCTTAGTATTAATGAACATGGACGTAAAACGTTCAAGTAACAACTGTTTTATTGCACAGATAGTGTGAGTCTACTATGGTCAATTAATCAATTCAGTAATTTGTTCTTATATTTATTCTACATCATTGAAACTACATAGTGAATTATATGTTGCTTATGCTTTCTGATAATTTAGTGAATTATTGTATTACCTATTTATGTAATTATGCTTATTATATACTATTCGTGTATATGATTACTGTTGATATTAAGAGATTATCGTTGATAAATTATTTCTTGAGTTTTAAACATAATTGTTATTTGTTTTAGAATTTTCTGTAACTTAAGCATTTATATGTATTTGCTCTTTTTTGGATGAATTAAGTGCATATCTTAATTAATAAGCAAATTTGTATTTAATGTTAATGTTATTATGAAATAAAAATTTTATCGTAATGAACAAGTTACCTTAAGCATCTAGCAACCAAATTATTTAGAATACTTATAAGAAATGTGAAATCATAAAATAATAATGTTTACGATTTTCATGGGTCCGTTGCTCAACGTCAAGGTTCATAACGTAAATTTCAACTTTTTACAACATATTTTCACAACGTAAAGTTTCATAACGTAAAGTAATCATTTATTACAATGCAATAAAAGCTGTTGTCAAAAGTTTTAAAAGATAAAGTGTCAGTTTTAGTACAATATAAATTTGGAATTGTTTCAAAACCTAATGTTTCAGAAAGTCAAATAATTTATTTTTAATGCTATTGGGAGACAGTGTTAGGTATTCAAAACACGCAAAAGGTATAATTTTCTTGCCAGCCTGAAACATATGCAGCTGAATTAGATCTACCAAAGGATTAAAACAATCCATATTATAATATTTTAAACCTAAGATTAACAATATGGTGGCCATTCAAAGATGGCGGATACACGTATCATATCTCGGTTTTATGAATTGAAATTTGCCAAATATTTTTTTGTTGAATGGATAATTTTATTTTTAAAATAAAGTGTTCAAACAATATTTTCTGTATATGGCCTGGTTTTCTATTTATTTAATGAAATATGTAAAAATGACATAGCGTATATTGCTTTAACTCACTATATCTCCTAAACCATGCATTTTACTTAAAAAACACACATTATATAAAAGATAAAAACTATAAGCTTCACAACGATGTATAAAGTAAGAGGATTTAAACTATATATGGAAATATAAGAGGCGCAGAAGTGGTGGATGGCGACACTCGGTGAGATGTGGTGACGTGGGCCGGCATCAGTAGCGCCAACGTTAGACTACGGCTTATAACATATATCACTGTAGTTCCAGATATAAAAAACTTAAAATGTAAAAAAATGATATACATTACTATTAGGTACGCGTTTAAATTTAATTATTCGTATCTTTGACATTTGCAATCTATTTGTTCACTAGTTTCCGATCCAGTCAAAATCCAGTCCAACATTAAATCTTGATATATTACGTAGCTGAAAAATAAATTCATACCAATATCTACGATTCTAAACGAATGATATGAGAAGTAGAAAGGACTCCTATTTGCAATGAACGTCAATATAATAATTTATACTAAGTTATAACTATTTATTTCCGTTTTTAGGGTTATTTATTATTACTGCATATTTTTTCATTATTTTGAAAGAAAGACAGAGAAAAACTGAGCCATTCTCACACTACTTCATTTAAATGTTCAATTAGTTATTTCTCAACAAACTCATTTATTTATTTATTCACGGTATACACCATTTTACAAAGGTTTACAATGATTTCATTAATACAAGATGGAACAATGTGACAACAGTTTGTACACAATGACAATCAACAACAGTGGTAATGATTAATGATTAACAAATCAAGAAAAACTGCCAACAATATACAAAACAATATAACATAACACTAAACATGATAACAATGATATATGAGAAAAAATTAATTAAAAAAACAAAAACAAAAATGCTTAACCCACAAGAAAAGTTTCTTGAGGCATCTCTCACTCTCCAGGAAGAAGTCGTAATCCTGCGATAGCTCACTTCCTCTCCTGTGGAACCTTGGCAGGGTACTATGAAGGACATAGGATGTGTTGCAGTGGCGTCGGAAGAATACGTCTTGCCTTCAAGTCTGAGCCGGGACTTTAAAGTCTATCTTGGCGAGTAAGTCAGGACAGTCAGTCACCAATGATGAGTTTCCGAAGAAAAACCGCATCAGCCTGCCGTCTCCTAACGGCCAGATCCACAAGTCCGAAGGATTGAGCAAGAAGGTCAACTGGAGCTGCAGAAAACTCATAACAAAGTCTGAGGGCAACAATCCTAAGAAATCGTCGCTGGAGCTTCTCAAGGCGATCAATTACACTGCCTGAAAAGGAGACCACGCTACACTGTTATACTCCAGCACAGAGCGAACCAAAGATAAATACGAAACCTTCATTGCCACTACACTCAGACCGTGTTTAGATGATCAAGGAATGAGACCAACTGTCCTTGAGACTCTATTGCAAACATAATCGATATGAAGATCGGGCCGTAGGTCAGTTGAGAGGATAACACCAAGTTCTTTAACACTGTTTCTTCTGTCCATAATCGTGCATTCAAGATGTAATCAAAGGTGACCGAATTGCTACATCGATGAAAAGTCAGGTCTATACATGTATTGGCGTTCAGTTTCATACAATTTTCATCACACCATCGTTAAATCATAAGTAGGCTTTCCTGAAGACGATGACAATCCTATACACTTTGAACTGTACGGCAAGTTTTACATCATCCTTTATATGATGAAACCTTTATATCATCTGCAAATAACAATATGTCAAACTAAGAGCAATATCATTCAAGAAGGGGTTGAAGAGGAAAGGCTCCAGATTAGACCCCTGCGGCACTCCGGATACAGCCGTGAATGGTTAGGATACGGCATCGGCAAACTTGACGGCCATTTTCCTGTCACAGAGATACGAATGGGACTAATTTAACAGAGAGCCCGTGATTCCAAGTCATTGCAGCTTACTTGGGAGATGGCGGTGGTTAATGCTATCAAAAGCCTTAGCAAAGTCTATGAAAACACTGTCGACCTGCAAGCCGCCAGCAAAGGCAGAGATTATGTAATCTTCATAGAACACCATGTTGGTAGTGATGGATCTTCCAGGGAGAAATCCATGCTGCTCTTACACAAACACAGTCTTGAATAAGAAGCTCAATTAGTCTAGCACAAGACTCTCAAATATTTTACCAAGAGACGGCTGAATGGTAATTAGTCTTTAGTTTTGAATAGTATGCGGAGCTCCTGACTTATAGATTGGGACAACATAGCTGGATTTAAGTCTGTCAGGGAAAAATCCCTGTTCGAGCATTTTATTAAACAGCAATGTTAACTGAGGAGATAACAGAGAGTGGTAATATTTTAGTACTGAAGGAGGGATTTCGTGTTGACCGGCTCCCTTATGCGGGTCAATAGTGGCCAACTTTGAATCAAAATCTACTTGCTTCAATATGCACCCAGAGATAGTAATGGCTGTACTGCTTTCGAAGGGAGGAGGAGGAACTGGAGACTCTGAATACACGGAAGAAAACAAAAGATGAGGGATCAATTGAGGTAATATTTTTCTACGTCCATTATAGTCAAACTCCACAGCTGATACATTACTCTTCCTCATGCCATCAGTGAATCCCAGAAGGCTGTAATGTTATTCGGAATAAAGTCAGTGACGGAGTCCATGTAGGTTAAGCAGCATTGCTAGCTGAGATCTTTACACTGGTCCCTGACCCGACGGAAGTTCTCGTAGTCACATTCAGAAAGACTGAGTTTGCACTGTTTATGGAGACTTTTCTTTAGGGAGACAAGTTGCCTTAAGTTGTGCGTAAACCACTTTGGAAAGCTCTGAACACCAACAGTCTTCAAGGGAGTACATTCCAAGGCAGCATTGTGGATGATATCTAGGTATTCATTAAAAAATTCCATTCTCAAAAGGCATCAAACGTAAAAACAATATAGAATTCCATTTTCCTGATATTTCTTTCAATATTTATTGAAAGAAATTATGATTTGGTACAGACCTACGAATGTGTTGTTAATTGAAATTGTATAACTGTCGTGTTTAAACACAACGATGATATACAAATTTGAGATTGGTCCTCTGGAAAAGATTATTTTAAATGGATCAAAAGGTTGAAGGACCTACGATTCCTCCACAAACGTTAGAATTAAAGATCGAATAACAAAATTTTGAACACATGTCATAGTATTTAGTTGCAAATCCAAGCAGACATGACCTTGTACTGATTGCAAAAATATTATTAAATTTTTAAACTAAAGAGATCTTAGATGCACCATTTAGAAACCATACAAGCAAGAGACAATATTTTCAATATTTAAATTGTAAAATAACCTTTGAATTACTTTCAAAAATTTAAAAGAGATGATTTACAGCTATAGTAAATTATTTGTTATTTATAATTCGTCATCGCTGCCTGATGATTCACAACTAATAAATTATTCTTTGTCGTCAAAGTTATTTAGCATATTTCCACAATTCTGAATTTTGTAGGAGGCCGCGCATTTTATCCCACTTGCCACGCAAGAACATTTTGATGGTTTGCACGTACGGAAACATTTGCAGCTCCATAACAGCTGGAGGAGCTGGCAAGCCTGTCTTCCATTTAATACCAATACTGTAATCTCCTACTTCCCAGCCATTATTTTGTGGTGAAGCGACTTACGGACAACTCTCTAGAGACCTTTTCCAGATTGCAGCTTGGTAGTTAGCTCTGAGGCATTGTTGGTACAAACAATCTACGCAAGGTGGTAGCTCATCGGACCTTACTGCTCCCAGTTTTGCTCGAAAGTGGTGATGATGGAGATTCACACTTGCTATTTCGGTACCTTTCAGAGAGAGAGAGCTGCGTCACAAACTTCTCAATAGATTTGAAAATATCACCAGTAACTGTCCAATCGTTTTCAAGTGACATAAATGTGTCTAGAAATTCGTAAGAAGTGGAGAGAATGTTCAATGCTCTATTTTTACCCGTCCAGCAAACGAACTGAAGTTGTCCTATTCTGTTAATGCATGTAGTGATACCAAATCCTTTGCAGTATTGCTCCCTTATTGAGAAATTATACCTTTAATTTCAATTAATCTGGTCGAATTTTTTTGTCCTCGCTTGACATATATATATTGCATTTTTTTTCAATGAACTGGACAGCGTGAAGGGCAATCACTAGGACGTCTGTATCATCACATACACATATGTTGGATTTGTATTCTACGGAAGAATTGTGTATATTGTACCATCATTCTTGTGACGGATTCTTCATGTGATGAAAATAGCTCCGTCACGTAACCTTGACGTGTTATTTTTAAACATTCTGTATTGTACGAGTATGTGACGAAGAGAACCTTGTCAGCCAAAAGGCATCGCTGTTCGTCAGCCGACCAGCTCTCCGCTAAAGATTTGCACAAGTTTGTCTTACTTTCACCTTTTTTTTAAAGTCTCTTCCAGCCATGAAGATTATGTCTACCCTTGAAACCCCGGAAAAGCGTTCCTTCATTACTACCTCTTCGATTTATTTTTGCAGTTTTAT
Source organism: Allygus modestus (assembly GCA_963675035.1). Classification (NCBI taxonomy): domain Eukaryota; kingdom Metazoa; phylum Arthropoda; class Insecta; order Hemiptera; family Cicadellidae; genus Allygus; species Allygus modestus. The sequence goes on from OY776112.1 coordinate 376,033,901, forward strand.
TGACTCTGACCCGTAGTCATCAAATACAACATCTATCCTCTTGCTGGTTGAATTTGTTTTTAGAATAAATGTTAATACATCTTTGGATATGCAATCAAAGGTATCACCGGGTATTTTCTGTAGAACTGCTATACCGTCAACTATGGTTGCTGAATCTGTTAAATTACCCTCTTCTATTTCTACTTTACTTTCTAAGTATTTTTCCCGATACAGCTTTATTTGTTAGCCTTAAGGATCCATCAGGGTTAGCTAAACTCCAAGGCAAAGGATCAAGTGGATGAGCAAACACTTCTTCCAGTTCAAGGTGGCTAGTTTCTGTTATTGGTATTAAATTTAAACGCGTGGCTATAAGTAATGTATAGAAATTTTTATAATATTCGTAGTGTTTTATATCTGAAACTACAGTGAAATTTGTAAGGTAATGAAACACAAACTAAAGGTAGGTTTATTTATGGAGTAATATTATCTTTGGCTTTTAAATTTCAAAATATATATAAAAGGGCTAAAAGGGAAAAAGTATGTGTCATTTTCTTGATACCGTTTATTATTTATATGTTGAGTACATTTTATAAACTTATTACTAACACAGTTTTAAAGCTATATGCATTACTTCCCTTTACTGTGGCTGCTTCCAGGCAATATCGTTTTTATATTAAACGTTTCTTTCAGAAGAGTGAGAGTCAGAAGCGAAGATAATAATAACCAAATATAAACCTTGATGTGTTAAAGGCTGCCTGACAACTCAATTTCCGTGTCTCGGCAACGATAAACGTCATTTGCATGTGTTATAGCATTTCCGGGAACAGAAGTTTCAAAGTTACACAGCTAGCATCAGGTTGACCTATATGAGATGTATTTATTTTGATAGCAATCATTGTTGTTTACCCGATAATTTACGGGTAAAAATTTAAACAAAGTTACTATATTATGATTGTGAATATTATAATCGGAATTATACTTCAATGGTTAGCAAAATTAGCCACATGGATCAATGATTACCCTACTGGTGAGTCAAACACCTCTTGTGTCTGGGGTGTCAAGAGTCGTCAATTATTACCTAGGGCGGAGAACATAAGCTTTTGGTGTACTCAGATAAGAACTATTGTTAGACCTCGGTTAGTTATCTTAAATGCTTCGATGACAAAAGGATTGATGTATGCGTATAACAATAAATAAAAAGTTATAAATAAATATTCTTAGAAGAGAAGTAGAATTGTTTTCATTGTTAAATTAGCTCTAAATAAAAACATTTAAAAGAACCCCTTTATTTTGAGACATTTTTTTTTTATTTAAATTTATTTTTCATTGATTGTTTAAAAAATCTTATTTATATTCTAAGATTATAAATCTATAAGACAACCTTTCATTAAAGTAGCTCTTTTAGGATATTTCCTGTAGTTTTGAATTGGGTATTGTTCTATAAAAGGCTATAATTAAAAACCGATTTACTATGTTATCATGCTCCATAAATATTTCAGGCGAATAAATTTAAATCGAATCAAATATCTAGGAGTGCAGCGTTCTAGGTGTCATCAATCATGTATTAATTTATTGGGTATCAGTTTAGAACGTAAATCATGTCATATTATCCAGTTGGTAATTAGAATATATATATATATTAGATAGGTGATAGGACTGAAGTTATAGCCTGATTGGAAGACGGTATTGTAATTAAAGATGACTTATTTCATCGTGTACAATGCCGTAAACCGTTCATCAAAAAAAAACTAGCAGGGTAGCTCATGGAACTTGATTTAGAAGATCGAAGTCAACCCAACTGGTTTGTGTTGTTTTAAACCACATACATGGATACATTTATGTAAAAGTAGCCTTTGATCACTAAAGCGTAACCACTAAACGGAAACGTAACCTTTGTGTTAGTATGAGAATAGAGTTCCCAACATATCGTGGTAATAAAAGATTCATCAAAGGGCGTTTGCTATAATACTTTTACTGTAAAATGGGAAAGAATGTCATACATTAAATTTTGTCATGTAGATTCAGCACTGGAAACAAAATAATATAAAACAAAAAATTTATTTTTTAAATTATTTACGATTTTCACACATATAAAAACGTAAACAATAACCTGGAAAATTCCTCCTATAGGGAATGTGATATACTTGCGTAACAGCTAACAGTATTAGTATAATGATACTCTAATATGACACTACAACAGCATAAGTAAAATACATAGGATATATCCAAGTACATTAAAATTGTGTGTTTGTGCAGGTCGTACAAGCTTAAGTAATTTATAAATTTGTGTATTGTTTGTGTCTCCTTTGTGTCATTAAAAAAAATAACATTATATTTTATGTTTATATTTTACTACACCAAAAGCTGGAATATAGTTTTATAGAGTCAACCATTGTGAAGAGGGATACTTAATCTGTATAGTGTTTTTACACTTTGTTAAGCAAAAGTAAACTCAGCTCAATGGTTAAAACTATTAAAAGTTAATATTTAATTTATATAATATGTTGTTTTAACCAAATTAAAATGTTTTAAAATGCCTGATAAAACGTTAATTATTATTATATTCATTGGCTAGTCTAGTCAGACGTAATCTTCCCATAGTTTATTGAAACATTTCCACAAATTTAACCATTTTATTTGTTGTAATAAAATAAACTATGGACGAAAGAATAAATATGATAATAAAAAACGCATACAGCTAAATAACCAAGATCGTCATTTATTGATACAAAATTCACAAATGCATACTATATAATTCTTAAGGATAAATAATGGTCAAAATCTTTAACGGTCAAGAAATTTAAAAAAATGGAAATTAATAAAATTATATCATACGACATTTTGCATTCCGACTGACTAAAAATATGTATTTTTAAACTAACTAACGGTTTTGAAAATAAATATATATTTTAATGCAGGAAGCTCTTATTTACCTAGAGAATGAATAACAGTTATTTCTCTAATATACATTACTAATACCTTTAAAGACATTTGACACATTTATTTGTAAAAATATATAGTATATACATGTTTGAGCAGTTAAAAATAAACATGATATTTAAAACAGTAGTCAAGTTTATCTTATAAAAGAACCTACTGCTAGACTGGGAACTCTTATAAAGTAATAAAGTATGTATGAGCTGGGACCTGAGAAACCACCAAAGTCCATCCGTGTGTTTATATGTTGCTAGTAATCCTTTAAAAGTAACCCTCAGTTTGGTGTGGCTACGACGCCCAGTTGGTGGTTACTTGTTATTAGCCTGGTATTTAAACTTGATTGTTTATTACTCAAGGAAATAGTTTCTAAAGTAATAGTTATTTTTATTCAATATGCAATATAGACTACAGTACATTCTGATTGTTTTGCCTCGTGGGAATGAAATTAAAAAAGTTTCGTTACAAAAATGATATAATGAAAAATAATAAGGCATTTTGTGGTAGGTTTCTTGTGTAATTTTATTGTTATTGAAGTCATAGATTAGTGAATTCAGATCCTAATATAAATTATTTTAGACGTTGTCACGATATATGTTTTGTCAATATTAGTTACGCTATGAGTTATGATATAGTTAAAAAATCGACATGAATTAAATAAAGCAATAATTTATTGTAAGAACCTGTAAAATGCATGTCATTGAACTTGCAAAATCATCGATTTAGGAGAATTACTTATTTAGTTGTTTACCAATGCTTAGTTTATAACAATGATAATTTATATATTTTATAAAGTCAGAGTTTTTGTTGGCTACTCATAGTTTAATTATGTTACTCCCAATGTAAATAGACCATAGAAAAGTTTCTGTAAATATTGTCTACACTTTAGTAATTATTAACAATTTACAAATGTTTACGTATAAAAAATGTACTAAAGTAATTTATAGATATTAACTAACAATAGTAATAGTAAGTAATAATTTAGGGTAAATCGAAATGTGGTCTTCATGTAAAAAATCTATATAGACCTATTAATGGTCCGCCATTAAAATTAACATATCAATAATATGTTTATGTTGTATATGTATTGTATGTATGTAAATGTTATATGGTATATGGTAATATGGGAAATATGTATTTTGGTTTTTATTGGTCCGACTTCTTTAATTTGTTTAGTTTGAGAAGTACCTTACTACACTATGTCCTTTACATACTTATCCAGGTAATGGTGACTCCTAATCTAGATATTATGTAAATAGTCTTCATTTAAGTCGCCTCCATGCAGCATGCAAATGCTCGTATTATTTGAGCTTAGAGTGCAATGTGTGGATGCTGTACGTATTTTAGCGTTTTACGGCTAAGTTTTTTAAGAAAATATAATCTGTTTTAGTTAACAGGATAATATAATGATATGTGTTATTAGTTTAAGTTAAGTATAATTATATTCTCCTATTTTGGGGGGGAGGGAGCAAAAACTGGAATTAAATATAACAAAAACTATCTATGATTTATCTAAAATCAAATTAATTACCAGATATAACAGGCTATCATTGAACATACGAACTATACGGTTAATAACTATTACGCAATGTTTACACAAATTCCAGTTTATTTTTTTTTACTTTTTCTTACTCTTTCTTTTGATAAAATTTAACAAATACGGAAAACTAGGTGCTTCCTTAAGCAATTGCCTGTTTCATTTAAACATTATCTACAATCATAATTACTTTGTAAATACTATGAATTGATTATTATTGTGCAGGATACTCGTTTTAAATGCCTTTCATTTTAAAATGACTAAAAGTACTTTTGCTATTAAGTTTATTCTTCATATACTTTTCTGTATTTATCTCTTATATTTTAAATTCGGATTATAGTTTAAAATATTAAACTTCATGTAGGTATAAGGGTCATTACCAAAATTAGAAAAAAACAGTAACATTACACATATTTTATATACGACATATACAAACGTACAAATCAATCGTATGTGCATTCTACTGTAGAGAAAGATAACTTTATTTAGAATTAAAGTATGTGTTCGTTTTTTTCAAAACTTGTATCTAAATATAATTTATAGAACGTATTATTTATTAAATACGTTTGTTTGTTAGAACTGATAGTTGACGAGTATTTAGGTGCAGCCATTTATATTTTTATTGCTGTAGACATTTTAATCGAACATGGGTTTCAATACCACAATTTCGTTATAATTCATTAACTAGTTTGTATCTTATTTGTTTAAATACAAATAAAAAACTACCTTTGGAAGAATAATGTTTGTGTTATATATATAATGATATAGATTAATTTTGGATTTGTTTGAATCAAGTTCAAAGTATAGCAATAATGAGGAAAATATCCTTTGATGAATCTTTTAAAAGTTGGATTTTACTGATACATTCATAAAGGTGTAAACCTATCGGTTTTATGAAAACGCTCATGAGGTCAGACTTTAATCTTGCAAAGTGAAAACCTGCAGTTATTTATTTGCTTTGTTTTCTAATCTTGGAAATTACCAAACATGTTAGTCTGTATATAGATGTTTGCACCATTGTTGATTTAAAAGGCGTTAAGCAAATGATACACGCTGCCTACAACCAAAGTGGTTTCCTTGACTGAACTACGGTATAATATGACTTTAATATAATCAATTTTCTTAAACGTTAAAACTGTTGTATTTTTAATAGTTTACAGCAACTTTTGATTCAACTGTTATCAACGTTTTTAAATCATACGGTTAGGCTAATATTTAATTTAATATTGTATAATTACCTATTTTATATGGATTATTTAGCCTCTAATATTAAATTTTAATATTTTACAATTTGCAGGTGCAATATAATACGAACATAGCTTGACATGCAACTAAAACTAATGCAAACAGAAGCTAGTGCTTGTCCTAATGACGTCATAACTACAACCCTAGGTAATGACAGCGTACAATACAATTACCCATCTGATACCATGCTGCCCTGTTAGGACTAATCGGGTTGTTATTAGGGCGATATCCCGCAAAGGGACTCATTTCCTCAAGATTTGGACTCGTCACGTCAAGATTGTTGATGATTGTAATTTACTCGATAGTTATATAGAGTGATATCCTACTGGTATGTATTTGTTTTATTTTACATTCTGGAAAATTACAAAAATAGTTTTCCTTCAATGCTAGAGCCCTTGAGTTTAACATTCGTCATGCGATGCAGACACGCTACGAGACAATTACCACTAATGGCTTCACTGTGTAGTTTAGAAAAAAGGAGGCTACTTTAAAACGTGAATTAGTGTAACTAAATGTGTTAAATACTTAATTTTAAATAGTTTTTTATATAAAAAATGTGAAAAAGTGATTTTTTGTACAATGAATCCGTATTAACAAACTTGTATTTACTAATGTACAAATGTATTCAACATATTTATTACATATTCATAAATTTACAAATTTTGAAACTGTTATTACTTTACAAAGGTGTTTATAAATTCCATTTTAGTCAAATCCAAGGATAAGTTTGTAGAGCGAACACAATGAACACATAGGCTTAACAACATGACCGTCACTAACCTTCTAACACAACTTCGTAGTATGTAAGCGTAATCACAGTAGTATTTTTTAATGTTTTCATATAAATTATACTTTTATAACTAAAAAAACACTTATCACCTGAACATGTTAACTGTCACTTAGCCTGTGAAAGAGACACTTAACTAAACTATTTTTATTTTCAAATGGCATGGGGACTGTATGCAACATTATTGACTATGTATATCAGGGAAGAGAGTCGGTGCTTGGTGACAAGTTATTAGCTTATTACATGAACACATTATTGGAAGCGGCAGGTTTTTGAGTTTATAATTAAAGCCTTTGAATAATTGAGCGAAGCGAGAGAAGCTCTTTTTCCCTCACTTTGTCACTTCTTTGTAATGGTATCACAGTGTAATTGCTTTACCGATTGATATAAAATTTGGCCAGTAGCTAGGTGATAACGAGGAGAAGGTTTTTCTTTAGAGAGATTTGCAAAATTCCTTCTAGGTTACGCCCCACTAGGTCTTAATTTCACATATAATTGTAATGGAATAAATATTTTATTGGGTTTATGTCACATGGTTTTAACTTACTTAATTTAAATTAAGTAAACAGCTGTTAAAAACTTTCACTGTTTATTTTGCATTATTTTAAGTTTATTTACTAAATGTAGCGTTCTTTCCCGTAGATCTTCTTTGTTTGCACTTAAACGTTATAAATATTGCTTCGCTCATTTATGCTTCTAAAGTGTACCATCCTACTTAATATTGGACATGCGAACAGATACAAATTTAAACGGAGTAATTCTGCTTGGTTAGTTTGTTATAATACGAATAGGATAATACTATTTCAAAATGTATTTGTATAAATTGTTATATTATGTACTCACTAATTCCTGCGCTAATGGCTGTCCATTTATCTCCGTGTTTCTCCATGTATACCCCTCTCACTCCACTAATTACCCACTAATGACGTCACCACTTGGCGTGTGAAAGATACTCAGCACTGCCCTCTCTGTCTCTACACCATTTATATTGTGTAAATCCTAGGGTTAATAACACTTACCATTTACCAAGAATGATTTAAAGTTTGTTGGAAACCGTTATATGCTCCTCATATTCATTTAGAGAAATATTAATTTTCAATTCCAAGTTATATGTCACTTTACATTCGATGTTTGTAAAATAAATGATCTTTCTGTCTACATAAGTTAAATTTAACCGCAAAACCTCCATTATTACGAATAATAGCATTTATGGCTTCGCATTTTTTGTTTCAAAAACTCCTTATGAAATAATTTTAATGAAGATAAAACTACGTATATGAGTGTAAATTGATGTTTTAACATTAATATATGATGAAAAACTAGTATTTTGAACCGAGAGATGTATTTAGAGAAATTAAATATAAGTTAAATTATTTAATATTATTAAATTTGTCTTAAAAATATACTTATATTTAAAAACATTTATTTATTTGTATATAGTGTAAGTTTTGTGCCTATTTTCATTCATAATACATAAGTGTTTGAAAATACGCTTAACTATTAGTAAATAAAACTAGTTTTCACAACTAGTACACAATAATAAGAGATTTAAAATGAATTACTATAAATTTACTTTTATTTTATAACTGCAAACTATTGAAATGTAATATCATAGAAGATTTACCAGGTCAAATGAAACTTTCAATAGCATAATAAAATCTAACGAGACAACAATGGTACTACCTAATATTACTTTAATGTATTGAAACTTTGTTAAATAGTACCTGACAGCTGTACGTTGTTCAGCTTTTTACATCGGCTCGTATTGAAACTGAACTTTGTCATCACTTATGCTTTTTAAATTCTTCACCGCTTGTTTGTAACAGCTCCTATACGAGTTCAAACTGACCACAACATTTTGTTTTATCAGTTACGACTTTTTGAATCTCAGCTATTTATATTAAAAGTCATAATCTGTTACTTTAATTAAAAGCTAAACAATCAGTAAAAACAACTTTCGAAACAATGTTGTAAATAATGAAAAGGAATTTTTGAGCAACGTTTACTTTTAAATTCAACTAATTTGTTTATAAACTAGGTTCTTAAAAGAGATGTTTTCTTTTTGCATGTTGAAACAGGAGTAAATATGAACAAAGTTTTGTACTATTATTGTAATTAATTTATTAAAGTTAAACAGGACGTCTCAACAGGTAAATAAACTGTATATCTTAGAGAAAGTTATTGTTTATGTTCATTTGCTTTAGTAATTCAAAACCACTTTGACCAAAAATTTACTATGTATGATTAACAAACACGACCATGTCATCTGTTTCCAACATTTCCAACATTGTTTTGTCTACTTCCCAAATGGTTTAATAACATTTAATTTACAAGTTCATTCTGGTTAATTACGTCAGTCCTTCTCTTTAAGGCCAACCTTCTCTTGATCGTGTTAAAAAAATTATGTACTTTTCAAATCACTTAATTATATCAATTTGTTTAGTTTTAAATGAAAAAGGTAAAAGGTAATTTATATGCCATATATGTACTTAGCCGATAATTGTATACACTCGATACCTGTACACGAAGGTCAAGTGAGCTTATTGACTTTTAGTTGCTCTAAATATATTTAGTTCGTGTAAATTATTATTTAGCAAAATATTAAAATTGCTTTGAATATAGGTACAAAGCAAAATACACATAACACACTCAAATAAACAAACATACATTACATGCACATTACAAGAGCGAACATGAACATTAGTTATTTGCAATATATTTAGAAAATGCTTGGTTGTTTTCTGTTGTCACTGTTAGACATAATAATAAGTCAATACGTAATTATCTTCCCGATACAATATATACAATATTACATGCCAATTCACATTAAAAGGTAAGAAAAACATATTTTAAAATCAAAAACATTGTCGTGCAGGAAACTGGCAAAATCAAAGTTCATGCACAAAACATACAGATAATATCAATTTACATACCTGTGTTAGTAGGCAGTGTAGGCATACACTTGTTAGTCTACTCTAAATATTGGTTAAATTTAGTGTGAGGAACTAACAATGTACTGAAGTCTGTTTGGTAAAACTCTTTTGAACTGTAAAAGGGATTTCTTGTGAGCCAAACCAGAGAACAAATCTGGAGAATTTGGAGAGTGGCAGGTTTCGAACATATATTGGCACGTGAATGAAAACGCAATACCTAAAACCGGAAAACAGCAATTTTATTTTATCAGTCTATTTCAAGTAATAAATATATTACTATTGTACCTGGTATTGTGTACATGCACATCATTATTTAAGGTAAATGTCTCCTGTTTAGCTTTAATTACTGCAAGACATTAATATATATATATATATGTATATATAAATTGACAACAGTTATTATAGGATTGTGAATTAACAAGGGTTTCCATTATTATATATCACTTTGTAAAAGTACTTGGGAGGTTGAAGTGCTTTATTGCTAAATATACTCTTCTATAAGATTTAAAATGTGACTGTTTTTTACTTAAATTAAGTTTAATACGTGGATAAAATACATATTTCGAAAGCAATAGTAACAACTACAGATATCCTTATATGCGTTATAAACATTTCATGCTTTGCTTAAGTTTCCTAGCTGGTCAAATCAACTAAGTAGAATAGAACTTGATTGTTTTGTCCGAATTATAAGTATTTTGCAATTGTGCAGGTTTATTACTGTGTAATAAATAATAACATAGCTATCTATACCTATAAAGACAAAACTTTCATTCACTGACTGACTCACTTACTCACTCATGCCACAAATTCTCCTACTTCCATTTACATGGAGAGTTGAACATTTGTACACATATTATTAAGCATTAAATAGGAAAACTAAACGGTTTTCATTCTAACCTGATCTTAGGGTTCCCCTAGAGACCACGAAAAATTATTCCTTATGGACATTCGTTTTTGTTTGAGCTGATGAAAATACTAACAGCTGATCTTGATTCGTATTAGTTCCAAGGGCTAACCACAGAATGCAGCTCACACAACTGTCATAGTTTTTATAAATCATTTGTGGGGCGAAGCGTGGGGGAACAACTAGTTTTAACTAATTGTAGTTTTTTAAAATTACACAGCTAATTGTAGTTTTTTTTAATTAATAACAATTTGAAACCAGTAAACTAAATAAATTGTTTAGGGTTCAGAAATTAAGGTTGATGTGATAAAACATTTGATTATATTATAAAACATTTATACAAAATCTTGTTTAAGTATGAGTTTTAGTTTGAGAAACAACTTGACATGGAGTTAACTGCTAGTGTGGTCTATCTTACAAAAGCGACAATTGATACTCAATCTAGTTTTATAAAGATGAATTACAGCGTAGATTAGGAGTCATGTGAAGCAGATACGCTTTACTACAATAATTATTTGGTTTTGAAGTTTAATGAAATGTAACTAAATTAAAGATTGTTAATTTCGTGAACGTGAAACGTTAAATAAGATATTAATCCAACACATGAAATCAACTTGCCATGTAACTTTGACACACATACTTTTTTCTTATCTTCACATATGATAAATTACTGTAACATAAATAAATAAACCTTATATAAATTGTATATACAATAATTCATTTTTATGTTTATTTAAAATGACTGTTCCAGGTGTAAGCTTATTCCTTGCGTATAAGGATAATTGACTATATATTAACACATTAAAATTTTGCTTCAAAGATTAAAAGGTAGTGTTTGTCATCAGAATATGTTCGACTGGTTGTTTCATTTGAGTAACACAGACATATAACATATTTAAGTAAGTTTGTGACAAAAAGTAATGTAATTTTTCCACTCTCCAGTAAAACATCTGTAAGATAAAAATATATGAATTTAATACTATTAAGTCACACTTCATTTGAAAATCCTTATTTTATAATTTAGATGTAACCACACATAACGTCACAATATTGATTTATAGACATGTCTGTTTTACTAGATCAAATAGACTTAGGAAAGTCTACTACCATACATGAAACAATAAGTTATAAAGTAGAGTAATTCCTATACAATAAAAGGGATGAATGTGGGCCAAGCCTAGGCTATTTCAAATCATTTAAAAAAAAACTCCAACAAGGACTTTATGTTGTTAGAGTGATTTAAACTCATCATTGGTCTGCGACACAGTTCTGCAAACACATTAACAAGTTTGTATGGTAAAATATAATTATTTAAAGTTTAACTTAAAAAAGCGGCGCAACAAAAGTTGGTTGTAAATGTCACACTACAATAGTAATGCAATAAATGTCTTATCTAGTTACTTACTATTTTAGTAGTTTTATTATAGTTATTAAACTAAATGAAATGTTGTACTTATTATAATGTTTTCAAGTCAGAGTGTTATATTCTTAATCAATTGTAATGCTACTTAAGTTGCTTTATCTAGATTATCTAAGCATCCTACTGTAATTAGTCTTCTATCGTCAACTAATTTGCTTTGTTCACTGGCGATCTGCCAATGTGCCTCTAGTTATCTGTTGTCAGAGTGGATAATTGTCAAAACTCTTGTCATAATTATTCAACTAGACAAAGAAACAATCTTGTAACTCCTCATGTAAGACTTTCCAAAACCTTGAACAGTCATATGTACCAACAGCTCAAATGATATAACAAATTACCCTTAGCTATTAGAAACCTACCATACAACAGCTTTAAAAAGGTTCTAAACAAGTGGATCAAAAATCAAGTTTTCTACACAACTGATGAATTCTGGGATTGTAAATTTTTGTAAGTGACCATTGGCTACAAACCTACTATTATGCTCAACTTCTGCCTTTTGTATTTAGAATAAGTTTATGTATTGACTGAAACATATATATTGAGCATACTATGTTTTGTGATCTCTTGTACCTATTGTTTGACGTGTCCTATTGCATTGTTTAAATGCTTAAAGGAAATAAAGAATATTGTCTATTGTCTATTGTCTATTGATATGGAGTACTAGTGGACTAATATTATATTCTTTCTGTTTTAAAACTCGTCTATAGTTAATAAAAATATTAAAAATATATTCACACTTAACAAAATACATTATATTGTCTTTTAGCTGTGTTATATTACGTATATAATATGTTTTAAGAAACGTGATCAAACTGATATGCCTACTCAAGTAAAGGTACTTGTGTTCCTCTATTGCTGAAGCATAAACGTTAGCTAATTTCAACGACTCAAGAACCAATTAAAAATATATCATTGTTATTCTCACGCGAGACCAAATAGATTTGTGAAAACCATGAAAAAGAAGCGGTATATATGCCGTAAACATAAAGAAATTATGTCAGTGGATCGAATGTAAACACGTCTGTCTGTATGTACTCAATGATATGTGGATACGCTAGTGTGTTTTCTGTTATCTCTGCAGATGAAGTTATTAGAACAAATAAATAAACTACACAATATGCCAAGTAAGTTTGTTTACATTCGATCCATTGACGTATTTGTTTATGTTTTTGGCTCATTCCGTTTATTTTCTATAGTCCAGTGCAATCAGCATTAGAGTATGGAAATAAAAAAAACCTGTTATAAATCATTGCAAGGTCACATGAAACCACAGAATAAAGTCCAAGGAAATCCCATGAGGACTTTTCCGCCATTTTGAAAAAGTCGGCCATTTTGGATTTTTGCAAGAGTTTACAAAAATGGTTGTTACTAGTAGACTAATAGACTTAAAAACCTCTTATTTTCGATAAAAATGTCTTGTGAAAATCAGGCTAGACATTATATAAAAAATATGCATTAATTTATTTGTCTTTACTTATGGTAACTAATTTACAACATATTTATTTTACATATTTTAACTAATAATTAGCATTTTTACCAGTGTCTTTTTAGTTTGTTTGTATAAAAAAATACCCCTGTAGCAGCAAACCTGCGTACTCAGCGAATTTCCAATGCATATATACGTATCTTAATACCACATAAAGCCACATACCAAGTTTCATCAATATACATTCATAAATAAACGATTTATGACATTTTAATTATTCTCCATAAGAATAACATGGCAGCTGAGTATGCAGGTTTGCTGAAGCAAGGAACACAAAAGATGGGGTTGTATACAAATATCAATATAACTCATGTAGGTAAAGCCACATACCAAATTTCATTAATTTATTTTCATAATGAAGGCAGATAACACGTTACTTATTCTCCATAAGAATAACATGGGGCTGAGTACGCAGGTTTGCTGCTACGGGAGCCTTGGGTAAAAAAGTGTCTTTTTGAGCTAATATCAATGGTCCACAACCAGATGAAGCCGTATACCAAGTTTCGTCAGTATAGGTTCATAATCAAGCGTGATATAAAATTTTTATTTTTTATTTTATTTTCTTTTATAAAATTTGACTATTTCCAAAATTATATATAAAAAATTCGAAAAACCCATTTTTGGGGTACAAAACCCCCCCAAAATACCCCTTCGGATAGAGCGATCTTGCTGGTTTTCGAACTTAAAGTCATAAATGTTGCTTTACACGTTTATACCAAATTTCATTAAAATCGGATAATTTTTACGAGAGTTATCGTGCTCACGGACACACACACACATATATATATATATATATATATATATATATATATATATATATATATATATATATATATATATATATATATATATATATATATATATATATAGTTTCAAACGAATGGTGTTTTTGGGGTCTGGGGACATCAAAACGAAAAGTTATCATGGTCCCAATTAGGTACTGTAACTGGTCTCAATTAGGTACTGTGGCCAGTTCTCTGTTGTTTTGGATTTTGTTGTAGTTTCTCTTACATCTCATAGTGGTCAAGAACAATTGTAGGATATTTATTTATAAATATCGCATTTATTTCCTTAGTAAATTATATTTGTCGAGTCAATTAAGATATATGATGATATTTTTTATTTTAAAATTATATTTTCGACCACTTTTTCATTTTCATTTATTTACTTCACATGTCTTAAATTTTTACTAGTATTATTCGCATAAATACTAAGGCATGATTTTACCAAACATAAACAAGTAATATTTTTGTATTTTTGAGATCTTATAATTTCAAAAAGAACAGAACAAATAATAATTAACTAGGCATATCGGAATAATAGAAGATATATCGTATACAACAAATAGTTTAGTTTGTATGTGTCTGCCTATTTCGTTTTTAGGATGTATCATAGTACCTTAAAATAGAAAATTTCATTTTGATTTATATCCATGCAAGTGTATTGCTAGTAAAATTATAAAACAGAATAAAAGAAATCAACCCGTTAGTTAAATTAATTTTTACCTAAAAATTCGTATTCTCAAAATGCATTCCTCCGCCTTATATAAAAATATGGACTAATCACATTTTAACATTGGGACTGGAGTGTACGAGCATTCATTTGCGTGTCTGACCTTAAGTGTTGTTACAGTAAACAACAAGAACTATAAACACGACATAGGGTAATCTGTTGAAATTGAACTTTTATGTATCAAATGCATCTAGCATGCATGCCACTATACTACAATACACACTGGGTAACAATCGAAGTATGTCTATGTAAATAGACAGGTGTAGAAGTGTGTTTACTGTCCTTTTATTTGTTGTATTTTGTTTTAACAATCAACTTCTATAACAAATCTAGTGACTTTTAACTGATAGTTTCAACTATAAATAATTGTAAAACCTTTGTTTCTGAATCCCTTTCGTCAAACTTTACAGTGTTTTTCAATTTGTAAAAACTGACTTAGATGTTAAGTTAAGCTTTACATGTTAGCAGTATCTATACTTAATAACTTTTGTAAAATTCCAGTGGAAAACGTTTCACACATGGTAAAACAACAATTTCAGGTAATTATATTTCGGAAACATTTTAAATCTGGGATCAATGCTAGTATGATTTTTTTGACCACATGGGAAAGAATTTTCTTTTACTTTATTCCATTGTAGAGCATTTTCATAATTTTTGCATCTACGAAAAAAATTGTTTATTCTTAGCATTATTTGTGTTATATGAACTTATGAGGTTAATTATTATTGTTTTAACCTTAATGAAAAATATACCATTTTTGATTGGCATGACTCAAAGAATGACAATATTTAAAACAAATAAATAGAAAGCCATATAAATGTGTACATCGCCTATTGGTTACATACAATACCAAGTGTAATAACCGCTGTAATATTCATTAAAAATTAGTTAAGGAACGCAAGTTTATTTTATTAGGTATCTGTATCCAGGTTGCTGTTTAAGTGGTTTAAACCTATTAATTTGTGGTCACCCCGGGTATTGAACCCACGACCCCTTTAAAAGAAGTCCGAAACGCAAAATTTTGGGGGTGCCGTTTATTATTGTTAATTTACTGTTTGTGTGAATGTATATATATGTGCTAAAGTAAATATAAGGACATGTACAAGTAAATATATGTGTGTTATACATATTACCTATCCTATGATTGAGAGGGGATGGCATTAATAAATACATATATCAAACGTGGGTATTATTTCATTTCCAAACGGAGCCAAAACGGTTTTACCAGATTTAGATTTACTACGTTTTCACAGCTAAATGTTTAAAATCCAAATTACACTGGCTGACCTATCACGAAATCTCCATAACTAAAAGGCAGAGTTGAAATTTTAGAAATAGGTTCCTCTTTGGCCCCATGTACTTGCTAAGAAACGGTATTACGAAATTCCCCCTGTGTTCCGCCCCGCTGGGTCCCGAAGTTCCATGTATTCCTTATGGACATTCACTTTGGTTTGAGCTTATGAAAATTCAAACAGTTGATCTTGATTCGTGATCAGTTCCAAGGGCTAACCACAGAATGCAGCACACACGACAATCATAGTTTACGCAGGCGAAGCTGCAACGGGTCGGCTGGTATATTTTCTTTATAATTATTTAGTTTTCTGGTTTTTGATTATTTTTATTCTAGTTTCAACATAAACATTTTCAAAATATATACTATAAAGTTTTATTTCATGCTATACAATTTTATTTCTAAAGAATATTCAATAAAGATATTTTAAAAAATGGTTAGCGATACTTTAAAGGCTACTGTACTTTACACTTCAAATAACATTAGTCATAAGACCATTCATTGGAATTTAAATTACATTTAAATTGTAAGTGACTGTCCTGAAAGCAAGGAAAGCCCTGTGATGCAAATCACAAAGCCGCCTTGAAAGCCTGTTGTTTATTTGTAATTCAACAACACTGAATAAAAAGTGCTTTCATGCTAATTAAATATGTTGTTTAAAGTAATTTTAATATATCAGTTAATTATATCACGAGATATCAAGCTAGACTACGTTGTTTGTAGTGATAAACAGCAATTACATATTTTTAGCTTGAAGCTAAGTACTACTATCTTTCAGTTATTTATGCATTATAGCTAAAAATAAGGTAATGAAAATTAGTCTGTGAAATTATATAAAGATAATAGAATATTGTTGTTTTTTGCTAAGCCATTCCTAAAATAAGCTACAACCAAGCACAGTAAGTAGAGTTTCTTTCAAACTTTAGGTAGCTTTTAAAGCTGTCAATTCATGTATTCATATAGGTGAAAAGACTGATTGATTGAAACTGTAGGAGTTTCGTCTGATGTATTATAAAAATTATGTTGAATAAATGTGATAATATGTTGAATAACATATTCTCAGTTTTATTTTTGTTTTTCCAACATAAAGGAGAGTTATTTTAGTGATAAACCGTTAAATATTATAAATCAAAATCTTATAAAACAACAAAATATTTCGCTTAAACATTGAGAGTACGTTAAATGTTGCTAAATATTTGTATTACTGTACTTAGTGTTATTTGGTAAAATAAAAAGGATTTAAATACAACAGAAAGTTTTTAAGTAACTCTTTAGATTTATGATAAATAGATATAAAGTTACTGTCAAGCATACTTTATTTAAGTTTCCAATTAAAGGTATTTATACCACGAGGAGATAAATACTTAGCGGTTAAAAGTTTCTGGTTCAAATCTACCTCTTTGTATTCAAGTGAGCTGACTAACAAATAAACAAGAAGCTCTAAATGGAGCGTTGTGCTTTGTATTCCTAACGGGGTATTATATTGGGTTTAAAACACTTAGTTAAATTTTTAAGAGAGTGGAAATTTAAATAAAATATTAAAGATTATACCATTTAGAGCATAACAATTAATCCGCGTTTGAAAAAGTATCACTATTTTTTACATAAGTAGCTTTAATTCTCTGTCTCGTAAGCATAGTTTATCCAGGTAAAACCAAACTTACGTACATTAACATGAAGGTGGATAAATTGATGACATATTATTAGAAATAAATACTGCACTATAAATATAGGAATAGTATTATGAAATTATTTTGAATATTCTACCTATAAAACTTCTATGGTGGTCCCGGGCTTAAGTTTCACCGTGCGGGTCATGCTAATAGTTCACTTTCCAAAGGAAATTCACTAATAACCGATACGTGTTAATTAACAATCTGGAAATATTCAGATTGTAATGTCTCAGTAATCTCATTCTGGTTTTTGACCTCAGCAATGAGCAAAAAAAGTATTTGGATATTGAGCGAGTACTATATTGCTGTCCCTATAGGTTACATAGACCTGTACATGTTAAGGTTTTGTATTATAATTCATTGTTTGCTTTTTAATATTAATTAATGTTATATTTGTTGAACTAGTGATATTTATAACCCAGTTACATTGTACAATTATTTTATTTTATAACAAATTAGCCATTTCGCATCTGTGACAATGCATTCTTTATTATCCTTTTACTTTTGTATATTTGGTCACAACCTTGAATGTGTTAGTGTTTTTTTTTTCTTACTAACATTATTTAATGTCTGGGATTTAATAACTGAATTTCGTATCGATTGACAATCAAAGTAACTATAATATGGTTAGTCCAATCGTAGATATATATTTTAATTAATGATTAAACATTAACAGAAGCATATTTAAAACAAAGACAACATTGATTCTATGTTTCAGTTGATACATTCTTATTCAGAACCACAATTATATGTCGTGGGTGCATTAATAGGAACTTTCCTCTGTATAGGTTTTAAACAAATATTTTTATAATTTCGAAGCGAAAAATAAAATAAGTCTCAAATTACGTTTGAGCTAATTTATTAATATTGCCTCTAGGATTGAAGTTTGACTCGAAAACAAGCTCGGCCAAACCAAATAAATGGTTTTTAATCGTACCGTTCCCGTCTGTGTTGTGTTAGTGTATATATTGTGACTATGTTTTCAGATTTTAAATTATCGACACCAGATTTGATAATGGCACCACAGTCCCGAAACTACTAATCTGCTAGTAAACCAAAGGATTGACGACGGAAAGGTACGTAAACCTGCTTTATTTCAATTTTGAACTAAGTTTATTTGGTTTACCAAACATTTTACCCACATTGATATTAAAATAATTTTGTTAAGCGTAATGTAACCTTATTACAAAATATAATAAAACAATCATTATTCAAGTCTTAGGATGTTTGGTCTGGTTTTTAGTTAAATATTTTTAAATATATAAAGGTTTAATTAAAGTAGTATGTTTCTTACATTTTCGTCGATGAAAATAATTTAAATTAGATGTGATTACATGTTACAAATATTTGCGCATAAACCAACTTGTTCCATATGGAGCTTATGATGTGCATCATAAAATTGATAATATTTTAAAATGTGGGTTATTAAAACACCTGTACTCATCCTTGTTGAGCCCACCTGCCATTATTACGGGATAACAATGACGTCACGGCCGGTGCTGCCGTTTCTCCTGTTAGTCTGTCGAGGTTTAAGCTTTAAATCCCTTAATTCTCAGTATGTTTACACTTGTGAGCTCATTACTCCCAAAACAACATAGGCAGAAGTAAAGTTAGTAACCAGGTATGCATGATATACAAGTAAAAGTAATATTCAAACTATGTGAATGTGCAATCAAACACAAATTTTTATTTGAAGGCGGGGAATAACAGAGGCGAGCAAGATTATATACGTGACTGAAACAAATAAAAATCGTTTTGATAAAACTCTGACTTCTGTTGGTTAGTAAAATATTTGGCTACAACACTATAATCTTGAGGTATATTACTGTCATTATATTTCTGTGTCTAATGAAAATGCTATAAGGTTTGGAGTGGATGCTGTTCCATTTACTAAAGTAACTAAATATTTGGAATTTTCTTTTAGCTGTTTAATATGCAAAAAAATAAATAAACACCGTCAAAATTTTAGTTTTAGTATAAAAATTACTTGTATTTTCACCCAGCATGTATTGTAGTTAATGACCATGCATGTTTGAGATTTATAAACAAAAGTAACATTTTTTACCGATTACCTTATTACATCTCTTGCTCGTTGTTGTTTATCTTAACAACCCTTAACGGCAGACACGCGAATATGTTATCGTCGATTCTAAATCTTAAGTGAACGAAATATTTGCCCTCAGTTTCAAACGAAATTTGTTTTATTTTGTTAGGTTGCTTATTGTAACATAAGGTATTTTATATTATGTAGGTCGAAAGAAGGCTTTTTTAATTTATTTTTTCAATTTGTTGTCCTAATATAATCATATTTTACTCGTATATTAAAAAAGGTTTACATTTGGGCTTCATGTGGATATACTCTTAGGGTTTATAATCTATCCTGTACTACACAAATGTTGAAATTCAACTAAATATACATATTTCAATTTATAGATTTACTTTAAATGCAAATATCTTCAGCTATTTAACCTAGATGTAGCGTTTTTAATAATTTAAAATTAAATAACAATGATTTATTCAAAATATAAATGTAAACAGTAATAATATAACTGTAATAAATGTATAAAAATTAGAATGTAAAAAAATAAACTTGTTTGAAAGTTGAAGGGGCAACTGTCAAGTTTTATAAGTAGATGATCGTTGATAGAAAACTGAAATGGTAGACTATTACTATTTATTAGGATCGATTTATAATTGTCTTTAAGTATTGTTTTTTAAACAGGTCAAATGAATACAAACTATAACAACGCCAAGTGAATATCAACTACTAAGTTTTTATTCATGGATGAGACAATATGTAACAAGTAAAACACAAAAATTGTTTAGTTCTATTTCTTAAGCGTATATTTATTCACTTCATTGTTTTTCAAACGAAGTAGTTTAGTGAAAACTTATCAAACCATTTTATGATGAAAATTAAAAATAAAATATATTTGGGTACCTAATTATTTTATAATTGAAATTTCATAACTATAACTTACTAAAGAACCGTGCAGTAATGGCAGGATGTTGATGCCTTTATTGCACCTCATCGCCTTTGTTAATGTTGATGAACTTTGAAAAATAATTCAACGTGGTACAATGAATAGTCCTGTGGTTAGATCATTAAAGATAGTTAGTACCTATTTAACAGCCATTAAAGTATTTTATGAACGTATTATAACCTGCTAAATTATAAGTACTTCATTTTTTAAACCTTTTAGATGATATTTTACTTTTTTTTACTACTCGGTATGTCGTTGTTGGATAGTTATAGTATGCACTTTAATGATTTTGGGCCTAGAATTACTTTATTGTGTGAACTTAATTTAAACTATTTACCTTTATTATCCCTTAATATTAAAAGGTCCTCATGTAAACAACTAACTACCAAATTGATTAGTGAAGTATTATTAATTACTAGTGGCTTGATGGGGCCGTAGCCCCTAATTAACCTTGTTCCAATACGCAGCCTTATCTGATTTTTTTACTCTTTAGATGCTTAGGAAAATAAAACAATATGAGTAGGAACACATGTCAGTTCGCAAATGAAATAGTCAATTAATAACATGTTTCAATGAAAATAAAGCAGACGCTTTTAAAGCCCCACTCTTTTTTATGGGGATGTTTTAAAATATTTCTCGATTTCTGGTGACGTTTTAGAAATACTGCTATTTTTTCCCGAGTCCCTGGGATCTAGACCTTATATTAAAGCCTTCTCCCACTATCCTGCGACTTGCCAATGTTCCACAATTTTGACTTAAAAATTTAGCTTACAGAATCATATATAAAGAGGATGTTAAAATGGTCACAATTGAAATCATTATCTCTCATTCTATTTGTGTTGACTTATTTTATGTTACCATTTTGTTTATAATTGTGATGTAATGGCGTACATATCACCTTATATTCTGCAGTTAAATAAATATTAAGGTTAGCAATTAGTAATTCACTGGCTGCTACTAAGTGATTATGTAGTGGTAAAACACATTTCCAATTTAAGTATTGTTCAACTTACTTCAAATGAAAAACAAGTATTAATGTATACATTCATTCACTATAAATTGATGCACTGCACTAAGCTGTGTTTCAAATAAAAGTAAATATGAAAGTAGAATAAAAGTATCCTATTAAACAAATTATTGTCTCTGAGATTTTTATTTCGTAAAAGAGAAGTTCGAAAAGATCACTCGAGACAACAGGTGTCAAGCGCAGAAAAACTCCACAAGTCTTTTATAACGAGCTCTTTAACAAAACTTTCATCGGCATGCCGGTCGACCTCTCGACATTCTCTTTTAAAGAAAAGTCACGCACAGTGAAACAATCAAGAATTATATATAAAAGTAAATGGATTTGGATATAAATGCCATAATAAGATACTGGGGTTATCAATAAATAATACGATTGATTTGTCTACAGTAAAACATGTTTTTCTTTAACAATTATTCGTTATAGAATATGTTTACACTTATTAAAACATAGATAACAGAGGGTAAATAAATACAAAAATTGCATAAAGCGTCATGTTAATTTTTGTTTGTTTTCGTATGCATAAACGTCTTGTACTCATGGTACAAATATATGTGATGACATTAAAAGACCAAGTGCTTTTTATTAAGGTTATGTAATACCCTTATAACCTGAGGCGAACGAAAAACAACGTATGGTAAGCACGTGTTAAATAATGTATATTCACTGTGCAATCTGTTCTTAAAAAAATATTTACCTCATATATATTCAACAATGTTTATTGCAGAAAATAAGTGTTATACTGTGAAAATCCCTTATGTGCAACTACCTATCTGTCCGATAAAACACTTTTGCTTCATTTCAGGGCCATCTATTATTTTCTGCTGCAAGTAATATTTAAAAGCAATACAATTAAACTTTAAGAAGTAAACTAATTATACGCAGAATTGTTTTGCATTTATGATTTTTTATGGAATTCAATATAGATAATGTTATTCACATTAGAATGATTACATTAAAACTGTATTGTTGCTATTGCATGTACAACGTAAACTGTGTATATGGGTTGTGTGTATATCGTGTTATATGATCTTTGCAAAGTGGCTCTGCCGTTTGAAAGTAAATAAACTATAACACTTAATAAATATACTAAATGTACAAAAAGGTTAGGACATTATATGAAGTAAAAGAGACAAAATTTGTATATGTAAATGTCACCTAACTTGTATTATTTTATGTTTATGCGGATAAATATTAGTGATTTTAATGATTGCATCACATCTTATGGTGAATTTGGGATACTGACTTGAAAAGTAGAATTTGTTATAGTTTTACATTTGGCTAAATTATAATTTCATTTATCTTTCCTAGGTTTCATATTTTTTAATGGAGGTGATTTTATATGTAAATCAAAAATGTTCAAAAATATTACCCATGCACAAATGATATGTACCATATACCACGGATGATAGGTTATCCATATACCTTTCCCCATAGCCAAGTAGTTGAAATATTCATATGTTTTGTTTCCTGCGAATGGTGAACCTTGTATAAAGCAATCGCTAGTGATTAGTTTGCTTTAGTTGAAATACTTTCTATTACTAAATTATTTTTTGTTCAACCAAAGTATAAATCAAAGTATAAATGCCTTGTTGACAATCTTTGAATGTTTAGTACAGATTAAGAATAAATAAATTTATGTTTTATGCTTACCAAAATGTGTGGATATTCTTTTAAAAAGGTAAGAGCTGTAAGCGTTAAAGTTATTATTACGTTAACCTTAAAAATTATAATGTTGTGCTGGGTTTCATATTCATAATTTAAGCGGTTACTACGACATGAGACATTGTTCAAAAGATATACACAGGGAAAACGGATTTTGATGTAACATATTTTGATTCAATGGACCAGGAAACAATATACTGTAGTTACTGTATCAACCTTGCATGCATAAATTACTCAACTAATATGTAAATTATCGGTTTTATACTTATCACACTAATCGTTACTTAAAGATACTGTGAGTGAATATTTTTTTTTGCACACAACAGAAACTTGAAGGGTCATTGCTACCTAAACAAATACATGTTCCACGACTCGCTCCAAAGATCGCAGTTGATGGCTACCGGCCAAACGGCTGCTGCAAACATTCGTCACTTTGGCGCCTTCCGCTCGACCGACTTTCGATGGATAAACAATCGTTTCCTAAATAAAAGAAAAAAGAAATGCTTTAAAAATATCAATTCATTGACGCATGACCTAGCTTATAACTTTTCATATATTTTTCTCAATATAGAACAATGTCTTGTTCTTTGTACTCGAAACGAATTTAGTATTATTATACTCCAATTACAACAATTCCTCGCTTTACATTTGTATGATAGTTTGTTTACCTATTATACTTTCCGGGTAACTTTTAGGGGTTTACATGAAAGATAAAAATAGAATGTAGAAATTTAAGAATGCAAATCCTGGGTTTATAAAACAATGTTGAATAGTGTATCAATGTCAAACAATGGATCTTATAGTGAATATTAAGAATTAAAAAATGTAATATGAAAGTAATACAAAGAAAAATATCAGTGCCAAAGTAATATAAGAATTTGTACCTTATGGTGCACTTCTATGAAATAGCTTTAATAAAGTATTTTTGTTATAATAATACTACATTATACAAAATATTATAAATATTTTCCCGACATTCAAAGTCTTCTTGACCTTTTGTTATTATTCCTTACATTAATTTCCTCATATTTTACAAAATGTTCCATGACTTTTATCTTATCACTAGGTTTATAATTTTTTATATAAAACCAGCATGAAAATTTAGTCGTATTTTCATTAAATTTCGATGCTATTTGTCTGTATAGTAATATTAACCTCTTCTTATATTTCACTACTTATTCGGACACAAACGTAATTAATTTGACCTTCTGAATTATTTATTATAACCTAATACATTTAAAAGGTATGTTTTGTAAAGTTTTAGTAGGTTTTGAGAAATATTTTAACCATATTAATTGATTTGATTGGAGCTTAATATTATACTATGGTTTAAGTGTTAATAATTTTATAAAGCAATAATTTAAACACTTAAACTCTAAAAAAAGGTTTTCAGTGAGTTTAAAATCATGTATTATGTGCGTTAATAAATTAAACCTCCATTAAAAATAAAGCCAATCTTTTTTAGAGCTTGATCAACTCATCATATGTGAAGTCAAGTCAAGTGCAATTATTTCGTGTTTAGTCAAGTTTTCATAATGTATAATCCCTTGTTTACTGTTTTTGTAAATTCACAGAGATGTTTGACAACTTTTTATAGTTTTATACGTTATTTCACATTACTTAGAAATGAGAATCCAGTAGGGAAACAGAACCAGAGGAAATTACAATGAGATATTTAGTTAAACATGTGTAATTACACTATTACATTTGTTAATTTAAGAAACAAACTTCTCAAAACAATATAATTGATAAATAATACAGCATAAGAAATAAATCCGTACAGTAAAACACTAAAAGATCGGTAGCGATGTAAAATCTGACGCCATGTTGAACGAGGAGTTGTAACTATTATATATAAATAATAAATAATTGTGGGATTACAACAAAAAATCACCTGTTGGCACGTCTATACACCTCCGGCACGAACCTGCAATGCAAGTGATAAACATCGACAACACATTAGAGTCTGGAGAAATAACGGTCTAGGGTTGTACGTCACCTGTTTGCACGTCTATACACCTCCGTCACGAACCTGCACTGCAAGGGATAAACATCGACATCACATTAGAGTCTGGGGAAATAACGGTCTAGGGCTGTACGTCACCTGTTGGCACGTCTATAAACCTCCGTCACGAACCTGCACTGCAAGTGATAAACATCGACATCACATTCGAGTCTGGGGAAATAACGGTCTAGGGCTGTACGTCACCTGTTGGCACGTATATACACCTCCGTCACGAACCTGCACTGCAAGTGATAAACAGCGACAACACATTAGAGTCTAGGGAAATAACGGTCTAAGGCTGTACGTCACCTGTTGGCACGTCTATACACCTCCGTCACGAACCTGCACTGCAAGTCATAAACATCGACATCACATTCGAGTCTGGGGAAATAACAGTCTAGGGCTGTACGTCACCTGTTGGCACGTCTATACACCTCCATCACGAACCTGCACTGCAAGTGATAAATCAAGACATCACATTAGAGTCTGGGGAAATAACGGTCTGGGGCTGTACGTCACCTGTTGGCACGTCTATACACCTCCGTCACGAAACTGCACCGCAAGTGATAACCATCGACAACACATTAGAGTCTGGGGAAATAACGGTCTAGGGCTGTACGTCACCTGTTGGCACGTATATACACCTCCGTCACGAACCTGCACTGCAAGTGATAAACAGCGACAACACATTAGAGTCTAGGGAAATAACGGTCTAAGGCTGTACGTCACCTGTTGGCACGTCTATACACCTCCGTCACGAACCTGCACTGCAAGTGATAAACATCGACATCACATTCGAGTCTGGGGAAATAACGGTCTAGGGCTGTACGTCACCTGTTGGCACGTCTATACACCTCCGTCACGAACCTGCACTGCAAGTGATAAACATCGACATCACATTCGAGTCTGGGGAAATAACGGTCTAGGGCTGTACGTCACCTGTTGGCACGTCTATACACCTCCGTCAAGGACCTGCACTGCAAGTGATAAACATCGACATCACCTTAGAGTCTGGAGAAATAACGGTCTAGGGCTGTACGTCACCTGTTGGCACGTCTATACAACTCCGTCACGAACCTGCACTGCAAGTGATAAACATCGACATCTCGTAGAGTCTGGGGAAAAAACGGTCTGCGGCTGTACGTAACCTGTTGGCACGTCTATACACCTCCGTCACGAACCAGCACTGCGAGTGATAAACATCGACAACACATTAGAGTCTGGGGAAATAACGGTCTAGGGCTGTACGTCACCTGTTGGCACGTCAATACACCTCCGTCACGAACCTGCACTGCAAGTGATAAATCACGACATCACATTAGAGTCTGGGGAAATAACGGTCTGGGGCTGTACGTCACCTGTTGGCACGTATATACACCTGCGTCACGCACTTGCACTGCAAGTGATAAACAGCGACAACACATTATGGTCTGGGGAAATAACGGTCTAAGGCTGTACGTCACCTGTTGGCACGTCTATACACCTCCGTCACGAACCTGCACTGCAAGTGATAAATCACGACATCACATTAGAGTCTGGGGAAATAACGGTCTGGGGCTGTACGTCACCTGTTGGCACGTCTATACACCTCCGTCACGAACCTGCACTGCAAGTGATAAATCACGACATCACATTAGAGTCTGGGGAAATAACGGTCTGGGGCTGTACGTCACCTGTTGGCACGTCTATACACCTCCGTCACGAACATGCACTGCAAGTGATAAACAGCGACAACACATTACAGTCTGGGGAAATAACGGTCTGGGGCTGTACGTCACCTGTTGGCACGTATATACACCTCCGTCACGAACCTGCACTGCAAGTGATAAACAGCGACAACACATTAGAGTCTGGGGAAATAACGGTCTAGGGCTGTACGTCACCTGTTGGCACGTCTATACACCTGCGTCACGAACCTGCACTGCAAGTGATAAACATCGACAACACATTAGAATCTAAGGAAATAACGGTCTAGGGCTGTACGTCACCTGTTGGCACGGCTATACACCTCCGTCACGGACCTGCACTGCAAGTGATAAACATCGACATCCCATTAGAGTCTGGGGAAATAACGGTCTAGGGTTGTACTTCACCTTTTGGCACGTCTATACACCTCCGTCATGGACCTGCACTGCAAGTGATAAACATCGACAACACATTAGAGTCTGGGGAAATAACGGTCTAGGGTTCTACGTCACCTGTTGGCACGTCTATATACCTCCGTCATGGACCTGCACTGCAAGTGATAAATAGCGACAACACATTAGAGTCTGGGGAAATAACGGTCTAGGGTTCTACGTCACCTGTTGGCACGTCTATACACCTCCGTCACGAACCTGCACTGCAAGTGATAAACATCGACATCACATTAGAGTCTGGGGAAATAACGGTCTAGGGCTGTACGTCACCTGTTGGCACGTATATACACCTCCATCACGAACCTGCACTGCAAGTGATAAATCAAGACATCACATTAGAGTCTGGGGAAATAACGGTCTGGGGCTGTACGTCACCTGTTGGCACGTCTATACACCTCCGTCACGAAACTGCACCGCAAGTGATAACCATCGACAACACATTAGAGTCTGGGGAAATAACGGTCTAGGGCTGTACGTGACCTGTTGGCACGTATATACACCTCCGTCACGAACCTGCACTGCAAGTGATAAACAGCGACAACACATTAGAGTCTAGGGAAATAACGGTCTAAGGCTGTACGTCACCTGTTGGCACGTCTATACACCTCCGTCACGAACCTGCACTGCAAGTGATAAACATCGACATCACATTCGAGTCTGGGGAAATAACGGTCTAGGGCTGTACGTCACCTGTTGGCACGTCTATACACCTCCGTCACGAACCTGCACTGCAAGTGATAAACATCGACATCACATTCGAGTTTGGGGAAATAACGGTCTAGGGCTGTACGTCACCTGTTGGCACGTCTATACACCTCCGTCAAGGACCTGCACTGCAAGTGATAAACATCGACATCACATTAGAGTCTGGAGAAATAACGGTCTAGGGCTGTACGTCACCTGTTGGCACGTCTATACAACTCCGTCACGAACCTGCACTGCAAGTGATAAACATCGACATCTCGTAGAGTCTGGGGAAAAAACGGTCTACGGCTGTACGTAACCTGTTGGCACGTCTATACACCTCCGTCACGAACCAGCACTGCGACCTCGACAACACATTAGAGTCTGGGGAAATAACGGTCTAGGGCTGTACGTCACCTGTTGGCACGTCAATACACCTCCGTCACGAACCTGCACTGCAAGTGATAAATCACGACATCACATTAGAGTCTGGGGAAATAACGGTCTGGGGCTGTACGTCACCTGTTGGCACGTATAAACACCTGCGTCACGCACTTGCACTGCAAGTGATAAACAGCGACAACACATTATGGTCTGGGGAAATAACGGTCTAAGGCTGTACGTCACCTGTTGGCACGTCTATACACCTCCGTCACTAACCTGCACTGCAAGTGATAAATCACGACATCACATTAGAGTCTGGGGAAATAACGGTCTGGGGCTGTACGTCACCTGTTGGCACGTCTATACACCTCCGTCACGAACCTGCACTGCAAGTGATAAACAGCGACAACACATTACAGTCTGGGGAAATAACGGTCTGGGGCTGTACGTCACCTGTTGGCACGTATATACACCTCCGTCACGAACCTGCACTGCAAGTGATAAACAGCGACAACACATTAGAGTCTGGGGAAATAACGGTCTAGGGCTGTACGTCACCTGTTGGCACGTCTATACACCTCCGTCACGAACCTGCACTGCAAGTGATAAACAGCGACAACACATTACAGTCTGGGGAAATAACGGTCTGGGGCTGTACGTCACCTGTTGGCACGTATATACACCTCCGTCACGAACCTGCACTGCAAGTGATAAACATCGACAACACATTAGAATCTAAGGAAATAACGGTCTAGGGCTGTACGTCACCTGTTGGCACGTCTATACACCTCCGTCACGAACCTGCACTGCAAGTGATAAACATCGACATCCCATTAGAGTCTGGGGAAATAACGGTCTAGGGTTGTACGTCACCTGTTGGCACGTCTATACACCTCCGGCACGGACCTTCAATGCAAGTGTTAAACATCGACAACACATTAGAGTCTGGAGAAATAACGGTCTAGGGTTGTACGTAACCTGTTGGCACGTCTTTACACCTCCGTCACGAACCTGCACTGCGAGTGATAAACATCGACATCTCGTAGAGTCTGGGGAAATAACGGTCTAGGGTTGTACGTCACCAATTGGCACGTCTATACACCTCCGTCACGAACCTGCACTGCAAGTGATAAACATCGACAACACATTAGAGTCTGGGAATAAAACGGTCTAGGGCTGTACGTCACCTGTTGGCACGGCTATACACCTCCGTCACGGACCTGCACTGCAAGTGATAAACATCGACATCCCATTAGAGTCTGGGAAAATAACGGTCTAGGGTTGTACTTCACCTGTTGGCACATCTATACACCTCCGTCATGGACCTGCACTGCAAGTGATAAACATCGACAACACATTAGAGTCTGGGGAAATAACGGTCTAGGGTTCTACGTCACCTGTTGGCACGTCTATATACCTCCGTCATGGACCTGCACTGCAA
This sequence comes from Allygus modestus, assembly GCA_963675035.1. Taxonomy (NCBI): domain Eukaryota; kingdom Metazoa; phylum Arthropoda; class Insecta; order Hemiptera; family Cicadellidae; genus Allygus; species Allygus modestus. Next base: position 376,063,927 of record OY776112.1, read on the forward strand.
GTGATAAATAGCGACAACACATTAGAGTCTGGGGAAATAACGGTCTAGGGTTCTACGTCACCTGTTGGCACGTCTATACACCTCCGTCACGAACCTGCACTGCAAGTGATAAACATCGACATCACATTAGAGTCTGGGGAAATAACGGTCTAGGGCTGTACGTCACCTGTTGGCACGTATATACACCTCCATCACGAACCTGCACTGCAAGTGATAAATCAAGATATCACATTAGAGTCTGGGGAAATAACGGTCTGGGGCTGTACGTCACCTGTTGGCACGTCTATACACCTCCGTCACGAAACTGCACCGCAAGTGATAACCATCAACAACACATTAGAGTCTGGGGAAATAACGGTCTAGGGCTGTACGTCACCTGTTGGCACGTATATACACCTCCGTCACGAACCTGCACTGCTAGTGATAAACAGCGACAACACATTAGAGTCTAGGGAAATAACGGTCTAAGGCTGTACGTCACCTGTTGGCACGTCTATACACCTCCGTCACGAACCTGCACTGCAAGTGATAAACATCGACATCACATTCGAGTCTGGGGAAATAACGGTCTAGGGCTGTACGTCACCTGTTGGCACGTCTATACACCTCCGTCACGAACCTGCACTGCAAGTGATAAACATCGACATCACATTCGAGTTTGGGGAAATAACGGTCTAGGGCGGTACGTCACCTGTTGGCACGTCAATACACCTCCGTCACGAACCTGCACTGCAAGTGATAAATCACGACATCACATTAGAGTCTGGGGAAATAACGGTCTGGGGCTGTACGTCACCTGTTGGCACGTATATACACCTGCGTCACGCACTTGCACTGCAAGTGATAAACAGCGACAACACATTATGGTCTGGGGAAATAACGGTCTAAGGATGTACGTCACCTGTTGGCACGTCTATACACCTCCGTCACGAACCTGCACTGCAAGTGATAAATCACGACATCACATTAGAGTCTGGGGAAATAACGGTCTGGGGCTGTACGTCACCTGTTGGCACGTCTATACACCTCCGTCACGAACCTGCACTGCAAGTGATAAACAGCGACAACACATTACAGTCTGGGGAAATAACGGTCTGGGGCTGTACGTCACCTGTTGGCACGTATATACACCTCCGTCACGAACCTGCACTGCAAGTGATAAACAGCGACAACACTTTAGAGTCTGGGGAAATAACGGTCTAGGGCTGTACGTCACCTGTTGGCACGTCTATACACCTCCGTCACGAACCTGCACTGCAAGTGATAAACAGCGACAACACATTACAGTCTGGGGAAATAACGGTCTGGGGCTGTACGTCACCTGTTGGCACGTATATACACCTCCGTCACGAACCTGCACTGCAAGTGATAAACATCGACAACACATTAGAATCTAAGGAAATAACGGTCTAGGGCTGTACGTCACCTGTTGGCACGTCTATACACCTCCGTCACGAACCTGCACTGCAAGTGATAAACATCGACATCCCATTAGAGTCTGGGGAAATAACGGTCTAGGGTTGTACGTCACCTGTTGGCACGTCTATACACCTCCGGCACGGACCTTCAATGCAAGTGTTAAACATCGACAACACATTAGAGTCTGGAGAAATAACGGTCTAGGGTTGTACGTAACCTGTTGGCACGTCTTTACACCTCCGTCACGAACCTGCACTGCGAGTGATAAACATCGACATCTCGTAGAGTCTGGGGAAATAACGGTCTAGGGTTGTACGTCACCAATTGGCACGTCTATACACCTCCGTCACGAACCTGCACTGCAAGTGATAAACATCGACAACACATTAGAGTCTGGGAATAAAACGGTCTAGGGCTGTACGTCACCTGTTGGCACGGCTATACACCTCCGTCACGGACCTGCACTGCAAGTGATAAACATCGACATCCCATTAGAGTCTGGGAAAATAACGGTCTAGGGTTGTACTTCACCTGTTGGCACGTCTATACACCTCCGTCATGGACCTGCACTGCAAGTGATAAACATCGACAACACATTAGAGTCTGGGGAAATAACGGTCTAGGGTTCTACGTCACCCTTTGGCACGTCTATATACCTCCGTCATGGACCTGCACTGCAAGTGATAAATAGCGACAACACATTAGAGTCTGGGGAAATAACGGTCTAGGGTTCTACGTCACCTGTTGGCACGTCTATACACCTCCGTCACGAACCTGCACTGCAAGTGATAAACATCGACATCACATTAGAGTCTGGGGAAATAACGGTCTAGGGTTCTACGTCACTTGTTGGCACGTCTATACACCTGCGTCACAAACCTGCACTGCAAGTGATAAACATCGACAACACATTAAAGTCTGGGGAAATAACGGTCTAGGGTTCTACGTCACCTGTTGGCACGTCTATACACCTCTGTCACGAACCTGCACTGCAAGTGATAAACATCGACAACACATTAGAGTCTGGGGAAATAACGGTCTAGGGTTCTACGTCACCTGTTGGCACGTCTATACACCTCCGTCATGGACCTGCACTGCAAGTGATAAATAGCGACAACACATTAGAGTCTGGGGAAATAACGGTCTAGGGTTCTACGTCACCTGTTGGCACGTCTATACACCTGCGTCACGGATCTGCACCGCAAGTGATAAACATCGACATCACATTAGAGTCTGGGGAAATAACGGTCTAGAGCTGTATGTCACCTGTTGGCACGTCTATACACCTGCGTCACGGACCTGCACTCCAAGTGATAAACATCGACATCCCATTAGAGTCTGGGGATATAAAGGTCTAGGGCTGTACGTCACCTGTTGGAACGTCTATACACCTCCGTCACGGACCTGCACTGCAAGTGATAAACATCGACATCACATTAGAGTCTGGGAATAAAACGGTCTAGGGCTGTACGTCACCTGTTGGCACGGCTATACACCTGCGTCACGGCCCTGTACTGCAAGTGATAAACATCGACATCCCATTAGAGTCTGGGGAAATAACGGTCTAGGGCTGTACGTCACCTGTTGGCACGGCTATACACCTCCGTCATGGACCTGCACTGCAAGTGATAAACATCGACATCCCATTAGAGTCTGGGGAAATAACGGTCTAGGGTTGTACGTCACCTGTTGGCACGTCTATACACCTGCGTCACGGACCTGTACGTCACCTGTTGAAACGTCTATACACCTGCGTCACGGACCAGCACTGCAAGTGATAAACATCGACATCCCATTGGAGTCTGGGGCAATAACGGTCTAGGGTTCTACGTCACCTGTTGGCACGTCTATACACCTCCGTCACGAACCTGCACTGCAAGTGATAAACAGCGACAACACATTAGAGTCTGGGGAAATAACGGTCTAGGGTTCTACGTCACCTGTTGGCACGTCTATACACCTCCGTCACGAACCTGCACTGCACGTGATAAACATCGACATTACATTAGAGTCTGGGGAAATAACGATCTAGGGCTGTACGTCACCTGTTGGCACGTCTATACACCCCCGTCACGAACCTGCACTGCAAGTGATAAACATCGACATCACATTAGAGTCTGGGGAAATAACGGTCTAGGGTTTGTCGTCACCTGTTTGCACGTCTATACACCTCCGGCACGGACCTTCAATGCAAGTGTTAAACATCGACAACACATTAGAGTCTGGAGAAATAACGGTCTAGGGTTGTACGTAACCTGTTGGCACGTCTTTACACCTCCGTCACGAACCTGCACTGCGAGTGATAAACATCGACATCTCGTAGAGTCTGGGGAAATAACGGTCTAGGGTTGTACGTCACCAATTGGCACGTCTATACACCTCCGTCACGAACCTGCACTGCAAGTGATAAACATCGACAACACATTAGAGTCTGGGAATAAAACGGTCTAGGGCTGTACGTCACCTATTGGCACGGCTATACACCTCCGTCACGGACCTGCACTGCAAGTGATAAACATCGACATCCCATTAGAGTCTGGGAAAATAACGGTCTAGGGTTGTACTTCACCTGTTGGCACGTCTATACACCTCCGTCATGGACCTGCACTGCAAGTGATAAACATCGACAACACATTAGAGTCTGGGGAAATAACGGTCTAGGGTTCTACGTCACCCTTTGGCACGTCTATATACCTCCGTCATGGACCTGCACTGCAAGTGATAAATAGCGACAACACATTAGAGTCTGGGGAAATAACGGTCTAGGGTTCTACGTCACCTGTTGGCACGTCTATACACCTCCGTCACGAACCTGCACTGCAAGTGATAAACATCGACATCACATTAGAGTCTGGGGAAATAACGGTCTAGGGTTCTACGTCACTTGTTGGCACGTCTATACACCTGCGTCACAAACCTGCACTGCAAGTGATAAACATCGACAACACATTAAAGTCTGGGGAAATAACGGTCTAGGGTTCTACGTCACCTGTTGGCACGTCTATACACCTCTGTCACGAACCTGCACTGCAAGTGATAAACATCGACAACACATTAGAGTCTGGGGAAATAACGGTCTAGGGTTCTACGTCACCTGTTGGCACGTCTATACACCTCCGTCATGGACCTGCACTGCAAGTGATAAATAGCGACAACACATTAGAGTCTGGGGAAATAACGGTCTAGGGTTCTACGTCACCTGTTGGCACGTCTATACACCTGCGTCACGGATCTGCACCGCAAGTGATAAACATCGACATCACATTAGAGTCTGGGGAAATAACGGTCTAGAGCTGTATGTCACCTGTTGGCACGTCTATACACCTGCGTCACGGACCTGCACTCCAAGTGATAAACATCGACATCCCATTAGAGTCTGGGGATATAAAGGTCTAGGGCTGTACCTCACCTGTTGGAACGTCTATACACCTCCGTCACGGACCTGCACTGCAAGTGATAAACATCGACATCACATTAGAGTCTGGGAATAAAACGGTCTAGGGCTGTACGTCACCTGTTGGCACGGCTATACACCTGCGTCACGGCCCTGTACTGCAAGTGATAAACATCGACATCCCATTAGAGTCTGGGGAAATAACGGTCTAGGGCTGTACGTCACCTGTTGGCACGGCTATACACCTCCGTCATGGACCTGCACTGCAAGTGATAAACATCGACATCCCATTAGAGTCTGGGGAAATAACGGTCTAGGGTTGTACGTCACCTGTTGGCACGTCTATACACCTGCGTCACGGACCTGTACGTCACCTGTTGAAACGTCTATACACCTGCGTCACGGACCAGCACTGCAAGTGATAAACATCGACATCCCATTGGAGTCTGGGGCAATAACGGTCTAGGGTTCTACGTCACCTGTTGGCACGTCTATACACCTCCGTCACGAACCTGCACTGCAAGTGATAAACAGCGACAACACATTAGAGTCTGGGGAAATAACGGTCTAGGGTTCTACGTCACCTGTTGGCACGTCTATACACCTCCGTCACGAACCTGCACTGCACGTGATAAACATCGACATTACATTAGAGTCTGGGGAAATAACGATCTAGGGCTGTACGTCACCTGTTGGCACGTCTATACACCCCCGTCACGAACCTGCACTGCAAGTGATAAACATCGACATCACATTAGAGTCTGGGGAAATAACGGTCTAGGGTTTGTCGTCACCTGTTTGCACGTCTATACTACTCTGTCATGGACCTGCACTGCAAGTGATAAACATCGACATCCCATTAGAGTCTGGGAAAATAACGGTCTAGGGTTGTACGTCACCTGTTGGCACGTCTATACACCTCCGTCACGAACCTGCACTGCAAGTGATAAACATCGACATCCCATTAGAGTCTAAGGAAATAACGGTCTAGGGCTGTACGTCACCTGTTGGCACGTCTATACACCTCCGTCACGAACCTGCACTGCAAGTGATAAACATCGACATCACATTAGAGTCTGGGGAAATAACGTTCTAGGGTTGTACGTCACCTGTTGGCACGTCTATACACCTCCGTCACGAACATGCACTGCAAGTGATAAACATCGACATCCCATTAGAGTCTGGGGAAATAACAGTCTAGAGCTGTACGTCACCTGTTGGCACGTCTATACACCTGCGTCATGGACGTGCACTGCAAGTGATAAACATCTACATCCCATTAGAGTCTGGGGAAATAACGGTCTAGGGTTGTACATCACCTGTTGGCACGTCTATATACCTGTGTCACGAACCTGCACTGCAAGTGATAAACAGCGACATAACATTAGACTCTGGGGAAATAACGGTCTAGGGTTGTACGTCACCTGTCGCCACGTCTATACACCTCCGTCACGGACCTGTATGTCACCTGTTGAAACGTCTATACACCTGCGTCACGGACCAGCACTGCAAGTGATAAACATCGACATCCCATTGGAGTCTGGGGCAATAACGGTCTAGGGTTCTACGTCACCTGTTGGCACGTCTATACACCTCCGTCACGAACCTGCACTGCAAGTGATAAACATCGACATCACATTAGAGTTTGGGGAAATAACGGTCTAGGGTTGTACTTCACCTGTTGGCACGTCTATACACCTCCGTCATGGACCTGCACTGCAAGTGATAAACATCGACATCCCATTAGAGTCTGGGGAAATAACGGTCAAGGGCTGTACGTCACCTGTTGGCACGTCTATACACCTGCGTCACGGACCTGCACTTTAAGTGATAAACATCGACAACACATTAGAATCTAAGGAAATAACGGTCTAGGGCTGTACGTCACCTGTTGGCACGTCTATACACCTCCGTCACGAACCTGCACTGCAAGTGATAACCATCGACAACACATTAGAGTCTGGGGAAATAACGGTCTAGGGCTGTACGTCACCTGTTGGCACGTCTATACACCTCCGTCACGAACCTGCACTACAAGTGATAAACATCGACATCACATTAGAGTCTAGGGAAATAACGTTCTAGTGTTGTACGTCACCTGTTGGCACGTCTATACACCTCCGTCACGAACCTGCACTGCAAGTGATAAACATCTACATCCCATTAGAGTCTGGGGAAATAACGGTCTAGGGTTGTACGTCACCTGTTGGCACGTCTATACACCTCCGTCACGAACCTGCACTGCAAGTGATAAACATCGACATCCCATTAGAGTCTAAGGAAATAACGGTCTAGGGCTGTACGTCACCTGTTGGCACGTCTATACACCTCCGTCACGAACCTGCACTGCAATTGATAAACATCGACATCACATTAGAGTCTGGGGAAATAACGTTCTAGGGTTGTACGTAACCTGTTGGCACGTCTATACACCTCCGTCACGAACATGCACTGCAAGTGATAAACATCGACATCCCATTAGAGTCTGGGGAAATAATGGTCTAGAGCTGTACGTCACCTGTTGGCACGTCTATACACCTGCGTCATGGACCTGCACTGCAAGTGATAAACATCTACATCCCATTAGAGTCTGGGGAAATAACGGTCTAGGGTTGTACATCACCTGTTGGCACGTCTATATACCTGTGTCACGAACCTGCACTGCAAGTGATAAACAGCGACATCACATTAGACTCTGGGGAAATAACGGTCTAGGGTTGTACGTCACCTGTCGCCACGTCTATACACCTCCGTCACGGACCTGTACGTCACCTGTTGAAACGTCTATACACCTGCGTCACGGACCAGCACTGCAAGTGATAAACATCGACATCCCATTGGAGTCTGGGGCAGTAACGGTCTAGGGTTCTACGTCACCTGTTGGCACGTCTATATACCTCCGTCACGAACCTGCACTGCAAGTGATAAACATCGACATCACATTAGAGTTTGGGGAAATAACGGTCTAGGGTTGTACGTCACCTGTTGGCACGTCTATACACCTCCGTCATGGACCTGCACTGCAAGTGATAAACATCGACATCCCATTAGAGTCTGGGGAAATAACGGTCTAGGGTTTGTCGTCACCTGTTTGCACGTCTATACACCTCTGTCATGGACCTGCACTGCAAGTGATAAACATCGACATCCCATTAGAGTCTGGGGAAATAACGGTCTAGGGTTGTACGTCACCTGTTGGCACGTCTATACACCTCCGTCACGAACCTGCACTGCAAGTGATAAACATCGACAACACATTAGAGTCTGGGGAAATAACGGTCTAGGGTTCTACGTCACCTTTTGGCACGTCTATACACCTCCGTCACGGACCTGTACGTCAGCTGTTGGCACGTCTTTACACCTCCGTCACGAACCTGCACTGCAAGTGATAAACATCGACATCCCATTAGAGTCTGGGGAAATAACGGTCTAGGGCTGTACGTCACCTGTTGGCACGTCTATACACCTCCGTCACGAACCTGCACTGCAAGTGATAAACATCGACAACACATTAGAGTCTGGGGAAATAACGGTCTAGGGTTGCACGTCACCTGTCGCCACGTCTATACACCTCCGTCACGGACCTGCACTGCAAGTGATAAACATCTACATCCCATTAGAGTCTTGGGAAATAACGGTCTACGGTTGTACGTCACCTGTTGGCACGTCTATACACCTCCGTCACGAACCTGCACTGCAAGTGATAAACATCGACATCACATTAGAAACTGGGGAAATAACGGTCTAGGGTTCTACGTCACCTGTTGGCACGTCTATACACCTGCGTCACGAACCTGCACTGCAAGTGATAAACATCGACAACACATTAAAGTCTGGGGAAATAACGGTCTAGGGTTGTACGTCACCTGTTGGCACGTCTATATACCTGTGTCACGAACCTGCACTGCAAGTGATAAACATCGACATCCCATTAGAGTCTGGGGAAATAACGGTCTAGGGCTGTACGTCACCTGTTGGCACGTCTATACACCTCGGTTACGGACCTCCACTGCAAGTGATAAACAGCGACATCACATTAGACTCTGGGGAAATAACGGTCTAGGGTTGTACGTCACCTGTCGCCGCGTCTATACACCTCCGTCACGGACCTGTACGTCACCTGTTGAAACGTCTATACACCTGCGTCACGGACCAGCACTGCAAGTGATAAATATCGACATCCCATTGGAGTCTGGGGCAATAACGGTCTAGGGTTCTACGTCACCTGTTGGCACGTCTATACACCTCCGTCACGAACCTGCACTGCAAGTGATAAACATCGACATCACATTAGAGTTTGGGGAAATAACGGTCTAGGGTTGTACGTCACCTGTTGGCACGTCTATACACCTCCGTCATGGACCTGCACTGCAAGTGATAAACATCGACATCCCATTAGAGTCTGGGGAAATAACGGTTTAGGGTTTGTCGTCACCTGTTTGCACGTCTATACTACTCTGTCATGGACCTGCACTGCAAGTGATAAACATCGACATCCCATTAGAGTCTGGGGAAATAACGGTCTAGGGTTGTACGTCACCTGTTGGCACGTCTATACACCTCCGTCACGAACCTGCACTGCAAGTGATAAACATCGACAACACATTAGAGTCTGGGGAAATAACGGTCTAGGGTTCTACGTCACCTTTTGGCACGTTTATACACCTCCGTCACGGACCTGTACGTCACCTGTTGGCACGTCTATACACCTCCGTCACGAACCTGCACTGCAAGTGATAAACATCGACATCCCATTAGAGTCTGGGGAAATAACGGTCTAGAGCTGTACGTCACCTGTTGGCACGTCTATACACCTCCGTCACGACCTGCACTGCAAGTGATAAACATCGACATCCCATTAGAGTCTGGGGAAATAACGGTCAAGGGCTGTACGTCACCTGTTGGCACGTCTATACACCTGCGTCACGGACCTGCACTTTAAGTGATAAACATCTACAACACATTAGAATCTAAGGAAATAACGGTCTAGGGCTGTACGTCACCTGTTGGCACGTCTATACACCTCCGTCACGAACCTGCACTGCAAGTGATAACCATCGACAACACATTAGAGTCTGGGGAAATAACGGTCTAGGGCTGTACGTCACCTGTTGGCACGTCTATACACCTCCGTCACGAACCTGCACTACAAGTGATAAACATCGACATCACATTAGAGTCTGGGGAAATAACGTTCTAGTGTTGTACGTCATCTGTTGGCACGTCTATACACCTCCGTCACGAACCTGCACTGCAAGTGATAAACATCTACATCCCATTAGAGTCTGGGGAAATAACGGTCTAGGGTTGTACGTCACCTGTTGGCACGTCTATACACCTCCGTCACGAACCTGCACTGCAAGTGATAAACATCGACATCCCATTAGAGTCTAAGGAAATAACGGTCTAGGGCTGTACGTCACCTGTTGGCACGTCTATACACCTCCGTCACGAACCTGCACTGCAAGTGATAAACATCGACATCACATTAGAGTCTGGGGAAATAACGTTCTAGGGTTGTACGTCACCTGTTGGCACGTCTATACACCTCCGTCACGAACATGCACTGCAAGTGATAAACATCGACATCCCATTAGAGTCTGGGGAAATAACGGTCTAGAGCTGTACGTCACCTGTTGGCACGTCTATACACCTGCGTCATGGACCTGCACTGCAAGTGATAAACATCTACATCCCATTAGAGTCTGGGGAAATAACGGTCTAGGGTTGTACGTCACCTGTTGGCACGTCTATATACCTGTGTCACGAACCTGCACTGCAAGTGATAAACATCGACATCCCATTAGAGTCTGGGGAAATAACGGTCTAGGGCTGTACGTCACCTGTTGGCACGTCTATACACCTCGGTTACGGACCTCCACTGCAAGTGATAAACAGCGACATCACATTAGACTCTGGGGAAATAACGGTCTAGGGTTGTACGTCACCTGTCGCCACGTCTATACACCTCCGTCACGGACCTGTACGTCACCTGTTGAAACGTCTATACACCTGCGTCACGGACCAGCACTGCAAGTGATAAACATCGACATCCCATTGGAGTCTGGGGCAATAACGGTCTAGGGTTCTACGTCACCTGTTGGCACGTCTATACACCTCCGTCACGAACCTGCACTGCAAGTGATAAACATCGACATCACATTAGAGTTTGGGGAAATAACGGTCTAGGGTTGTACGTCACCTGTTGGCACGTCTATACACCTCCGTCATGGACCTGCACTGCAAGTGATAAACATCGACATCCCATTAGAGTCTGGGGAAATAACGGTCTAGGGTTTGTCGTCACCTGTTTGCACGTCTATACACCTCTGTCATGGACCTGCACTGCAAGTGATAAACATCGACATCCCATTAGAGTCTGGGGAAATAACGGTCTAGGGTTGTACGTCACCTGTTGGCACGTCTATACACCTCCGTCACGAACCTGCACTGCAAGTGATAAACATCGACAACACATTAGAGTCTGGGGAAATAACGGTCTAGGGTTCTACGTCACCTTTTGGCACGTCTATACACCTCCGTCACGGACCTGTACGTCACCTGTTGGCACGTCTATACACCTCCGTCACGAACCTGCACTGCAAGTGATAAACTTCGACATCCCATTAGAGTCTGGGGAAATAACGGTCTAGGGCTGTACGTCACCTGTTGGCACGTCTATACACCTCCGTCACGAACCTGCACTGCAAGTGATAAACATCGACAACACATTAGAGTCTGGGGAAATAGCGGTCTAGGGTTGCACGTCACCTGTCGCCACGTCTATACACCTCCGTCACGGAACTGTACGTCACCTGTTGAAACGTCTATACACCTGCGTCACGGACCAGCACTGCAAGTGATAAACATCGACATCCCATTGGTGTCTGGGGCAATAACGGTCTAGGGTTCTACGTCACCTGTTGGCACGTCTATACACCTCCGTCACGAACCTGCACTGCAAGTGATAAACATCGACATCACATTAGAGTCTGGGGAAATAACGGTCTAGGGTTGTACGTCACCTGTTGGCACGTCTATACATCTCCGTCATGGACCTGCACTGCAAGTGATAAACATCGACATCCCATTAGAGTCTGGGGAAATAACGGTCTAGGGTTGTACGTCACCTGTTTGCACGTCTATACACCTCTGTCATGGACCTGCACTGCAAGTCATAAACATCGACATCCCATTAGAGTCTGGGGAAATAACGGTCTAGGGTTGTACGTCACCTGTTTGCACGTCTATACACCTCTGTCACGAACCTGCACTGCAAGTGATAAACATCGACATCACATTAGAGTCTGGGGCAATAACGGTCTAGGGCTGTACTGCACCTGATTGCAAGTCTATACACCTGCGTCACGCACTTTTTTTGCAATTATTTAACATCTCGATTGTGTTATTGTTTGCAAAATAAATGTTCGTGGCAAAGTTTGTCAGGCAGTAAAGGTAAGTAATGAACTTTTGTGGTGTTATGTTCATTCTGGCACGTCCCCAGACTTTAAATATTTTTTTTTTTATTTTTTTTTATTTTACTTTGATTTCCCGTAATTTTGGGCCAAAATACCCGTGCTGCGATGTAGAAGAGATATACCGTAAAACCACTGGTCAAATGACTGAACGAGTGGTAACTCCTAAGGAAAAGGTAATCGTTTAATTTTATAGAATGTTATCCCTGAACACTCTAAAAACCACAATTAGTATACATTGTTTATTTTTAGTAGGTATATACGTATTTCTTGATACAGTTGTTCATGTATTTTTTAACTCATGATATGAGTACCAGTAAACACTAAAACACAACAACAATACTGTTTTTCAGTATTTAGATACAAAAATGATTTATTGGCAAAAATATATATTTTTTGTAGGCTAAATTTAAATAAAATATTAAAGAGGGACTACGCTAACTTGAAGTTTCTGTATTAACTCTATGTTGTGGTTTTATTAATTTACTTGTGTAATATACCAAATGTCCACTGGAAATAAATACACTTCTGGGGATGACCTATCAATAATTTTAAAAACATATTTAAATTCGTATTTTCCATGCAATTTTTAACTTAATAACACTTTCAATTTGGAGCATAATAATGTACAAACATTATATAGTGATTACAACGGTTTTTATGATTTTTACTATTTTAATAATCAATAATGTTTTAAGTACATTGTGTTTTCACGTTCAGTACAGTTTCTAGATACAGGATTGACCAACTGGTGATTGTTGTCCCATACAGCAATACATGTCGCTCTGCTCTATGGCTTTAATTACAGGTTATTGAGTCAATTGACAATAGTATTGCATCTGGGAACCGTGGCCCTTTGTACCAATAACTAATGTGCCTATTGCTGACTAATAATCAATGATAACATTAAGGTTTACATGCAATTTTACTTAAATTATCTTAATTTACATTGTATCTAAAATATGGATGTCCCATATTTTCATTAAATTTCGATGCTATTTGTCTGTATAGTATAATTGACCCATCCTTATATTTCACTACTTATTGGGACACAAACGTAATTAATCTGACCATCTCAATTATCTATTATAACCTTATACATTTAAAATATATAATGTAATGTTTTAATACGTTTTGAGAAATATTTTAACCATATTAATTGATTTGATTGGAGCTTAATATTATATTATGGTTTTAGTGTTAATAATTTTATAAAGCAATAAATTAAACACTTTAACACTATTATACGGTTTTCAGTGAGTTTAAAATCATGTAGTATGTGCGGTAATAAATTAAACCTTCATTAAAAAAGAAAGCCAATCTTTTGTAGAGCTTGATCAACTCATCATTTTATGTGAAGCACAGTTTCGTGTTTAGTCAAGTTTTCATAAAGTATAATCCCTTGTTTACTGTTCTTGTAGATTCACAGGGATGTTTGTACCATTTTTTATATTTGTATACTTTTTTACATTCCTTAGAAATGAGAATCCAGTACGAAGACAGAACCAAAGGAACTTACAATGAGATATTTAGTTAAACACGTGTAAACAGACTATTAAATGTGTTATTTTAAGAAGAAACTTCTCACAACAATATAATTGGAATATAGTATAAGAAATAAACACGTACAGTAAAACACTAAAAAATGATTAGCAATGTAAACTCTGACACCATGTCTATATCGGAGTTGGAACTTTTATATAAAAATAATAAATAATTGTGATATTACAAAGAAAAGTGAAAACATTAAACTAAAAAAAGGCTTCATCTAATAACGCTATTTTCGATATCCTAAAATAATGTTAACTTTGATGCAAAAATTATGGTAAATACATAGTTGGACCACCGCTAAAAAGGTAACGTGGGATCTTTATGTGTTATCTTTTAGCAAATTTGTATCCAATTGTAAAACATAAATAATTTTTAGACGATGATTAGGGAATTCTTTCACAACCAATCATGGAAAAAACATAGCAATTAAAAACAATCACTAAAATAATAAAAAATTGTTATGTAAACAACATTTCGTTAAGTCTAATATAATAGATTGCAAACTTATTTTAATTCTATATAGAAACATTATATATTATTTTAACAACATTTGTCTATAAAATACGGTTTATTATATTTTTATAAACAGGTCATTACCTTTATACGTTTTAACATAAGAGGAAACATAATTACTATTTATATAATAAATATAATACGTTATGCTGTAAACAACTGTAAATTGGTTGAAACTTTAATGTTACATGCAGGGACGTTTCACAAAAAGATCAACCTAAAATATTATACCGTAAAACATAACAGTTGTAGAAACGTACCTAATTATAGTCTTGTTCATGCCTTAACATTCTTGAAATTGTACATTTACATTTGGTTAAAAGCAGTCTATGACCTGATAAAATTAATATTTAAATTCCACTAAGTAAAAAAGTTCCACCCCGAAAGAAATAAATAGAAAGGAGAAAAATATGATTTTACAAAAACATAAATAGATTGCACCCTTTGTAGCTAAATAAATCCTTGCACAAGATCAAATAATGTTTTTTGAACCATCTGTTTAGGTTGAATAAGATTAATGACAATGTATACAGGATGAACAATTCTACACATAACATTTACCACCCTAAAATTTTATATTACATAACTGAAAACTCAGCAAAAAAAAGGATATATAAATTTTAAAACAATAATTATTAATCATTCAATTACAAAACATACCGAAACTTACAAAAGACAGGTTGTCATCACAGCAGATTCCAATAAACATACTTTGGTAGGTTAAACATTATACGTGAGAAATTTGTAAATATTATTTACTTAGTTTTATAATTTAGTAAATTTATTTAAACATTGTTTACTTAGTTATGTTTGCTTATTATATTATAAGTAACATAAAGTGTAAAGGATATAAATTTGTGGGTGCATAACGAATAAAGCAAATGATATCGGCGACTCTTCTTGCACACACAGAACAATAGTCTATATAGAAAAATTTAATCCATGTGTCATATGTTTTTAATTTATCAGTATTATTTTTGCAATTTAAAAGTTATTGAATTGATTTTATATTAAAATTAAAAATCGTAGAAAGTGTATTAAACACTTCTTAAATTGTTATATTACTAATATTTGTATGTTATATTTATTTCGTTTTATAACTTTAAATTGTTTGAAAGCCTTCCTAGTTAAATTGCTAATAAAATCCTGTCAGACTTACCAGCCGAAGATAACTGTAATCACCCTATCCAATAATAACTTATACATCTATGTAATTTAAATGTCAGTGTACTAGTTGGAAGAAACTTAGTTTGAAAAGAAATGTTGTATACATTGCTTAGTTTGGTCATTTGGCATAAAACAGCAGATTAATTGATCCTGTCATATCCCATGTCTATTCGGGGCAACTGGAAGAAGAGTAAGCATTGTAGTTGTTCCTATTACTTAGGACGAGGTGGTATGTTGGAAATGCAAATACTAAAACTTGCAACAAATTCACGTATGAATAAATATTTAAGTATTATTTTTATTTGTGAATTTAAAAGCCCACAATATTATGCTCAAGTACTAAAAAGTATTTAACACAAAGATAACTGCTAATATACACCAAGTATTTGTATATATTATGAACCCATTGTGGTAAGAATAGTAGCATAGAAATGAGTTGTGTGTACGATCTTCAAAAGCGAAATCGTTTTAATAAATGAAAATATAATATAAGAGTAAATTGATTACAGAATAAACCAATCGTGTTATAGGGCTTATAATGTACAAAACCACAATTTCTGTAGTGGTTTAATTTAGGTTTACGACTTTTTCATTGTAATTATAACCATACATATTAAAAGAGCATATATTTTAATAACGTAATGAAAACTACAGTTGTGACAGTTGTTAACAAGAAAAATTGTTTTTTAAATGTTTTAGAATGCCGTGTAAATTAAACAGTCCAGAGAAAACTGAGATTATAAAAAGTCCAGCTGCGGTAGAATCGATTGAAGTGTGTTTTACTCCAATTACCGTCATGCTGCACCTTTCATGCGAAAAGTGACTTCTACACGCTACACATGCGATGTGGAGCTTTTAAAACCTAACTACACTTTATCTAGACAATTCAAATACTACTTGGCATACAGATATCTAAACTACAGGCAGCATAAGTAAACGTGTTCACAATTAATTTAGGTTACATACAATAGTAACTATGTTTTAATGTATAGTGAAAATTACCAATATAAAAGTGAAAGTTGTTAGAGTAAATGTTTGTTTGTTTGATACCACTAGTGAGGTAGTGTGAATTACACATTAATATTAATATTTTACAAATATATCATGGCATTGGTTGATTTATGAGGACGAAAAATAATTAAGTTTACGTAGTTACAGGATAACGATTTGATCCAATTTAAAATGAAGGTTTATGAAATTGATGCTAGTTTAACTTCATTTGTATGTTACTAAATCTGTTGAATATGTTATATTTTATATATTTAATTACAAGTAAACAAAATATAGCCAAAAAAAATGGGATATTTGTTTAGAGCAAAGGTAAAGTGCTTATTCATACAAGTGGCCAGCCCTGTTATGTTGGACGCTCAAGACGTAGTCTACCCAATAAAAAGCCTTCTGGATTTTAGTCTAAGAAATATTGTTCGTTTGTTTTGGTATTTCAAGGCATTTTAGTGTAGAGTAAACTACAGTCGTTTTTCGGGAAAGCGGTCTTCACATCTGTTTTTTGTTTATTTTTTTGTTTATTGAATCCCTTTAAATTTAAGTTAAAGGTTAACCATAACGAGGTATCCGAACTTGATAGGATAAGTAACTACCTAGTTTTAAACTTGGTGTACTTTCCTCACAACTCTGATACAAAAAATTACGTAAAGTATGAAATTATAAAAATAAATTTAAACTAATCTTGGAAATCACCGTTATACCTTTCACTGTAGCGTTTCAAAATACAAAATTACTCTTATTTATATTGAAATGACAATTCTGATAATACAATCGATGTAAAAACGTTGATAGTCTTTAAAGCCTAGCATTTATATAATAAACGTCATTGATATCCTATTTACGTTATATTATTTAAATATATTTCAACTAAAACGTTAAACATGCTAATTTATTATTAGTTGACATGTCCTATAATTTTTCATCATTAAATTACTGTAAATCAATCGTGCAAAATCAAATTATTCTTTTTCTATCTTTAAACGTAAGTGGTTAATAGTCCATATTCTCCAAAAAAATATACCAAATTTCAGCGTTATTTTCATTAACAACTGTAACAGTTTTAAATAAAAAGACTAAAGTAACCATAATTTAACTCTAGACTATAGTACATGAACATAACTGGAACATAGATAAGACAACCTTATTTAAACAGCCACTTATAATAAAAATAACAATTCATTATTAATAATCCAAATCAGCTCAGATATTACATCAGAAATAAATTTAAAATACGCAATTGTATACTACACCCATGGGTTTATACAGTAGGTTCAAATTTAATTGGATTTTATTCAGAGATAGGCAAGTACGTTAAACATATTTAAGTAGCAGAGTGGGAAGTCTGCAATTGACATGCATGTCATCATCACAAGCACCACGTCTCAGGTAGTTCCGGCTACATCGGCATCTCACATCGATGTTTGCTTCCACCATTAAATATTTGGTGAAACGTCTTTCTGCTTCCATTTATACCACCGCAACTTTGTATGTTCTGCTATTTCGGTAAATATATTTAATATTATTATGTACTTGCAAATTGGTTTGTAAGTTGACATTTTTTTACGATCCGAGAAAAACCCAAGACCTGGGATTAAGATTGGATCTGGGGTTTGGATTAGTTTATAACCTGTCCAAACCCAAGATGTAGCTATCCAAGATCTTTATTTTTTTAAGAAATTATAAATAATTAATAGCTCATTGGCAATTGACAACTGGGTTAGGTATCAAACCTTTACTAAATTTTCATAATTTCTTCAGGATCGATCTGGTGGACCTCAGATTACGAGGCGGGCACTCAAACCACTTAACTCTAACCACCAGCTAGTTATTTGATATCAACGTACTTTCTCATTTTCTAGAAATCACAAATATTGGCTGATCGTTCTTTTAGTACTAAACCTTTTCTGAGGATCAAGGGAAACAAAGAGAATGGTAGTTTCAAGTATAAAATGACATTGTAACCTGTTGTGATGGATAGTCTTAAGTTACTTGATATGTGCGACCTGATTGTAAAAGATATATTAGTTTTAAATATTTCATCATAAAACGTATTTAGATCAAAAGTAACATATTTATGTAAATATTTATCTTAGCCTAGTATTTACTAAGCTACTGTCTAGAAGGGTGTATATTATTTATTTATACTTTATTTTGTCTATATGTATTATGTCCCGAAAATATTGTCCGTTTATGATATTTAGCTAGCGAAAGTATTAAGATTCGAGATTTATATTTATTTTGTACGTTCCCACATACGTTATTAAAAATACTGTCAATAAATAGTAATTTACTTTAGATGTGAATTATGTATATTTCCTTATGTTCTAAAAATTAATGATGAATTAATCAAATAAGTACGACTTAAAAAAAGTTTACCATTATTTGGTCTCTATTATTTTTTATTGTCTCTCTCCGTATTAGAGGCTATTTATAGCAACTAAAATTAAAGAAACACTCAATATTGATTGTCGTGTGCAACTTGTTGGGACACATTGGTGAGGTTACATACAAATACTAAAATTCTGTATATATGTTATGCACCATAAGTTGTGTAGTATTAAATATTCAAAATAGAACCCAAATCAGCCTAATTAGCTTAAACTATATTACATTTGTATTACTAGCGCGTTATAAGAACACACTAAAGGTTCCAAAGTCCGTTATACGGGTTAAGGTAGAGGTCAGTTTAAAAAATAATTATAAGACATTTCATCATTCATGCCACACGCAACAGCCACTGGGGCATGTTATGTAATGAGCCACATTTCCATACAAACTGCGACCACTTGGCGGATACTGTTGCGTTCGATTACTCTAACCACATAACCGCTGGTCTGAAACTTTCAACTTCTCATTAAACTATAACGCAACCACCGTTTATAAAATTGACCTTACCAATGATATGTGTAATCAAATAATTTTACTGTAGTTTTATGTATTATGATGAATTTTTATGTGATGAAACAAATAACAAGTACATGAACTGGGTACTTAAGGGTGCGCCCTACCCAGATTAAATTCATTGTTGCTTACCGCCGCCAACAAGCAGGGCCATGCATATTTACGCTTGAAGACCATTTTGTTCTCCTCGATCGCACTGTTATTTTACAGATTTCTACCAAACTATTTGCAGTTTCACACTTTTCAGATTCCAATCTAGGGATCCTTTCTCCAAAATAATTTTTCTCCATACCTTAGGAATCTTTAGAAAAACGTTTAATTTGAGAACATTACTTATGGCCTACCACTTATTTTGAATTAAAATCACGATTTTTAAATCGTATGATCTCTAGATGAACATTTATTGAATTAAATAACATCAAATTATTTTTAATTGGTTTACAATTTAGCCTACAATGAGGGAGATGCAAACCCCTTACTTGAGCGTGCGGAAGGGAGGTACGGCGAACCCTTAATGTAACTGGTCTATGCTGCCTTGTTAATACATAATTTTATATGTATATATAAAATTAAGTTAATACGTAAAAACATTAATATGTTAACATGTTAATTGATTTTTATTTATGTTAATGTTAACATTTTAGTAAACGAATATGTTTGGAAAACTTACTAAACTATTTATGCAAAAACTACAATAGGGTGCAATTTGTAAGTCAAGATTATTAAAATAAAATTTGTGTTTATAAATGTCTCAAATATATATTTGATTTATTTTTCAATCTTCACTGTACAATTAGGCCGTTATAGTTGATTACAAAGGAAATTAACAATTATTTTGAGTTTTAGGTTATACAAACCTTGTAATGTTATATTACGATTACAAGTTTAGAATAAACAATAAAATCAAGCTTAGAATTAGTGATAAAATGTATAATGACCAAACATGTTTCCATTTTAAAGTTGATATAATCCAACGAAATTTAATCAAGTGATAGAAAAATCTTATAACATAAAATCTGTTTGCACATTTAAAATAATAAGAAATCACTGTGATGAATCATACTTAACGAACATACTAAAGTTATCGTCGTAAGTTTAATTTACTATGTTACCAGTAAACATTTAAAACTAGTAATGGATATTGAATAATTACATTGTTCGGAGTAGATTTATTTTTTTTAATGTAAAAACTAATTCACATTATTTTGATTTGTATCCATATTAGCCCCTGACTGATTTTCATATGGAATTTTTGTTACATACCTTTTTCGACGACAGTTAAAATTTGAACATGTACAAACTATTTTAATGGAATAATCTTCAAACCAATTGTTGTTTAATTTTAACTTTATAATACCCCCGTCGCAGTAAACCTGCGTACTGAGCGAATTTCCAATGCATATATATGTGACTCACTACTACATATAGTTACTTACAAAGTTTCACAACAATACATTCATAAAAAACTGATATATAGCATTTTATTTATTCTCCATAAGAATAACATTAGGGTTGAGGACGCAGGTTTTCTGCAACGAGGAAGATAAGTAATAAGTTATGTTTTTTTGCAATTATCAATATAACTAAACCAAGTAAAGGTATATACCAAGTTTTATTAATTTAGGTTCATAATTAAGGGAGATATAAATCTTGACTTATTCTCCATATGAATAACATGGGGGCCGAGTATGCAGGTTTGCTGCTACGGGGAATATCAACAAACAACTTTTTTTATGCTAATATCAATATACCACAACTAGTTGAAGCCACATACCAAGTTTCATCAATTTCGATGTTTCATCAATTTCATTACATTCATAAACAATCAAGATATAGAATTTTATTTATTCACCATAAGGATAAAATTGGACAACGTACTGTGTTTAGCACTTTGAATATCTCTGCAACGGTTGGACGTAGAACAACGATTAAAACACCAAAATGTTTGTTTTGTTGAGCTAAACACATTAATAAACAGAAATGTGAAGTTTTTAGTAAAAATATCCGAGAAAAATCTAAAAAACTTTTTCCCATAAGATTAACATGGCACACGTTTTTTTGGATTTTCTCCACAACCACTTAACCTAGGTTAATGATTTAAAATATTAAATTATTTGTTTTTTTAAGCTATACAAAATGGCTATAACCAAAATTGAGTTTTTTTAACATTTTTGGGTCAAATTTGCAAAAACCGATTTTTGGAAAAATTGTAAACCCCCATAAAACCCCCTTCCCATATTGCGATCAATCTGGTTTTCGAAATTAAAGTCATAAATGCTACTCTCCACATTTTTGCCAAATTTCATCAAAATCGGGTGTTTCTATCAAAATGTATCGCGGTAACGGACACACACACACACACACAACATATATATATATATATATATATATATATATATATATATATATATATATATATATATATATATATATATATATAGAACGAATAGTGTTTTGGCATCTGGGGACCTCAAAACGAAAAGTTAGCATGGTCTCGGGCTTAAGTCTTACCGGTAATATCTTCTTCCCTATAGGGAAAATTCGTTAAAAAACGGTAAAATAATGCATTCTGAAGATGATTATGTTAAACCGAACATGTAAACAGTAGTAAACTGTCTTTGGAAAAGGTATGTACCGAAATTTTCATAACTAATACACATCAACCTTAAATTAGTCCAACCATAAAATGTCATATCCACAGAACAATGACTTAAAAGAGGACTCTTTAGTATGGGTTATATAAATTTGGTTTGCCTGCTAAAATGAAAGAACTATTACCTTTAAAATACTTATTAATTGTTACAACATCAATTATTGGAGGAGTAGTATGTAAATAGCCCACAAAACAATTATTAGTTTATTCTCTTTCCAACAACTTTTGGCGCAAATATAGAATGTATCTTATGATAACTTATCCTTTTTACTTTAGCTCGTTGTGTGTCTGTGGAATATTAAAACGTTCCACTGTTATTCTGCCCAGCGTACCATCCTCGACAACTAGTTACAAACAGATATTGAATTTTAACTCAAATATTGAATATGCCAATATTTTAAGGTAACCATTAGATCCTTCATAAATCTTTAAGCTACAAAAATTAAATTTCTTTTTGCTGTGGTAAAAATGTGCTAAACAGTTCGGACAGGAAATAAACTATTCCTTTACAGTTATAAATGCATAGAAAACTAATCTACGGTCAATTGATAAATGGTGTAGACATTATTACCGGTTCACTTCACGATTGACCTATTTAGATTCTATAAAGCTAAACCTTTTTTAACTTCCATTCACTTGGAATTTAAATGTCAGTGTTCAACTGGTTGAAAATCAGTAACTCCTTTCAATGGAAAGGTTTTAATTTTTCAGGTTTATTTAGCCATTTATGACAGAACTGAGTACGAATTTAACAACCACTTTAAACCTCATTTTATATTCAAATATAAAAAGTAATTCTCAGCTAGGTTTCTATAAACTGTTTACGTACATTTTGATAATTATCTGTTTTTTAGTTAATTTTGTATTTCGTTGGTTACTTTTTGGGAATTAGTACTCATTTACTCATTAAAGTTAACCCGTAACTATGGGTAATCTTTTCCTATTCATAGATTTATATATTTAAGGATGTCATTTTCGTTCATTTGTTTAGAAAATAGGTATCACAGTATCTATAAAATAAAACTTGAAAATAATTTTAAGCGAGTTTAAAAGATTTGTAACTATTTAAATATTTGGGGAATTGACTTAAACAATCATTAGCAAATACTATTTACAAGCGTGACTAAATTTGAAACTTAAATAACATTGCATCTGATATACAGCGATGCAAAGCTTGTTGTATGATTTTAAACGTTAATTATCCTTTTTTATGCTTTTTAAAATTGAATATAAACCGTATATTGTTCTACTGTAATCATACTATTTTATACTACTACCAACGTTATTGGCATTAAACAGCAGTTGTATCGATTACAAACGTTTGCCTTATTTATATTGCTGAAACAATTCCACCCATGTGCTTTACAATACGTTACCGTGAAAAACACATGCCTATTAACAGTAAAGCCGATTGTTGTATAAAGTTATAAATTGTTTAAGTGTTTTAAAATAATCCAAGCATTCTGAAATATTAAGTAGTAAAGCGGCAAATATATTAATTATAAGTTACGAGTTTATAACAAAACACTTTAAATGTATTTCTAAGTTAGTGATAATGCATAAGTAATTGTTACTGAAAGTGAAATGTAACTTATTAATGTGATATGTCATCAAATTCCAATAATTTGTTTAGTTTTCTTATTAGAAAGAAAAGACTGATGAACTGATATCATCACAGGTGTTTGTGATCCCTAAACTGCAACGACAGGTTTCAGTGTTTTCACAGCTAACCCAACAAGGAGAGTTGAAGTTTGCACTTATGTTAGCGTGGGTTTCATCAAACAGTACGTTTTGTGACACATACAAACTTTGTAAAGGTGCTACAATGTTAGTTTGTAATTAATAATTCACAACAGAAAACAGACTCCTACATTCCTACTTTAAAACTTCTGTTAGTTAGTCAAACGATTGGTTGTTTAGTTAAATTATACATGGTCAAATAATAACAAATTTTCATAAAAAGTTCACCTAATTCTTTAGAAAGATGGAAATATTTTCTAATTTAAGGCTTTCCCCAATACATTTGCCGGAATATAATGTTCTACACACACTGTTTTTTATGTTGAGAAATACTCCCTCCTGTTGTGCGTGTAAAATATTTCAAATTTGTTTGGTTGCATTAGTTTAAACATAAGACGAAATATTATGTTTGTATTTCCCCAAAACAGGTTTACAACGAACTATGCCACTAGTTGTAAATTCTTATTTTTTTTAACTATATGTAGTAGGGTTTATTATTGTGCACTTTTTAAGTATATTGTTACATTTTAAATAAAGTTCAGCGCAAAATAAATTCACTTATACACATTTGTAAAAAGTAATATCATAGGGGTAATTGGATCATAAAATTTGATAGACATGCGTGCCATACCATTTTGACAATGTGTTGAAGCACTTGACACCATTAAAATTTAATTAAAACCGAAAGAGTATTTTTTTATAAATTTATTTACTTGTTTTATATGTTATATTTTGGATATTTTAGGACTTTATGTATGTAAACAAAATTAAACAGTTTGTGATTCTGTGAATTAGTACCTGCACGAAAATTGTATCACAATTGATATTGTCTCAAGTTCCATAAACATTCAGAGACCTTTACCTTTTATATCTTTGGGAGCATCAAAAACAAATACTTAAATCTAAACCTAAAAATAAATTTAAAAAATTAACGGTCTCTATCTGGAATAATTAGGGAAATAAATTAACAATTATTGTAAAAAATTAAGCGTAAAAAAGACATTTGTCGATTTTTACTATTTCTGTGGTTCTTAATTTAGCCATTTTGTTAATTTTAGTATTTAATTCAAGATTTAAAGAGTATAGCAGATTCTAAATGCCAAGGTTATCTGTAAATAACCTTTGTAAATAACAATGACCTTCCATTATATTATTGCGGATAAGTAAAGAAATACACTTATAGCTTGGTTAGTTGTAAAGATAAACGAAATCTTCTAATTATAACGAGTAATAAAGAAGTAAAAAATGTTTTTTTTTTGTGACTGTAAATATATAGAAAGAGTTAACCACTGCAATCAAGTTTCATTTACAGTCAATTACTGGGATACACGATGCCGATGGGACAATAAATGGAAGGTTATGAACCAGCCAACAGAGTCCCAGTGCAACAATTAGGTTTGACTGGGCAAATCGATTTGATTAACCGCAGTCAGATTTGCTCCGTATTTATTGCAGAAGCCAAACTAATTGGTAATAATTTATAACAGTTTAATACAGCAAATGAGACAAAAATAAAAAAAAGATAATATTAAATAAGGATGCGAGCGTCCTGTATGTTGTGTAAGAACTGCCGTATGAGTATATTAACCGAATAATTATTTGATTTATACATGATAAGCCTTCTAAATAGTTTTCTTCAATTTTATTTTAACTTAGAATCAAGAATCAAGAATTTTATTTGTCATGTAACTATACAAGTAGCATTGACAATGGTCTGTTGTTACAAATAAAAAAGGTAAAAATACAGGATAAACATAATTGTTATAAAGAATAGAAATAATATTGTTTTATATTTTTAGATTTAGGTTTGTTAGTATATGTTAGTCTATCACCAGTTTGTAATAAGAGTGTTATGTTTTATAAAGACGTGAATTTTCCATTAAGAACATTTTAACCCAAGGAACAGCCGAAACCTAATTGGGTTATAATCTGTATTGAAGAATTCCATAAATAAACAAGTACAGTAAATATTTTACGTAACGTTTTTATTTGTACTTCACTCAATACAGTCCGCTTTAAGATTACACTAACGCACTTTCCTTGGGATGTATCCTTACAATTAAAAATAAATTATTTAAATTATTTTTGCTATTATTATAAATAACATAATAATATACATCTATTTATTTTTTATCTAAATTCTAAATGACATTTCAAAGTATAAGTAATACTATAAAAAATGCAAGATCGCGTTTGTGATTTATGTTACGATTTCATTTGAAAGCATTTTAATAACAAAATATAATATAGTTTAAAGAATTTCCTTTCAGCTGGTTTAAATAATGTGCTGGGTTTGTGAACTACTGATCAAAGGGTATAATTTAAAAATCCTATTTCCAATAAATTTGTCTAACACTATCCAATCAAGTTTAATTTTAAAAAAAATTGTTTGGATTTGAATTTCTTAACAGTTATAAAAATATAAAAGGACTAAAATTAACAAACTAAAAGAGTTAACGGAACATTTTTGGTGACGCAGTAAGGGATGAATTGCTTTAATGTCCTTATTCAACTATTATTCCATTGGCGAGCTGGGAAATAAATGCATTTTATAAAGCGGAGGAGAAGATTTAAAATAAATATAGTCTACTATTTCAAAGTATTCCGTTTGGTGATTTTTTATTTTATTTTTGTTCTATTTAAGGTATATTGTATTACGACCTTACTATTAAACGAGTGTTTACAAAACTAATGTATTTAGTAAAATCATGTTCACCTTAATACAGTTATGTACACCATTTCATTTTTAAACTTAGTTAGGGTATACTTCCAGATATATGTAAGAGGAAGCATCGCTTCGACAGGTAATCTATAAAGAAATGCATGGATGTAAATCAATTTAAGAAAAAGTATTGAAGTTGATGGTTTCCTTATACGGAATGTTTGAGAAAATGGAACGGTCATAAAAGCGTTATGCAGTGTTGTTTAGTTAAATAAATAATAAATTGTACGAAAACAATTGTAGTTAACTTCGAAGGTAAAAAAGTTAAGTTCGTGTAACCTTTTGGCCAAGGTCTGTTGTCAGAGTTTTGTGTCACACTAGATCCTCTAACATCATCTATGTATGTAGCCGGGACCACGGTTTAACGTGCCTTCCGAAGCACGGTGACAGTCTGAGTTTCAAAAGTGAAATGGCTTTCCCCTCGATTTGTACCCGGGTTTTGGGGTCGTAGGCCAGTACTCAATCCATTCAGCTATGCCCCTAGGCATTACAACCTCGAAACCGGTTGTAACGGAATACGTTTATTTCAACTATTTTAAGACCGGTTTTACTTAACACATAAATACAAGTTTTTCCGCGGATTTCCTTCTTCCGAGGGACTTCGAAACACTTTGCTTCCGACGACAAGTCAGCTATTACTTTAATATTTATAGCCGGCTAAGATGATTTGTATATTTTTTTTCCTCTTTATCTTTTAATACTTTCCGTTACTTCAATAAATATGGCATACTGCAATATATAAGAGCTTTTAAAGTAAAAGGTTCCTGATTTATCTCTCTCCAGGTACAATGATTCAAATATAATGCTTACTTAAATATAATGCACTACTTTCATCGTTTTGAAGATGGTATAAACCGAAATATTTGTTGTATATATAAGAATAATTTTATGTGATTATATATATATGCGCGTGTGTGTGTGTGTGTGTGTGTGTGTGTGTGTGTGTGTGTGTGTGTGTGTGTGTGTGTGTGTGTGTGTGTGTGTGTGTGTGTGTTCAAGTTCAAGTTCAAGTTCAAGCAATTTTATTCATGAAAAACTATTGTTTATTACAAAATCCCATGTGTCACATAGGACACGCGCGGGACAGAAAAATATACATTTTCTTTAATACATTATTTCTTTACTGACAGCTGTACAGTTCTTTTACACTTCTGTCAAATTCTCAGGAACAGTTCATGCATGATGATGACAAATTTCAGAATTTTTTAAAATCACAGACAACGGCCACCACTTTCATTAATCATGCTCCGGTAACAAAATTCACCAGTATAAATATGTTACGCATATTCAATAACTTAAAACAAAAACACTAAACTCTAAAACAAATTCATAACAAGAAATAGACTATATTAGATACAACATTATCAGGCTTCCATAACAATTCATGCAAACTTATAATGCTAGCAAGTGAAAGATGAAATGACTAGATTCATTAAGTAATCAAATATTCAGGCAGAAAACTAAATTAACAACAACAAAATAAACAAAAATATTTTTTTTTTTAATATTGACAACTTCACTCAATATGATACTGCATTGAATATTGCATGGCTTTAGATTTAACTACAGACAGAGTTTTATACTGAATTTCAGTTCCAAAATATTTTACAAAATCATTAAAACATTTAGGGCCAAGACAGCAAAATTGGTGTTTACTCATTTCTTTCCTAAAAAAGCCTTCTTCAATCAATGTATATTGGGCAGATCGTGTCATTCTGTTTACAGGTTTTATTCTAAACAAACTCTTGTATTTATAAATAAACATTATCATACAATAAACATGCAACTGATCAAACGTAAGAATTTTATTCTCTGCAAAAAGGTAAGAAACTCTATCATTTCTTTTTAAATTAAATATTGTACGGAGGGCATTTCTTTGACACACAACTACCGGTTTTAGAACAGTGGAATATGTTCCTCCATAATGTACGATTCCATATCTCAAAACACTCTCAAACCAAGAAATGTACACTTTTTGTAAATACTGACTCTTAACATTATCTCTCAAATGATACAGTGCATAATTTATTGTTCTTAGCTTACTCGATAAGTGATTGACTTGCTGCTCCCATTTCAAGAATTGAAATACAATCCAAGATACTTTACACTTTCTACTACATCTATGTAACTACATGAGCACTTATACAGACAACAATGTTTATGACACAATAACTTGAACTCATTCTTTAATTCCTCTTTCTGTTTGCTGCAATCAAAAAACATCAAACATTTGGACTTTGAACAATTGATTAATAATTTATTAATGATCAGCCAATTTGATATTTTATCTAAATCTCTACTTATTTTTAATTGTAATGATTCTCTATTATAAGCTGAGCAGACTAGAGCAGTGTCATCGGCATAGGCAAATATATCAGAATTCAATCTAAGTTCAAGTAAATGATTAATATAAATCAAAAATACGATAGGGCCCAACACCCCTCCTTGTGGTGTGCCATAGTGCAATTCCAGAACCTCACTCAAAACATTATTAACTTTGACTGCTTGCTTTCTTTCTTTACAAAAAGATTGCAACCACTCCAATGCCTTGTGTGTGTGTGTGTGTGTGTGTGTGTGTGTGTGTGTGTGTGTGTGTGTGTGTGTGTGTGTGTGTGTGTGTGTGTGTGTGTGTGTGTGTAATAAGGAATTAAATAAGAAATCTCTATCATAAACACACCAAGAAACCGCTATAAATAACACATAACACACACATCATAAACCTTTATGGCAATGGTTTATATTGTTCGTAGAAGTATGGTTTATAGGATATTGTCCCGAATATGATGCCAATAAGTTAGCTACATTTGTTCAGCCATGGAAAGTTAAAACAAAATTTCAGGTGCCAAATAAAAAACGTTAGTAAGAAATAATAAAATTGTATACAAAAAAGTTTTCCGTCTGCTTTTCTTATGTGATTGACTCGTTGGCGTAGCGGTCAAGGCGAGGGAAACATGGACTGTGGCAGCGGCCCTTTCGTTGCGGGTCGAATCCAAACCCTGGCATGTCAATTTTATCAGAAGTATCCAACTTGTATTTTAACAGCTCATCTCTTGCTTTGCTGGATACGTTCTAAAGTCCAACATATCTATAGTCTATGTGGATGGCAAAGTAAGGCAAAAAGAGGCTGCCAACCTCTTAAAAAAGATGTTTATCATTGTCAATTATGAACATCACTAATTTGTTTACGACTTATATAAATATTCTGTGACTCACTACATAACTCCGGCCTATATCTTGCTATAAACAAATCCACTATTGAACACAAAATGCTATGAATTTATATACTCTTTCCCAAATTTTGTTTACTAATTATGATTGCTATGGCAGAGTATATTTTTAGAATAAATCAATCTTAAAAAGTTTTGTTTTGCTCTCTTACCTATTACAATTTTCTTAACTAATGCTCTTAACAAATACAAATTAAAACTTTAAAGCGTAAAAGTAAATAATTAATTATTACTACTATTATGATTAACTTTTCATATTAAAATAATCTATAGTGGGATTGAAACGAAATAATCCGTTTTATATATATATCGGTATTTTATATATAATATAGCTCAAGAAAAATATCATACGAATATAATCATCCCTTTCCATGATACATTATATTTGTTGAGTCACAGGACATGTTTTTGTAGTGTTTTATGTTTTTTTTGTCACACTATAAGGTATATTTATGTCATACTACACACACACACACACACACACACACACACACACACACACACACACTCACACACACACACACACACACACACACACACACACACACACACACACACACACACACACACACACACACACACACACACACACACACACACACACACACACACACGTACACACACACACACACACACATATATTTTTCACTGTATACACTTTAGATTGATTTAGTTATACTGCCTCCAAAGAGCGGCCATAAATTATAAAATATATATTAAATGTGCGGCGACAATAAATATCCTAAAAAAGACAAAATTTGTATAAAAACATCAGCAGGAAATATCGCTGACGTAGAACGCATCATGTTGAAAGCCTACTGCTGACATGCCTGCTACTGAGTTTTCGTAATTTGAACGTGCTTTATTGTGAGTTAAATCGTGAAAAAATATAAATTATTTTCCCTGTTTTACGGAAATTGGAATTTTGTTTATCGGGAATCTGATTTGGATATAGAATACAAACACAATTGTAATACTGTTTTTTTATATAAAAACATATAAAGTGTCAAAAAGTCTAAAACGGCTCAATATATTTGTAGTAAAATTAATTAGAATATTATAACTTTACACATCCACTTGGAAGCTAAAATCTGTTTTCTAACAACAAACTGGAACACTTATTTCACAAGATCCCAATGGTGAGATCAGCTGTTTGTTCTGCAGAGCGAACCATTCTCTTAACCAAACTACCAGCAGATTTAATAACTTGTTACAGTTGTTATGAGTCAACATAAACAGTTACAATCATTTTCTAAAGGGTATTCAAGCCATTTAGTGATCTTTAGTTTACGTTTTTTTAGACATGGAAATGGTAAATTTGGACTGTTCGAATAATTTGGATGAATGGACTGTAACTAATTTACATCATATTTGCTAAAACGTAACCAAATATTATTCCGTAAGCCCATTTGGTTCCTAGGCTCAAACTCTAATACATTTCACTTTCAACGGTTTATCGGATTTTAGTTTATTATTTATAGCTGGCTAAGATTACATTTCCCCTCGTTAGCTTCCAACTTTCCTATTATTTAAATAAATTATTGTGTAGTAATAAATACATGCTGACAAAGGGTAAGGTTCTGGTTTGTAACCCAT
Source organism: Allygus modestus (assembly GCA_963675035.1). Taxonomy (NCBI): domain Eukaryota; kingdom Metazoa; phylum Arthropoda; class Insecta; order Hemiptera; family Cicadellidae; genus Allygus; species Allygus modestus. Next base: position 376,095,290 of record OY776112.1, read on the forward strand.
TACATACAATTTAGTCTTTATTCGTAAATACCACTATAATGTATTAATGTTAAACATTTTTAAGTTGTATATTAAAACGTAAATTATGATGCTTAAACATTGGAAAATAATTTTGATATTTACATAAACCGATCAAAATTAAAATAAATATAACATACCTAAATAAAATATTTATATTATGTACAACAGTTTCTTAGTTGGCCATATTAGGAACAGATAAGTATGATAGTTTAAACATATAAATATATTTATACTTCTTAAATAAGTTATCAGTAACATATTACCAAACTTTGTTATGGGCAATAAAGCTGATTTTATTTAGTTCAGTTACACGGGAGGTTTTGCTGACGATTAGATATTGGGGTGTATTGATATCAGTTGAGGAGGGGATGTATGACCTTACGGTTTTCACACTTAAATGCCACCCTAATTACTATAAAAGAGTTATCATAAATAAAACTACCTACGATTTTCGTAAAATCAATTGTTGATCTTATAATTGTCCTTTAGCTATTTAGAGCCTGCATAAATAAATTACATTTACTGAATTTTTTTAAAGAAATACATAAACATTTTATTAGGTTATCGGTATTGAATGAATGTTATAATGTTAGAATAACTGTAGACTATCACTATAATTATTTATGTTTATTATGTTAGACATATTTGTTATTATTGGTTTAATTTATAACAAATCTATAACACGAAATAGTTCTAAAGCTTTATATGTGTTGATGTCATAACCTTAACGACATAAACATCGAGCTCTGAACACAGTATGACGTGAATACACGCACGTAAATTACTGTGTAGTAATGCCTACGGGTTCATGAACAATGGACAATGACCAGTCCACTATAAACCCCGGCTGCTGTCATTATCAGCCACAACATCACACCCGCCACCCGACGACCACTTTAAAATAGCATTTTCATTACTTTATTATTGACAAATTTAGAAAATAGTAACTTAAATCTAACAAAAATGTAAGTAGCGAAAGTTTAGGAAATAAATAGTCCTTTACCCTCTAGCATCGTCAAGCCTTAATTAAATTATTTGTAAATTTACACGAGTAGACTAAGGGTAATATTTAAGATATACATGTAAAATCATGTAAAATTTGTTCTAAGTCAATTCGTTACCGGTATGTCTGCCTGCATATGATTTTAAAATGAATACAGGACATCATAGGAATAACTTGACGTACTGACAAAAAACATACTTCGCACGTGCGTTTATCTATTTTAGGGCTAACATACTATTGAATTTGGCATTTATAGCTTTAAACGTTATAGTTTTACAGTTGAAAAACGGCTGCCATTAAAACCTTGTATTGCTTAGTAACATGAAAACAGCAAATTTGTAAGTACTTGAACTACAGGCAAAAAATGTGAAATTGCAAGCCAAAAGGACGGCATAACGGTTGTAAAGATGATGCAATCTATCAATCAATTGATCAATTGCAATTTTTAAAAGTGAAATAGTGCTAATTATATGTAAATTACCAGAAATTACAAGTATTTCACTTATATACATTGCAATTATTGCTAGGCTCTGTGTTATTGAGTGTTCTTTAAAATATTCATGCCATGTTCTAGCTTTGAATTCCATCTGTTTTTAATCCGAGGTTAAATAGCTAATGTCATTATCAAGATATCAAGATTTATACAATTGAAATGGCCACCATTTTTTACCGTTAAAGGTAGAAACTTCTAAATCAATACCACATTATGCCTAAGCTAGTATAGTAAAAAATACGACTAGGTATCTCAAGTAGTTCTTAAGTTACGCTGAATTTTATTAATAACAACCTACAGGCAAATATATGGGAAACGATGCGATTTACAATAAATAAATACGTAGTTTTTATCTCTTTATGGTGAGTTCTACAAAATCGTGCAATTGTGCCATACTCTTACTCTTGGGGGACACCATGTATAATGATTAATTTGTAGATTTTTTTCAATGTATCATAATTCTATGTAGTACTGAAAAAAAGTTGATACAACCTTTACCTCAACAATATTGAAATAGGGTGAAAATGGCTATAGAGAAAATTGCAGAAACTTAAAATTTTAAATCAAGTTTTTGTTTTATTCTACAGATTTATAATATTTTTCAATTTTACAAATCATTCTGGCCTGTACAACTTTTCAGGTTAAAACAAAACAGAGACTTAATGCTTTATCATGACTACATCGTGCTACCATTCGTAACGATGTTGATGAAAACAAGTAAGTATTTAGATTATTTATACAAAATACAATTTTATTTTAAAGTATAACTATATTAATGGAATACCCTAATATTTAAGCAAATATTAAAAAATCCTTTCAGGACAGGGCGTTTCAAGAGTGACACTGAGCCAGGCCGGTGGCTGGGACTCGGGGGAGCCGGTTGATATCTGGAACCTTATTTCCCACGGCGCCAATGTGAGAGTAGCTGTTTGTTACTCAAGGCGAAACCTATTCTCATCATAACCAAAAGCTTCCCGGATAAGTTTAACTGTTATCAAACTTAATTTCGTTAAACATAACTTCTGAAAGGGTTATTTTTATTAGAGTTAATTATAAAATAATGAAAGTGTTTCCAAAATGTATGTTATGTTTAAGGATGGTTATCTTGTTTTTAATTGAAATGTGTTCAATCTCTAAACTGTTGATTTTTAGGAGACTTGTAAATGGATGGAATGGAGTATTGGTTTATGCTGAGAATAAATTAGTTGCAAGGGCCTGGAAAATTTACCGTTAAACTACATGTTGCTCAGACATAAGAGTTGATGAATGAAAGGAATTCTAAAGTTATAATTGAAGTTTATAAAAACTGTCGCACAAAGGTCTTGGGTTTTCAAAATAATAAGAGCAAACATTTCAAAGTATACCTCTTGGGTATTCCATGAAAACAATATTATTGTATTTCTATCACCTACGGATATATTGTATATATTAACTAAAGTTAAATGCACTTGTTTCTAGTTATTAAACTGGATGAGTTTGTTATTTATTGCCCGGATACATTTGCATCTAATAGTATTATGTGGTCCCAGGGTGCACATGTCGCATGGTTAGGATGCCGTCGGCTGTAGTAGTTAGATCACGTGATTGTGGTTCGAGAGGTCCCATGTTCACACCGCTAGTTACTTTCTTAATTAGTTGCATTGTAAGAAAGATCACTATATTTCTTTATAAGCGTTATTTAAGGACTAAACATTATGTAGAGTATGTTAAATGGGCAATGTTATATTTTCTTATTAACCCTCTTTAAATTCAAATCATTAAATTGCGAATACATTGACATTATTATTATTACGTTATTAAGAAGGGCTAAAACTTATTAAAAAGAATGATTAATTTGCCCAAAGTCATTAAAAAAGGCGACACGAATTAACAAATATACAACAATTACCGCTAAATCTGTCTTAATATCGAAAATTGTAACATTTGTTTAGTTTACAGTGCCCCATATATTACCAAATTTTGAGACCCAGTAAAAAGGCACACGCTGTTCAGCACCTAGAATAATCTTTAAGTACCAGTAAATGGGAATAAGGGAATTCCTCAGCATTTTAAATAAAGATTTATTTAAAAATGTAAAAGGCACAAGTGAGTGGCAATTTATTCCACTACATAACAACAATATTATATAATAAATATATATTACTATTGGATAAGTATTGACTACATTTTAAATAAATGTTTATTAAATACGAAAATGTATTCAAAGCAATTCTTTATTAAAACAGTGAACATAACTATTAATAGGATTATCAGAGCACATTTGATCGAGCCATGAACAATAGATTCTGTGTGTGACGTCTCATCATTGTACTGTGATGCTATCACAATGTCATGTTCTGATTGATGTAATGTGTATATGCTAAAATATGAAATATTAATGTACAATCTATATACAAACTCACTTATCAAATCAATGATAACCGTATATATCAGTTTTGTCCTCTTTTGTTTCGCTAAATACAATATGAATACATGTCCATAAAATGACCATTAAATAATTCTTTTTTAATTTAAGGGATTCAGTAGAAATTAAGCCTTTTATATCCTTCGTAAAATTCTCGGTCGATGTATTTTATATATTAATTGTAAGCTTTGTAGCTATTAATAATGGCATAATATTGTAGCCAGGAAGTTTCAAATATTTTCTTCCCAACTTAACAACTAATGTTATAAATGAGTAATCAACCAAATAACTCCAAACCACCAATCAAACTGTGCCTAATCAGAATATCATCTCTAAAATAACTCCAAACCACAAATCAAGCAGTGCCTAAGCAGAATATCATCTCTAAAATAACTCCAAACCATAAATCAAGCTGTGCCTAACCAGAATATCATCTATAAAATAACTCCAAAACACAAATCAAGCTGTGCCTAGCCAGAATATCATCTCTAAAATAACTCCAAAACACAAATCAAGCTGTGCCTAACCAGAATGTCATCACTAAAATAACTACAAACCACAAATGAAGCTGAGTTCAACCAGAACATCATCTCTAAAATAACTCCAAGCCACAAACCAAGCTGTGCCTACTCAGAATATCATCATTAAAATCATTGTACTTACATTGTTAGACATTTTCAGCGTCATTTATTTTATCACATTATCACTAGCGTGAATTTTTTAAATGCCTATGAATGGACTTTATGACATATACATAATTTAAACTGTTCAGTTAAATTTACCTAAGAAAAAGTATAGACACATACGAAATGGACTTGAACTGTTTAACACAGATCAAAAAGAAATATGATGATAGGAAATGGCAGTAAATAAAATGGTTGAGCATTTTAAATGCCTTTTTTATAGGTCTAAAATTATAAATATACTATTGATCAATACTTTATTTGGTTACCTTTTAAGGTTTTAAGCCTTTAAGTTAAATATTTTCCTTACGCAAACTAACCGCAGGTAACTGATTCTGGGGAACTTTAAGAAATAATGTAATTTATTTCAATGAGGAAAATATTCTCAGAAGTAAATTCAACACAGCGGATGGAAATATTAAAAAAACAGAGAGAAAGGAAACGCTGTAATGAATATTAATCTTCCACTGTGAGGGTTGGGCAAATAACCCTGAAACAATGTTAATACAATTACATTGATCGCCTTCAAATGAATTTCCTTGACGTTTCTGCGTATTGCCTGAATAAAATAACAAAAATTCAATATTTATATATTCAATAATTGAGGTTGTAAGATGATTCAAACTTAGTGCAATTTCAATCATCGCTTTTACCCGTAAATGTTAAGCACGATTCTAACAATTTAAATTGTCCTTTTTGCAATGTTTTATAATACAAAGTTTTGATGTAATTAAAAATTATTCGTTAGTTTATATTAAGTATTGGTAACATATTGCTTCATTGAGGGTTCCTTTTTACTAATATTAATAGTGTCTGAAATTTTTATGTATTATAATTTGACCCATTACCCGTTAAAAAGAGTAAATTAACAATTACTTTGTTCAGACTTCTATGCAATATCTTTAATATATCTTAATGTAATAATTTTAAGTATTAAATATTAAAACGTATAGCATTCATCCTAACTATAAACAATTCTCAATACAAATTAACTCTTACTACTCAGCACAAATACTCCACGACCAATACGTGGCCTAAAGTGTAGGGAATGTTGTTTGCGCAGATTTGTTCTTTACCTATGTATATTTCATGCTGCAAACGTTAAATCTTAAATACGCATATCTTAAAGTAAATTCCTAACAATTTGTTTTGATATTAGTGACAACAAAATTTACCTCTCACTCAAATATTTTTACAAACCCAGTCATACCATATCAAATAGAAGATATGAATTTTAAATTATAAAATATAATGCTAGAACACATATTCAAAACAACGAGATTAATACAAGTTTGTTTTGCCTTATTTTCTAGGATTAAAGGAGATATTGTAAAATGTGGAGGATAGATTAAATATGCAACCATTATTCAGACGGAATCCTCTCAGGTATTTAGAGAATGAGGTAGGATTCAGTGTTAAGCAACATCATTCTTTGGAACATATGTTATTTTTGGTTCATCGTGTGTGTGCATAAGGTACAATTCAACCCCTATATCAGATTTACAAATTGACATATACACTATGCTAACAATCCGTGATGGTGTTATTATTTCATCTATAATAAATAAGAATAATTGTTTAAACTATTCAAATTCAAATACGTGTTGATTTAAAGTTACGGCTATATTGCTAGTTATAAAAAAAATAGGGAATTTAAAAACGCCAAAATTTATATACATAAATGTAAAAAGATTTTCCATTAATTTTAATTTCAATTATTTTATACCTACAATAATCTTAAACATATATTTTATCTTATTGGAACTGATTAAAAAACATTCACCTTTTTGTTGATTTCATGGTATCTACTTCCATAATAAAAATGGTACATTTTAACACTTACACTAAGATAACACGTTATCTAGACCTCGCTGTGGCTGACGTTTCCAGCACATCAGGAACGTTCACACGTGTCAGGGCCTGTCAGTCCTGCGGCGGCTCTGGGAATGATATCAAGCTGGCAGCATCGTGACCAGGATACCTAGTGGCTTTTTTAGGTGTGCAGTGTATAAATAATATAAACACACCCATACAATTCTCATGGTGTGTTTCTTAGAGATTGCAAAATTTATTTGTTTAAGATTAATCATTTTCAAATTGCTTGTAGTATTCTATATTTTTACTTTGACACCAAACGGCAGGATAAGTAACACCTACTACTCTTTGAGACGCTAGGAGGATGTACTCCTGAAACAAGTGTAGTTATTATTCGCCACCAAAATTATACTTAAAAAGTAAATTAATAATTAAATAATATTTGGTTAAGTAATGAGTGACGTGTCTGTGAAAAGAGAAATCTAGAAACAATTTTTTTGTTCATCTTCTTAGTAAAATGTGCAAAAAATATACGTTATAAAAATATTCAGTAGCTATAGAGTATATGAATGGTTAAATAAATAAGGCCACTCACCCCAAAATAAATTTACTGTCAAAATATGGCCACTGTGACTTTGGTAGACAGTTTTATTTTAAGGTTGTGCGATGAGTTTATTCTTTAAATTTACTATTGATTAACGTTTTTAGTTTGTTGTTTTACCTATTAGTTGGAAGAGCCTGGAAAATTTACCGTTAAACTACATGTTGCTCAGACAGAAGAGTTGATGAATGATAGGAACTCTAAAGTTATAATTGAAGTTTAAAAAACTGTCGCACAAAGGTCTTGGGTTTTCAAAATAATAAACGTAAACCTGCCACAATTACCGGATTTTCTATTTAACACGAAACTGCACAGGTTAAACTAGCCATTTATTTTTACATATATTTCATCACACCTGTAATTATATCTTTGACATTCAAAAATACCGTTTCAAATTTCGTGTCATTTTAAAGAGTGAATAGAACGTTATATAAATTAAATAAATAATAGAGTATTAAAATGCACGATTATTAGATACAAGTTTAGAAAACATAGTTTGCATGATAAGTTTACAGTCTTTTTGGAGCTTGTCCATTATATGCAGAACAAGGGAGGGCTTTTAGCATAAATCCTCGTTGTTCTCAAACTAGTTCTAGTATGACACGTTAGAAATATCACACACCTCATGTGCATGCGCATAAACCAATTTACAATATTTTATTTCTTTAAGTAAATCGATACTAAAAATAATTGCAGAGCATTTTATATTTCCAATAGAATAATTTAATACGGAACTTTATTTAAAGTCAGTGTCAATTCTAATAGCTTTTGAATCAAGAAATACTGTTATAAGTAAGATGTGTTTCTTCATTTAACTGGTGATTTTAGACAATCATCATCCAGCTGTCTTATTTAAACACTTATACAAAAAAGACATAATGTGACATCAACTGTTATAGTAAAACCATTGACTATAAATACTGAAGTATACTTCTCATTGCCATTATAAAATATGTCCCTAGTTTTGTGTATGCCAGGATTGAAAGAGGTCGTAGTTTACACCAATCACCAACAGAGTATACTGCTGTCAACTATTACTTATCCTCTCAAGGAGGGGATAATACAAAAGTTGGTGTGTCAGGAAGCAAACATAAGTTGACTATAACTTGCTTTCTGGGGTGGAAATATTTTAAAAGTTAACGTAAATAATACAAATAAATAGTTGACAGCAGCACAATCTGTCGGTGACCTAATCAATCTACTTCAATTTTAAATTCTAGCATACACTAAAAGTGGGACATCTGGACTATATGGATGGGATGTCTCCTTCAGTATTTATAGTCAATGGTAAAACCGTGCATTGATTGCAGTACTAATTATAAACCATCATGTACAATGATCCACGATACCAGGACTAAAGGCAATCGTATTATTTATAAGTAATGTCCAGAAAACTGGTTGTGAAAGTTAAAACGCTGGGATAGTTGTATAACTCTGCACTATTGTTAAAACTGCTAAATCTTTTATAAACAAATACTATTTAGGGTTTTTTATTTAAAAAAGATAAATGGATAGTATTTTAATATTAAACCCATTTTGTTCTTGTTTTCAAAATTGTCTTGACTAAGGTATTAACTGTTCTATCTCTGTACATGTATGAAACCTTATCATAGATTTTAAGTTGATTACGGCACCCACTCACTCCACCAATTCTATAAACAAGGATCTTTATCCTTCACAGGCTTAACATTAATGAACAGAAGCCTGAGTATACTATATTGGATTTTTTTCAATTACCAGAAAATCTGAAAATATCACAAGCACAGCCATTCAAATTTAAACACGAATTAACAAAGTTTCTCATCAAAAGGCAGTCTTATAAAATTACTAACTTTCTTTTCTAAACCTTTTTGTTTAGTATCCAATATCCTTCGTATTTTCGTTACGTTTGGGGGGATAGGGGTATCATTCGCTGCAATCCCTGCACCCTGACTGGCTGGAGGTGGCACTTTCACTAGTTATTAGGAAATTACTTGACCTATTCCCTGTTAAGAGGGGACGTGGGACAATTATATAGGTAAATTCTCTTAATTATTGGTTACAGATTGAAATCATTTTAAATAATGAATTAAAACCTTAAATCAACCGGAGTGTAGTTTCATCGGCGGTGCTTCAACCAAACTCATGTAAAACCATTGCGAGGGTTAAATTTACATATATTTACTAAATTCACTGCAGCACATAAATATTCGTTGCAGGAAGCCTTCAAAATCCGATTGTCAATATATTTGAGAGCTAGCTTCACGATACTCATAAATCGTTCTGCATGTCGGTTTATAGCATCTGTTACGTAATATTACAGCTAAAGTACTCAGTATCAAATATTTTATATTGCGTATAAGCCAAATAGAGTGATTGCTATGAGAAAAAACGAATACTTTACTTTTTAACGAATAAATATTTCTCAGTTTATTAATATTATTGACAATGTTTTATATCAAAGCTGACGATTGAACGGTTTACAGGCTTCTGTAATTTGTATTTAGTGTTATGGATTTAGCAATTTCACGAGCTATTCTTATATACAGCTACTTACCGGAACGAAAACTATCTGAATTGCATATATGTAAATAATAGACACATTTTAGTGTTATTTACTTTTTAAAATATATCTTTTTGGTGTCACAAATGTGATATCATTTTGAAAAAATAAAATAAAATAAAATAAAAATGAAAAAATATTCCCACATGACACAAAATATGACGTTTACAATTGCTGTGTGTTTTATGAGCAGTCGCTAACTTTAATATGATAAGGTGATTTTGTAAATATAAATATTACAAAATATTTACCGATACCAAGGTTATATATTGGTTATAAATAATGAATATCAAGGTTCTAGGAGCTGCAGTAGGGCCAACAGGATGTGTCGTCGCCACAGAAAAACGGGTTTCTACTGAGGTGAAGGACATCGATTCCTCACTGAGAGGTTGTAGCTGCCTTAGAGAAGGTTTATGGTGGGCGCAGTGACACCCGAAAGGTATCGGTAAGCCCATCAAACAAGCGTATGAACCGGTTTTTTTTCTTAACTTAATTTGAGGACTAAGGTATGAGAGAACCTTGATCCGTAGCTATGTAAAGTGATTTGCTTTTAAACCTCTATTCTGAAAAAAGGCTACCTTCAAGTTTTATAAAACTTCACTTTTAATTCATGTGCAGTTGACCAAACACCTTTTCCCAAAATAACGTATATAGCGAGCGAATTATAAGAAAAAAATTATTGAAATAGCAACACAATTTTTATAGTAATAATAAAAATAATTGAATAGAAGAAAAAATACGCTCCATTTTAAGCAACAGGTCAACTATGTACTTTTTTACCTATTATTAAGAGCTTTGTAGTAATTAAAAATTTAAAACATCATTTTATAAAACAATGTTTTGGTTACCTATTTAGTTAATTACAAATTTAAGATTGGTTATATTCACATAAGGTTTTGGAGGTTATTTTATAATATCTTATTGAATTTGGATTAGATTTTAATGTTCTACATCTGGCTAGTTGTTGGTATGTTTTTAAATCATATCACTGTATGCATTGTTGTGTTATTAAAAGAAATCAGATGCGAAAAATCAAATGCATTACATATACATTGACCATTTGATTGTGTTATACAGATTTTAATTTACATTATATTATGGAAGATTTATTAAGGAAGGAAACACTGCTTTGCATTTTAATGTAAGATGAGTTTAGTTTCTTGAATACTCCATGAATGTTGTATCTTGCAGTCCGTATGAAACTAATGGACAATACTCTAAACCACATCGCAAGGTAAGTGCTAATACAGTTGGAGAGTTGATAAACAAGTAAAGTTGACCAGGAACGTTCATTGACTTTGGTTCCGGTCACTGACCTCATTTTTTACTTGGTTTTGATTATTACCAGCTTTAAATAACAAGATTTTTACCCCACAGTTATTTCTTGTTTAGTAAAGTAACTTGCAATTTTCTTTTTTTGCGCACATCAGTATGCTATTCCCATTATTTACAGCAAATATTATGTTTAATGTTTTGGTCTTTCCTCAGCTAAATTTACTCCAAATAGATAACAACTCTGGCTTACGCACAGGCATCTGCCCATGTAGGCCTATTCCTTATATGATGGCTTGAATTTAGTTTTTAACATAAACATTATTATCAGCTGATTTTGTATTTCATTGTAATAACAATGGGATAAATAAACTTTTTTTCATTTGATTTCATTAATTTTTTTTATAGAAAGCATTTTTTTAAGTTTGCTATTAATTTGTATACAGCAAGAATGAATAAGGGGATATATTTTACATTAATCTCATAAACCACTAGTGAAGTTTTGACTGTTATTTTTTAGTATGACTTTTTTCTATTTATTCATACTTAAAACAAGTTTAAAGTCAGTGATAGGAATCAGCAGATTTAGTGACGACACACATGAAATAGAGGAAACAAGTTAGTTTTGACGATAGGCTTACCTATTTAAAGCATTGTTATTCCCAGTAGATATTTTACTCATTAAAACAATTAAATTTATATTTATTAAAAATATAATAATATCATTATTTTATATACTGTATAATAAATATTTTAACGGAATTAACCCCCGAGAGAAAATCATTCGAATTAAGCAATCTGTTTGGTTTATTAATTCATGTATATGATTATAAATTACAGAATCTTGTTCAATCATTCCATAACACCTAGTTTCCGGCTGGATAGAAAATTGCTTGTTAGATAAAAAATTGCAGTAACGAATAAATATAGCCTTTGTTTAAGTTTAATAACAAATATTTCAAATTCACATATTTCAATCTTTTAGATTAAATTGGATATTCTACTACATTTTAAACTACATCAAGATGCCCCCAGGGTCACAGTTGGTAATGTTTTATTAGATAAGGCTTTTTATAAAAGCAGCTACGTAATATGGATAGTTCGTTAGATCAATGTTTGTATTCAGCTGCATCTCATACGCTAGTTTATTACGGCAGGATAAAGATGCGATATAATAGTTCCCCATCATTCCGGTCGGTCAAGCAGAACATTTTGACGATTTCTTAGAATTTGCTGGCACAACATACGTTGTATCGTTAACGCGCTTAATATTTGCACGTTTAAAAGAAGAACAGTGTCGTAATTGTTTAATGTGCAATGAGCAATATTCAAATGAAGCAGTTCTAACCTGGTTACTTCTTAGTGCAAAATTAAAAAGACAGACTATGTAATTGATTGCTGTTTAATATTAAATGACAACTTCGCTAAAATAAGGGATCAACAACCCTCCCCCCTCCTACCGGGTACATATAAACATTACAATAAATAAATAATATAACTATTCCTTTGAGAGTTCCATTAAAATTTAATAATATTATTCATACGAGTATATAAACGGTTTGCGTTATAAAAATAACGTTATAAAATATAATTAAAAAAGAACACTGAAAACAAAGCCCAACTGGCTGACAAATTGCCATATACAGTGTCATATTGTTATAACTGTCACTGGAGTGGAATTTATAGTGGTATGCTCCTGATTATTCCCGAAAATTCGTATTTCCCTATTTTTATTATATATGAGATACTGGGTTTATTATTTCTACTTTTACCGACGTTAACATTCAATTGGTCTTTGTAAAATAAAAATCCTGATATCGGTTTAATTGGAAAGTGTATTGCGGAGTTGATCCACTAAGACATTTTAATTATTGGGATCTTGCTAAAATGTACAAATATTAACAACTAATTGAAATAATGGTTACTTATTGCTACAAAATAGTGAGTGAATTATAACTTTAAACTTCTAAATTTAAACTGTTTTATATCATATTATAACATTTGTTTATAAAATGTTTTATGAATTAATTATTTGTTCATACCTAATAAGAAATTATTAACAAATATTGTTTTGATTTTACTAATATAATACATGATTATTACAAGATGTTTGATTTAAATAAATATAACATTTTAAACCAATATTTTCAAAGCTATATGAATAGAAATGTTATAAAAATTACAAGGTTGTATATAGAATTTCCAAAGATAGTTACAAATAAATTAATGTAGGATATAAAAATTCATGAAAACCGTTATACTACTTGTTTTGTTAATGGATGAAAAATAAAAGTAATATTATAGATAAAGTTCAATCCTGGGCCTAAATATACAATTCATTTATCTTATGTCAACTCCAAACAATAGACGGTGTGTAACTATGTACACAGCAGATGTTGGTAGGTAAAGTATAAATGTCATCGCAGGCTCAGCTGCTGCTCCATCCAAGTATAACTAAGATTGTAATGTACACTGAAGTTTTCTCTACTACTATCCAGTTTAACTGTTTACTGAAAATTCACATTAATTACGGTACAATTTACTCATTGCTTTATTAAAACATATCTATATAGTTCTTGGATATTTTACTCTCTTCAATAACTGTACAAAACTACATTCGTATTATTCAATCATGGGTGCTATTTTTTTAACTATAATAGTAAGCGCTTATAACCCGCTTATATTTTCCTTTATATAACTATTTCTTATATAAAAAATATATTACAAAATATTACAATTTAGAACACTGTATTCAAAGTATTTAACCATTTAATCTAACGATATCAACAAATAGAAAGACCATTAAATCGTTAAAATGACAAAGTAAATTGTAACATATTTGTAAATTATACATATTATAATATCAAAAATGTCATACAACAACATAAATTTAGTTAAAATAAACATTTTATGGGGATTTCAGGCTTATTTTCCTACAACAAGTCTTAGTAAAGTACAAAATAGACAATGTTGTGTTTTTAATTTATTTAAGACTTTAAACAATTATTGAGTTTCGAATTTTCAGTAAACACAGTACGTTGTCTAATGCACAATTAGTATATTTTAAAATCTTCTGAACCCCTTAAAACAAAAGAATGATTAAAAATACTAAGTTACGTATTTTTTAGCGAATTTCTCCTATAGGGAAGAAGCTATTACCGTAGTCGGCATGGTAAGACCTAGGCCCGGGACCACGATAACTTTTCGTTTTGAGGTCAGAAGATGAAGAAAAAAATTGTTTATAGATTTCTCTTTTCACAGACACTTCACTCATTACTTAACCAAATATTATTTTAATTATTAATTTACTTTTAGCGAATTTCCCCTATAGGGAAGAAGCTATTACCGTAGTCGGCATGGTAAGACCTAGGCCCGGGACCATGATAACTTTTCGTTTTGAGGTCCCCAGACACCAAAAACACCATTCGTTCGAAACTGTATATATATGTGTGTGTGTGTGTCCGTGGGTGCGATAACTCTCGTAAAAAAGGATCGATTTTTATGAAATTTGGGACAAACGTGTAACGCAGCATTTATGACTTTAATTTCGAAAACCAGACGGATCGACCTATCCGAAGGGGTATTTTGGGGTGGTTTTGTACCCCAAAAATGGGTTTTTTAAGTTTTTTACATACAATTTTTGAAAAAGTAAAATTTTCTTTTTTTCCCATTGGAATCAGCTTAAAAAGACGCACTATTTGATGTTTTAACCTCTACGTCAATTGGTTACTGAGATATTGAAAGTGCAAAACACAGTACGTTGTCCAATGTTATTCTTATGGAGGATAAGAAAAATTGTATATCTCGCTTATTTATCAACTTATCCTGACGAAACTTGGTATATTGCTTCATTTCATTGTGGTCTATTGATATTTGCACAAAAATCCATTTTTTCCCCGATAGTTCCTGTAGCAGCAAACCTGCATACTCAGCCCCGTGTTATTCTTATGGAGAATAATTAACGTTTTATCTCCTTTAATTATGAACATAAATTAATAGAACTTGGTATGTGGCTTTACCTAGTTGAGTTATATTGATATTTGTATAAAAGCCCATTTTTAGTATTCCTTATTTCAGCAAACCTGCATACTCAGCCGCTATGTTATTCTTATGGGGAATAATTAAAATTACATAAATCGTTTATTTATGAATGTATATTGATGAAACTTGGTATGTGGCTTTATGTGGTATTACGATAAATTAATATGCATCGGAAATTCGTTGAGTATGCAGGTTTGCTGCTACGGGGGTATATTTGTAATTGTTACGTAATTTGGTTGTGCTCTTTGCGATAATGAAAGAATATTCAACATAACAACTAACTTATAAGACGATAAATATAAAATGAAACACTAATATTAAAGTAATACATGCATAAAACACCATTTTTGCACAAAAAAATCTTAAATGTATTGATATTTACATTTAGAAACAATATTTATTCTTAAATCAAATATTCACGAGAAATGTTATACTGAATAATTTGAACTTGTATCTAATATTTTCATAAATTCAAGTAATCAGTTTATTAAAGAACGATTAAAAGTACATAAAAAAAGATATTGAATCTAAGAAGAGGGCTTTCCTTAGCTTAGAAAACATGGAGCTATTGAAGATTTTTTAGCGTAGCAAACGAAAGCGAGTGAATATTTTTTATTTCTCACCACTTTTTCTTTTCCCCTGTAAATGAGGGCTACTTTGCTAATTTTAACTTATTTATATCTCTTAGCAGTTTTCCACTTCCCAGTGGTGAGAATGAAAAAATAAACTCACTTAATATTATATTATATTGCAAATATAGTGTGCGAATGTATAAATATAATCTTTTAAAATATTTTATAAATTTAAAAAAAATATTCTTTCAGGGAACAATTTCCAGGAGCCTATAAAAGCGTGCCGGATATGGTCATGCACTAGCATGCTTGAGTTATTGCATACTGCACTGCAGAAAATAAGCCCGGCTGAAATAATTAACCATGTATTTTGGGAATTTATAGTTGAATTCTGTTTTTAGTTTAAGAAATTAAAGTTTGTTTGCAGCATCATGTTTTGCACTTGCCCGAGGTAGGCTGAGATTGGCTGCTTGATATTATAAATTTTGTTATTTTTATTCAACGCATTAAATCGATCATTAATTTTTGTCATCCTCGGAAATAATTAAATACTGTAGAGTAAAATCGATTGTGCAGTTTGTTGCTAGTGTGTACATTACGAGCCGTTGCCTGCCAATTAGGGCCCGACTAACGGCATGGGAGTCATGGTGGGTATATTAGGGAGAGACTAACGTCACTCTAGCCCTAAAGGTACTGATGCAGAGCTAGTCAACGACGCTACATCGGACCCATCTGTAACCACCCTTTAAACTCATTTCCTTAAGCATTAAGGGATTCTTGGGTTGTAAGGATGTATGAGCCTTAAATCTGTATACACATATTATACAAGAGAGCTTTTTGTATAATAATAAACGACTTTTATAAACCAGCGAATTCAAAGTTATGCTGATAACAGTTGTCAATACTAATATTAAAAGACTTATATTAATTTGTGCTAATGGAAATAAACCACAAATTTTAACCTATTTTAACTAAATATAATTATTTGTCTTCAGGTACGTAAGTAATATCACTCACGTCAGACCTGTGGCTTATTGCTAAGACATTGAGGATGTTATGTTAACAACACCTTATGCACAATGAGCGTAGTCTAAAGATTGCAGCATTGATTTATTGACAAGGTAATTGTATGTAACATATAATCACTGATGTGGTCAAATTTCTTTAGGGTTGTCAGCAAACCTAAGTTCACTATTTTGAATTTTAGTGAAGTGTTTTATATTTTCCTGGGTTAAGGTGCCAGCAAATTCAGGAAGACCATAGTAAATTGAAAGAAATATGATCGCACGGACAACTTCAAGTTTGAGTATTATCGGGCAGGACAAACCTGAGTATTCATCAGTCTCAATTTACAAACAACAGTTTTACAAATGTGCCTCACATGCTCAGAAAAACTAAGCCTGCTGTCCAAACAGACCCCAAGGACCTTTAATAAACTACAAATATACAATGCAAGCCATTTAAGAATACATTCTGACTAGTGTAGTCAGTGGTTAGTAGGCCTCGCACCAAAGAACCTCCAATATGCAGAACCGAGCACTTGTCAGGGTTGAGCTGTATACCATGAGCATCAGACCGCTGCTTCACACTATTCAAATCATTGTTCATGCAAGCCGCTACAATGTGCATTGTATCTGCCAATTGTCATGCCTGTATTGTTTTTCTTGAATAGAAAATTTTCGTTGAGTTTGAGATGAGTTTAGTTCATTGTGGCTGTGTTTAGAGACGCATTGGTGTTGCGAACTACTTTCACATCGAGACTATCAGACAGGTCCGAGGGAGCGTTACTGCCGTCCTAACCAGTGACCATTGGAACCCCGAAACTCTTAACCATCGTAGGCTGAATGTGATAGCAAATCTTGTGAATATTTTCTTACAAGGTCAATTCACATCATAAAATGAACTCACTATTTTTGTTTATTATGTATACCCGATTTTTGAGATTGTGTAAAATATGCAAAATTTAAATCATAGTTTTTTTTATTTATAATAAAACAATTCCCTGATAAGTTCTAGACAATATCATGTTGGCTGTGCAGACGCGTGGACTATGTTTCAGTAGTGTCGTTTATAAATGTTTTGTTGGAAAACTGGTGTCAGATCAAATTAATCCATATCGTTGACTTACAAAGTTTTTTATTTATTTGAATTGCTTTATATTATTGTCATGAACTGAATTTACGTTTAAATAACTGTGTAAATGTCATTGATCATTTGTAAAGAAATATGTTCATTAAATTTGATGGATAACTTATAAAACTCAATAATCGAATGTCAAGCAAGGCATGTTTCATTTCGTTTGTTTGAGGACACATGTTTTAATAAAATTAAATGCAAATTACATCAAAAGTATTTCATTGTATAGTATATTATAGAATAGTATAGTTTGTTCCCAGACGGGGTTTCTGACGCAGTCACTTCTATACATAAAGTAAGACCCACCTTAATTAAAGTAGATGGTGAAGGTTTAATACTACATTATGAAGTTTTATGAATTGTTACAGGATGTATTTTTAATTTGTAAACAACGCACATACAAATAAATTTAGCACGGTTTAGTAATGCTTGCTAAACAATAAACAATATTTTGATCAAAAACATAAAACTACTCATCATTTCATGCCTGTTGGTTGCATCAGTGTTGGTTATTTTGTAATACTAAATTAATTTTCAATGTTACCCTTAATTGGCTTCGCACGAGGGTATATATGCATAAACTATGGGTTGAGTTGGATTCTACGTGTCATGGATCACCAAGTCACACAAAGATTGTCAATATCGGTATCTTGTAAAGTTTAACTTAATTTTCTGTGTTTTAAATAATGTATTAGTTTTTTGGTAGTTTAGGAAGATTCAGCGTATATGTTATTTAGGTCAGTTTCCTTCGGAAAAACCTAAAAAATTTACTCCAAAAAACAACAACTGTAACATTTTAGTTGGTTTATTCCAGAAGACTATGCAGTTTCAGCAACAATGATAAAGGATAGCTAAAAAAAACAAGTTTTAAAACGAATTATTGCGTCGGGTAAAACTGGCTAAAGATCATACAGTTAAATGAGTGAGAGTGTATAACCTAATGATTAAATAAATCTAATTAGGGAAGAAAGTTTTCCATTCGGGGGAGAAGTTAATAACTTAACGTTGGCATATTATCTAAGTACATTACGCCAAGAGCCTTACGGATTAACTCAAAGATCAGGTTAAGATTTTAATGAAGGAAATGTATGTCCCCGATCTTAGCAGAACATGTTCTCTTAAGTATTCGAAGATGTGTAGATCTGTATTTATTTAAAGAAATAAAAATTCATTCATAAATTAAAATTAAACCAATGATATTAACACGTTTTACCTATTATCGATTGAAGATAATACCCTTTCATGATGATATCAAACAAATTATATTCCTTCATGCAATAAATGTAAAAGAAAATTGTTCTAATCTTTACATAAAAAATGCACTACTGGTATTTATATATATAATTAATATATTTAGATAATGTTTAACAAAGTTTTAACCATTACTAAAATTAACTCTTATATTAATAACGATTTAAACAATATGTAATTGTGAAAAAGTATGGTATAACTGCTTGTATTTCGATGGAATCGTTGTTCTACTTTCAGAAATTGCAAACACCTGGACTTTATCTGACATCGTATGCACCTGTATTTTATTGCTTTGTTTTCAATTTATAACACAATTAAACTATTTACTCGATATACCTGTAATATATGACTATAATATGCAACAGTTGTTTGCTATTTTCCTCAACAAACGACTTTACAAACAAATATCCAATGATGATTAATAAGGTTACTATAGGTATCAGACACTGACATATAGCTTCTTCCAATAAACTGCCTAGTAATTAGTATAATAGTGTTTCAGTGTGATTGCTATAACAGTACACTTTATTTATTAGTCAGCTTTATACCTTTCAGTTGCTTCGTAAATTATAACAAGAATTATAAATATCAATGCTTATTAACAGAATGTATAAGCAATTATCTTATATATACCCAAAAGGTAACCTATCTACAATGTTTTATAACAAATTACATATAATTTCATAACGTATAATCGAGACTTTAATTTAGTTCATCCAGGACCATTCACTATATAGAGTAGTTTTAAAGAGGGGTCCTCTCTTGATCCTTGCCTGGGATAATTTGTCTCAATATTTTAATTTATTCCATTCATAGATAATAGCTGAAATTATATTAAGTTTTCATACAAATTACAGTATATACATAAATATGAGGAAAATGTTATATAAAAATTTTTTCATGATAATACAACTAATCAATGTTAACAAGAATATTTTTAACTGTAATTTCTCTGAAAATCTAGTTTTAGTATGATAATAATTTACAATAGCTACCTTTGTTTGCTTTATACACAATTTGTTATGGACATACTTCTATATTTTAATGAAATAAAACTGTTCTTCGGAAACCCAAAAGTACGAATTAATGAAAGATGATTTTCTTTTATTTATAATTTAAATGTTCACAGAATTCCGTGTCTCACAGATTTGTTATAGCCTAAAGCTATGCACTACTAATTTTTATTCTCTATTTGTATATTGACAAACATACAGATGGACTAAAGTCACGGCAAAAACTACTAAAATAATGAATAAAATACAAAAATATTTTAAGAAAAACTAAGACATGAAGATGTTAAAATTGTGACGAAAAGAAAACTATATCTATCTACTTAGTGTATGAAGTTGAAATCAATCAAATATCATATTTAGTTTAAGTATTATAGTTTAACTTTAGTTAGTAACTATTCAAAATGCATATTTTATTAATTAAAACACTCTAATAACTTACTTCCGGTGAAGAAAAAGTTTTAATATGTAGCGGCCACGAGAGGTAGTAACTTTTCGGATAAATGCATAAAACATGAAACCCCAGAGGAATCTGGAATGCGAGATTTGTTTTTGCAGGAGATCATAAGGTGGGTGTTGGGGAATTTTAGACATTATACTTTACCATGGATAAGTACATATTAGAAACATTGTCTATATTATACTTAAAGAGGAAATTTTTCTTATAAATTTTGGTTATGTTTGATAAATATTTTAAAAGCTTAAAGAAAAACGCAAATGGATAAATATTCTCATAAAGTTTAACAGAATCTGATTAACTCAATTTCAATTTTAGATAGTCCGAACTTTGCATAAGTTCTTGGCTTCCATAAACTGATATTAAAATACAACCGAACTCTTAATCTGTATTATGTATTCATTGTAAGAGACTTTAAATTTTCCTGAAATCATTTCCCTTACAATTTCTAACCAAACTAATGAATCCTTCCTTCCTCGGACATTAAACCTTTCTAAGAACAAATTCCTTTCTCATACAATAGAGCCAGTAAACCTATCCCTTTTGACCCTGAACCCTATCACCATGAGATCCATCCACATTGCACAGTACCCGTGAGAAATGCTGATACAATACTAACTCCAACTAAAGACCTCCCCATATCATATTGCCAATAGCCTTCTTGCTCTCCATGAAAAATTATACTTAGACAGCCAATGACAACGATCCACAGCTTTGGGGTGGAAGGGGCTTGAAGAAAATTAATTTAGTCTGCCAACATCATCCTAGAACTATGTATTAGAAGGTTTCAGTGACTAGTAGTGCGGGAGTGATGGCCTTTTGCCAAAAATGGGCAATTCGAATTTAAGTGAAGTGAAAAATCTGGAGAAACCCAAAGATACAAGTAACTCTTCTAACTTTATTTAAACACATTCTCTAACAAGTAACTGGTGAATTTAGTAATAACATTATGTTTTCAACCTTTTAAATTAATTACATGATTTAGCTCAATGCAGAAAATATGAAACAACTCTTAGATTTGCATTTAATTTTATACAGTTTGGTCAAGTAATATTAAAATCACAGAAGTGTAATACAATTTATAATTATAAGAATAATGTTTCAAAAGCAACCATTCATTAATTTGCATTTAATTAGACAGTTTACTTTACAGATGAATTCAAATTTTGTTCATATGTATACAAAATTATTGTAATAGTTAATTCATTGATAAAGGAAAGATATTTTAATGTACTAATACCAATAAAATAATCTCTGAAAACATTCACAGGAGTTCATAATTACCAAATTATTGTAAATTTATATTTTTATTTATATTATACTTGTTATTTATCAGAAACATAGCATTAAATTATTTCTGATCCTAAACTCTCCAATCAAGTGATTAGTAGTAAACTCTCACTATTGCCAAGTGCTCTCAATGTTATAATTTACTTTAAGTATTATTTTTTGTACAACCTAAGCGGAATATCTTAAATGGTGGAGGCACCGGGTACACCACTATTAATAACACTCTGTTGTATTTCTCACGTTATACAAATTGTATTAACATTTATCAGAAGACAAGTACTCACGGCTGTATTATTAATTTTAAAACTACATAGTTTAGTCTGTCGTTTCAGATGTCTAGTATGCTTTTCCAGTTAGAAACTCCAACGAAATAACACTCTCTTGCTTAGAACTAAAACACACGTACTCTATTTATTGTTTTTATTGTAATGAGTTTCTAACTTTACAGTTTAACAAAATATCTTATTGAAAATACGAATGAGTTTAACCGAAAAGTGTTTTTACTACGAAGAATACACGTTCAACCTAGTATTAGTTTCGTGGTGTATAAAACTGTATTCCTTTCACGATGAAACGATGCAACTGAAACACACACACAGACCTCTTCTTATGAAAATGTTTCATAAATTATTTTATATCTCCAAGGGGTCGGATCAGAATTTATATTATAACATGAAATGAAAACCCTATTAAATATTTATATAAATGGAATTGCTCACTGCCATGTAAAAGGAAATGTAATATTTATAACTTGTATAGTTTGACAAAATTAGATATACTAGCTCAAATCCGTGTAAAGTTGTTTCAATTGTTGTCTGATTATAATAGTGTTTCTTTCCATTTCAGTAGTTGGTGATCTCAGCTAATAACATTTGTTAATACCGTAAAGCAGCGTTTTGTTATATGAACAGCTGTTGTAGAATGAAATTGAATTCAAATTGATTTAAATGTATTCTTATGAAAAAAAATAAATTTTAAGTCATCATGGGTCTTTCAAAAGTTATGTAAATATTTAAAATTTAAAACTAACATTTGTAGCTATGGACTGAGTACATTTATTTCCTTCCTCATTTGTCAATATCAGCATCAGTTAAAAATAACGAATTATTTGTGGACTCAAAAATCACCATACCATATGATTTATATATAGATTTGGTTTAGTTAAACATGCCTTCTTTCGAATTTTTATACTTCACAGGCTTGCTTGAACCAAAACCTTAGTTATAGTTTATATTTATTTATGTGTGGTTTATTAAAGGTCGATGGGAAATATATTCAATATTTTCTTCCATTGGTAGCATAATTCTTTTTTAAGTTTCTGTTAAAATGCACCTTAACGTTAATGTTATTTCATCCCACATATCGTACAAAGCATTAAGCGTAAAATACGTTGCTTGAGCAGCTAAACTGTCATAGCAATTAAACAAAATAAAAATAAAATACATGTATGAAAATGTGTACGAGATCCTAGTGAATCACAAGCTTAAATTTAACTTTAAGTATTCAAATCGTTGAAGGATATTTAAGGTAGGTCAGTGTTTTGATATCGAGAATTTTATAAAATATCACTAAATATGTAGCTTAGATAAATAGTTAATAGTTACCCTTTTCTAAATACGATGAACTTTACTTTTAAAAAACTCCATAAATGTTTACTTGTGTTATGAATTCCCCAAGTAGCAATTAATATTAATATTCAATATTTAATATAACGTAGAGTTAAACTTCATTTGTTACAAATTAGTTGCAATGCCAGTTGGTTGATACTGATGTATTTAACCGTGACGCAATCTAAAAACTAATTCATCAATGCACCAATCAAGGTCTGGTTAATGCAAGGTTTATCTTAGCTTAATCTGATTTCTGTGGGTTTATCAAAGTTTATTGAATCTATACCAATCAGAGCAAAAACTGGTCAGTGAACATGTTAAAACTATATTAGTATTATTCAACATATCCAACGTGATATATTGCGTTTAGGTCTTATCAAAATTATTGACTACTATAATTCAAATATTTTATGTTGCAAGCCACCTAATCACTTTAGTATATTAAATGGTTTAAATACCTGTACTGTATAAGTGATCCATCCTAAGATCCATCGTTAAAGGATTACTGCAGCTGCGAATGTTCTAATATAATTGATTCTTCTTCAGGCAATGTGTCAAGACTGATTCTCGTTAATGTGAATACGTCAGTTTTGAAAATCCGTTGGAAGACACAAGACAAACACAAGAATACACGGACGAACGGACATTGAACAACAAATTTACATACATATTTAGTCAAAACTGGTAGAATTTTTGCTAGAGCGGCAGTGGAGTGACATGTGGAGGGCTCTTCTAGAGATAATACAAATCGTTTTTATTTTTCTAGCAATTTGTTTGGCATTTACATCTTGGTGTTGTTATCCTTATTTATTACGTATTACGGAGTTGCATTGTTGTAAACTTTATTTGTTAATGTTTTTATCTTTTTTTCATATTATATACTGAATTATAAGCACTTTGGAAGATTATATATTAAAGAAATATTTTACAGTAAATTTAAGACTATACTAATGTAAACTTGGTTTAATTACCTCTATTGTCATTAAGTCATTATTCAAAGTAAACGTTTACCATAAGTATTAATCACATCAATGAAGAAGAATCTTTAAAAATATTAAATCTCTAAATATCGTTAAGTGCCAAATTACACATACATAAGGTATATAAAACTATACTCACTTGTTATCACGAAAATCAACAGCAAGCTTTCAAACTCTAAGCATCATAACGATGCGAACGATATTAATACAAGTTATATTGTTAAAAACAAGGATGTTAAACTAAATATATATTTTAGTAGACATTAGGGAATATCCGTTGCCAATGGTACACTATAACAGGATATATCAGTCTCAAAGTAAAGAGGTGATAAAAAAAGAGTGGTGCAAGAGGATTCCGGAGTATTCTTTATCAAAACTCTCTTGAGGGTGGACAACGTTTGTCTTCCGTCTTGTCATAAAATCCCAGTATAAAGTTTATACTACCACCGCATGTGGTTCTTTCTGTTTAAAGAAAGAAGTTAGGAAACAATTTTAGATTGTTTTCTAAATTTGTATTAGAAAAACTGTATTTGAAATTTAAAACTGTTCATAGGAAGACACATTGTTTCTGAATAAAAAACGGTACATTTACCGTTATGATGGTTGTAATTTAAATTTATCATTATAAACTTAAGAATAAAGAATATAGTTATTGTTTTGTAGTGGATCAATTTGCTGTTAAATTTAATAATTAAAAAAATAGCTGTTCCATCAATGCGCTTCGCACGATTTTAAGGATACTAAATAAGTTGATTAGCATTGATTTCCTTGACCTAATATGACAAATAAAATACAAAATAAAAACAATTTCAAGCACAAATTATGAAGTGTGAACAAACGGCATAGTATTTATATAGAATATGTCCTACTTGAATACAGTTTGTTTATCCTACTACTCTTAAATACTTAGTAGTAAAATGCGTTTTTTTTTGTGAATTTGTCTATGATATTTGGAAAACTAGTTCAGTGTTCAAAATATACTGCAAATAATACAAATATAATCAAAAACAGTCAGATATAAACCGTTTAATACGTAATGGTGGTAAATGAGAACGATCCCAGTAAATGGGTCCAAGATGATCCAATCATCCTCCACCCTCCAATCATTGACCGCTATCAGGTTAACAGCCACCGATCAGACTGGGAGGACATCTGTGTGTATTTATCTTCGAAAACTAACCAAATTAGTTTTAAAACAGTACAAAAAGACCAAAACCAGTTTTGGCACAAGTTTGGCACGAACGTATAAAGCAACATTCATTACTTCAAGTTCGAAAACCAGAAAGATCGGACCATTGGAAGGGGTTTTATGGGGGTTTTAAATTATCAAAAATCTTCTTTTTTTTATTTTTTACCCTAAAAATTTGTACACGCTCAATTTTGGTTTTGACTATTTTACAGAGTTTAAAAAACAAATAGTATATTATTTTAAATTATTAACCTAGGTTAAGTTGTTGCCGTGAAAATCAAAAAAAGTGTTCATAAAATCTTATATGATAATCTTATGGGAAAAAGGTTTTTAGCTTTTCCACAGCTAATTTTACTATAAACTTCACACTTGCTTTTACCAATCGGTTCAGCTCTAAAAAAAAAATCATTTTGGTGTTTAAATTGTGATTCTACGTCCATCGTTGCAGAAATATTCAAAGTGCTAAACGCAGAACGTTGTCCAATGTTATCCTTATGAAGATTAAATAAAATTTGATATCTCGATTATTTATGAATGTATATTGATGAAACTTGGCACATTGCTCGAACTGGTTGTGGTATATTAATATCCACATAAAATACCCCTATAGCAGCAAACCTGCATACACATACGTATATTTTGTTATTTCATGTTATTCTTATGTTATCCCATGTTATTTTTAAGGGGAATAAACACAATTCTATATTTCCCTTATTTCTGAATATAATTTGATGAAACCTAGTATGTGCCTTCATGTGGCTATGTTATATTTATATTGATATTTCCACACAAACATGTTTTTGTCAATTGTCCACAAAGCAGCAAACCTGCATACTCAGCCCTAATGTTATTCTTATGGACAATAAGTAAAGTTGTATATCTCGCTTGATTTTGAACATAGACGAATAAAACTTGGTACGTAGCTTCACCTGGTTGATTTTTATTGATAATTGCATAAAAACACATTATATATTTCTTGTTGCAGCAAACCTGCATACTCAGCCCTAATTTTATTCTTATGGAGAATAAATAAATTGCTATATCACTTATTTATAAATGTATTTTTATGAAACTTGGTAAATGACTACATTTGGTAGTGAAAATCATATACATGCATTAAAAATTCGATTAGCATGCAGGTTTGCTGTGACGGGGGTATTTTAACTTGTTTTGTTAGTGATATGTAAACTGTATTTAAAGTGTATGGTTTTATAATAAAACATGTTTTGGAACATTTATTATTCTGTAGTTTCTGAACTAAAGTTTTTCCGGACATGCGGGTGGTGTTATTTTGTTGGAAACCTGAAAATATACAATTTACTAAATTATAATGCAGATCATGAGAGCAGTTTTTTATGAACTTTGGATTTTTAGCCTTAAAAAGACAAAATTAAAAAAATTAACAAAGCTCCTTGAGATATTATGGATAAGTACATACATACCAAATTTCATAAATTACGGACCACTGGTGTCACCCCTACACCACCACTCTGTACATATCCAAACAGACACACACATAAACAGGCAGACATCACTCCGAAACCAACCTTATAGGTTCAGGGAGCTCCAAAATAAATATTTCTAAAACCAACTCAAAATATAAAATGTTGGCAAAAACAATACATTTTCCATATATTATTTATATGGGATTAGAGTAAAAATCAACTCAAATACCATAAAAATTGCCTCAAAGAAATAGCAGCTGTAATATATATATATATATATATATATATATATATATATATATATATATATACATATATATATATATATATATATAAAAAATTATGGTATTAATTTAGTTTACAACATATTCCGTGTAAATAACTTAACAATTTGTTTCATTCATTACAGAAATTGAATCCCTTTTTCCAAGCAGTTTTACGTGTGTTGTATACTTTTTTATGTTATTATTACAATTAAATTGGTAACGCTTATATATTATATGTGGTACGATACGAAATTTTATAAAAGTCCTAAATGTTTTAAAACGCCTATGGCATCATACACGTAATTCGACAGCAGTACGAAAATACGTTGCTCAATGCAGTCCATAGTAAATTATGATAAGCTTAGTACATTTTTATAAGTAAAATACGCACTCTTTTTTTAATTTTCCTAAAAATATCCTATTCTTAAGGGATAGGAGGATAATAAAGGATACCAACCGGGCTTTAAAGAGGATCTGTATTAGCAGCACCATGCCTGATCTCATTATCTGAACCTAGAGACCGCCTCTTAACTCATATTATATTATGTGTTTTATAAATGATCAATTTTAAACTTTTAAGAGTATAACGCTTATCCTAAGTAATATTTTAACCATTTAAAGTATAACTTGTTAATATGAAAAAAATATCTCTATTTATTACCACCAACAAAATTGATTTAAATGTAATGTGATTTTTTATGTTAAACTGCGTTGATTGCATTGAATTAGTACAGAAACTAAAGCTTAGCCACAAAAAATCTAGGGCTGCAAAATTATTACCTATTACTGTTTATATAAATTATATAATTAACCATACATTAATCTTGGCCGCTCAACATTTTAAAATTGTTGTGAAAGAGTTGTGAAAGAATTGTTGTCTGTCTTTGCTTATATTTTTCACATAATTTATTAAATAACATAGCTTACAATATTAGTTAGTAAAACGTAACCAGTATAATAATATACTGCAGAAATTCCTACTGGTAAAATAAAACCATTTATACTGGAATTTATACTGGATTGTAAAACCATTCTAGAGAAGTGCGGTGAGGTTATTAATTGCCGAATCCGAAATATAACTTCTTTAGTTATACCACGCTGTTATAGTTATATTGAGTTATATTAAGCGTCCTACAAATTAAACTAAAAGTTTATATACTTTTATACTTTTTTTATATACATTATGAAGAAAATTGCATTACATGCCTTTTTGATACTAAATATTGTGCCCTGATAATAATATTTCACTCATTAAAAAAACCTGTTCATGTTATGAGAATTACTGATATAGAAATATAGTAATATACATTAAATCATCTATCTTTTTTAGTTAGGTGGTCGGCATATCAGTTTTATGGACTCTTTACTTACAACACAAAGTTGTAGACTACTTGCACCAAAAAAATATTTTATTTATGTAAACAATTATTATACAATTTATAACATTTTACATAGTGGGTTTTGTAATAATTTAAACTTTTACTGAATTTTGGCTTAATCTACTTCAAAAACCAGATTGTTGCAACGATAAACTAACAAAAAAACAAGCACAACAACTTCCAATCAATAATATTCAATAAAATAAATGATTTTATTTGCCGCACTAAAATCGCGGCAAATAAAGTTAAAATACATAACCTACAAACCACTAATCTTCTTGCTTTACTGAATCGTTTAGTGTTAACTCCACGGAACAATATTTATAGGCACAATTATGTTTTTATACTTGTTTATAAACTGTAAAATAGAGCCAAACTATGCTAAATATAGCAACGTGTAAAGCATACCTCTTTCTTATTTAGATTTTTTTGTTTTGTTTGATTTAATACCAATTAATGTTTTTTTATGACGCATTTGCACTTCCATTACAGTAATAGCGTTTTTTGTCTATTATAAAATACCGTTACAATATATTATAAATTCATCTATAGCTTTCCTCTGACCCAGTGGAAAACATTCTTATTTACGAACTATTGTTAGGAAATCTTAAAAAGTTGTCTTAAATGCATATTTGTAAACTTTTATCTGACTTTGCATATAAGTGTATCACTGTACTGATTCTGTGGAATAGATAATTCGTAGACGGTGAATGGTTACTGAGTAAAAATATAGACTAAAATAGACAAATTACTTTTATTGTTCGAGCCAACATGAGCAATTTTAAAATATGGAGGAGGTTTTAAAACAGGAACAAAAGTGAATTGATACAGACTTAGTAAATAGCAACATATATACCATTGGATACGACCCAAACCTTGAGAAGACAACTGATTATATAATAACAACTGATTATATAATAACAACTGATTATATAATTTCTGAGTCCTAGTTTTGCTCAATATGTCAGAGTAAGAACAGTATAGTAAAAGCAATTTGATTTATTTGGTGTTAACTACAGCTCATCAATCTCATTAACTACAAGATGGGTGGACTCACCACATCAATGAGACCACGAGATTCGTTCTCGTCAGTCAACCACTCCCACCACCATACATGATTACATGATTCATGACTATGTTACAGTAAATTTAATTAATGGCACGATTAATATTAATTAGCTCTCTGAACAAGTTCTTTAATAAATCATATATCTTTTCATTAGCTGTAACCTGATAATACTATTTCTACGGCAACTACATTACTTGTGAGTAACCAGCAAGTTTATCTGTTGGTCAAACCTTTTAAACCTGCTCGCCATCATGAGGACGATAGGCCTACAAAATGAGTCTTGTTCTGTTTATATATTGTATCCATGATATCATCTTAGAATGAAAAATAGCCTATATAAAATGACCTAATCAGTCATTACATAGTGATACATAGGGTATATTTTGTTTTGAACGGATGTTTACCCAATGTACATAGATTGAATTAAAGTTGTTAGTGACAAAGGGGGGGGGGATAATATATATATATATATATATATATATATCAAACTATTATACAATCGCAAAATTCATTTTGGTGTAAATTGACAATTTAGGTTACCAATGAATTTATCCTGAAATCATTATCACTTGAATGATCCTGTGTTTGACATAACGCTATATAATAAATGTATGACAGTTAATCCTGTGCTAAGCAAGGTAGATTGCACCTTAAACGTATATATTCGGTCGTAAAGTTGATCAGCCCATTTGATCTGAAATCTATGTTACAAACACATGCTAATCATAAGCAATAACACTCGCGCACGTGAACTATAAAAGGTGTCTCACGGATGATGTCAGAAACAGATTGCATACGAACCACTTGACCCAGTAGGATTGAAAACAATTATTTATAGCTGAAACAATTCCAATAAATAACGCACAATAAGAGTAGGGAGGTTTAGCCAATCCCATGGGTGGCGGGTGAGGTGGGTGGCCCCCTCCCCAACCCGAGATATTTTTTTGCGATTTTTGTGTTGCTAATTACCGTTAATTAATGCGATTTACCGTTAGTTCATGCCAACTACACTATTTAATATGCATAAATCACTGTAATTAGAGCAATTGCGCATAATATGCATCCCCCCACCCCAAGATTTAGTCTCCGACATCTCCCTCCACCTCCCTCGACCGACAACACACACATTGACCATGACAGTGATTGATGATAATGATATACCGACAAAGGAGCCACCCTAACATTCCCAGACATGGAGATGGTTCTATTATCATGCCATTAAGTTAACAAAAGACACTTATCAGAATTCCATTATATTAGTGTTGATTTACGACACCCCTGCGTTGCAGATTGTGTCCGACTGTGTTTAGACATGACAGTGATTGACGATAATGATATTGGGGTTGGTTTTATTGCACAACGGAGGGTCTCAATAGTCACAACGTAGAACATTCTACACTGCTCCATACAATATCTTAAACACTTTCAGTGTTATTTTGAAACTCAAACTGTCTTGATGTACTGTTTTTTGCGTGTAAGTTGAAATTTACTATACAATGGATGATGCAAGAAGAGTAATCAATGCGTCAGTAGACAAGATACGTTATTTTAAACGCATTATATTACGTGAAAGGTTAGCAACCAAGTTGGCGTTATATAGAGCGAGAGACGCAATTTATTGTGAGTATTATTGTTAAATGTGTTTTAGTGATGTTTTATGCTTTTCAAATAGGTGAAATATATGTTTTTTCGAGTGTCGATAGATACTAGTCAAGAGCTCTGTTACTACGTCAAAGTATCCATCTTCAACAGAGAAATTCTTTTGAATGGAAAAGAAGTCCGCTTAAAGATAGAGACTGATTGCTTTAAAGGGTGAAAAAACAAGTGTGAAAAAAATTAAAATTGTATTAGTAAAGAAAAAAAACACTTTAGATGTAATAAATAGAGGGGTTGTGAATTACTTTAATATTATATTAATATAAAAAGCTATAATATTGTGGTAATATTAAATAATAATTAACATGCTTTAAAACCTCAATATTGATACTTTAATTCTTTTCTCTTAGGGCAGTGGTTTTTCTTATTTTGTTTCGTTTGACATGTATTAGTTATATACCCGATCTGTGAGGTTTTATAAAAATATGCAAAATGTAAATTACAGTTTTTTATATATAAGAAGACAGTTACCTGTTAAGTTGCAGACGATATCTAGTTGGCTGTGCAGACGCGTAGGCCTTATTTTAAATACTGAATGTTCGAATTATTCGTTGGAAAACTGCTGTCCGATCGAGTTAAATCCGCCTTGTTGAAATAGTAAGTATTTATTTAATTAAATTGCTTATATATTTGTCATGAATTGAAGTTATGTTGAGATAAGTATGTAGATGTGACTGTTTATTTGTAAAGTAATATTTTACATTAACTGTTGTATATAACTTGTACAACTTAAAATCAAATGTAATGTAAAGTCTGTTTCATTTTGTTTGTTCAAGAGCACATAATTTAATAATTTAATTTCAAATGAGATTAAATATAAAATGATTTAAAATATTGTAATTAATTCGTCTGGAACTATTGTTTTATTGCAGACGAGGTTTCACGGATATACCTGAATTGTCGGATGCAGTCACTTCCACAGTACAGTAAGAAGCACCTTATTTTTATTTAATTGGTGAAGGAATTGAATTTCAAATGATAAATAGGACTATTTGATTTTATAAAATGTCTTATGTGAAATAAAAGTGTTTAGTTCAACTGCCAGACTATATTTAATTTGTATGCCTCTGGGTTAAATCACTGTTGGTATTTAATTACTAAATTAATTTTAATGTTGCCCTTAATTGGCAAAACGATGGTATAGTTAACATATAAATCAATAATAAATTGAAATTACTCAGTACATAAATATTTACTATGCATAATTCGAAGATTGGTTCAGAATACTGTTTTCAGTGAATGTCCGGTATTTCCGTTGATGGAAATCAAGTTCTTAGAAGATAATTGTTAAACTACGGCTTATCTTCATTAATATAAATGAGAACATGAAAGATGTATTTTTGACTTTTGTTGAGTGACAAACTGTAATAAATAGTTTTTTTGTTTGAGTAATGTAAAACTATATTGAGTATTATATATGAAAACATGATTTAACATTCTTTTGAATACTAATAAATATATTTATGTCTCCTCCCTCTCATATATGTTTATACTTATGTGTAGGCTAAATAATAATACTTTTAATAGTTTATTAGTTTAATGGTTCAAGGAATTTGCATAATGTTTACGGATTGTAACTAATAACGCACAACGACTTTGCAGCATGACAAATGAATATTTGTCAACAGGTACTTTTCCAAATTACTTAAAACTTGGTGTCGATTCACCACTTCATAAAAAGGGTGGTACACTAGATTGTTCGCATTGCAGGTCAATCTCAATCATCTATAATTTTTCAAAAGTGTGTGAAAAACAATTGTTTCCATAGGCTGTTGAATTTACTTGATAATTACTGGTTGTTGTTCAACAATTCGGATTTGTCAATGCGAAAGTACGACTGATACTATGTTTCCTGTTGTTCAAAATGTTGTCGATGCGCTGGACTTGGGTGACTTTTTCTCTGGCTTATTCTTTGATCTCATTAAAGCCTTCGACCTCGTAGGCCATTCTGCTTAACAAAATGTACAACATGGGTATCCAAGGTAAAGCTCATGAATGATTTCGATCGTATCTCACAGGCAGTGTTCAGTGTGTCAAATTTACTTTTATAGATCAATTAAGAACCAAATGTAGCAGGTTTTCAAAAAAGGAGATCGTTAAATAGAGTGTGCCACAAGGATCACTTCTCGGACCTATACTAGTTTTTGATTTTTGTCAATGAGCTTCATCAGAGTGTTAATAGTTCAAAGGTTTGTCTTAATGCAGACGACACTTCCCTCACATTTTCTAACCCTTCCATAGATTGTTTAAACTTTGAGACATTATACAGGGGAATTGATTCCTTGATTTGGTAGAACGAAACCAACTCAAAGCAAATATCCCAAAGACCACTCTTATTAAGTTTTGTATTAGGAAATGTCCAAATGATAGTTTACTAAGTATTTGCCTTGGTGATGAGCCAGTCTTCTCAACGAGTTCCATATGATATATTGGTATAATTATAGATTCTAACTTAACATTTGACTTGCACATTGATCACGTGTGCAAGAACTTGAGTCAGGGTATTTTTGTGCTTCGAAATTTGTCTTGTTTTGCCTCTGATGAGAATCTTATTGCGGTTTACTATGGGATCATACACCCGTATATGTCTTATGGAGTTAGACATAGTCAATGGAGGTAGTGTGTGAGTGTGGTTTATTGTCCGTTGTGTTGTATGTAGTTGGGATTTGGGGTTGTGAAAGCAGTAAAACAAAGCTAGTATTTATATTGCATAAAAGTGCCCTGGGGACAATCTTTCAGATACCAGGGCAGAACTGATGTACAGACTGATTCGGGTCTAATAAATTCTTCCAGGTTCTTCCATTTATATCCTTGAAGTTTTGTCTTTTCTTCACAAAACTTCTTCATCTTTCAAAATTTGTTTCTTATTCATCGTTATAGTACCAGAAGTAAACCTAGACACATAATCAGTATACCATAACACTCCACCTAATTTTTCCAAAAACATTTTAAATACTCCGCGGTGAAATTATACAATACTCTGTCCCTGAACGTAAAGGTAGAACAAGACTTTAATAGGTTTAGAAGGCAAATAAAAAGCTTACTAATTGAAAAGGCTTTTTATAGTGTGGAAGGTTTTGTAGTTGATAGAAAAATGCATTAATTTGTTGTATAAGATAGACTAATTAGTTTGTATATACCTATTACCTATTGTAACAAAATATTTTGTTTTATGATTTGTAACCATAACTTGGCGTATGCATTGTAATATTTGTCAACATCCTAAATAAAGAACTTGAACTTGAACCTAACGCTTTAATAAATAAATATCAAAGGTGAAAAAGTATAACGTTATTTATAAGAGGTACCGTTACCTATCTTGTGGCAGTACTTCATGGTCATGTTTCACACACATTGATGTCAGCTCTTCTAACGTGCAGCGCCAAGACGTAGTCCCATTGTTCGGACGGCTTTGTTGAATGTCTATTGTCTGTAATGTGATAATCAGTTTATCGTGTAAGGTAATGGTTTAACACCTCTGACACATTTGTAAACAAAACGTGTATATTTGATTTTTAAAAGGTTTCATTTATATTACAAATTACATACTGTAGCTTAAGGCAACGCGTTAGTCAAAAGTGTAAATAAATTTTATATTTTAGGTTAAAATACATTAAATATAAGGCGTTCTAAGTAAAAAGAACTAAATTATTCGCAATTTGTTTGTTAATATTTTATGCATAAAGGGTCTTTCACTTACCTTTTAGATATTTATTTTGAAAATAAATGACATAACATGCATATAAATAAAATAAATACGAATGCAACTTTTACTAAGTCAAACAAATTTTATTATAATTTTTTGAAATGTAAACTATGGATTTGTATGTCTAGTTATTTATTATTTACAGTAGTATTTATTTTATAATACTATGATAGCAATAATAATATTTTAATTAATTTTTTAGGTAAAGTTTTGCCTTATAAGAGTTAAACGATTTAAAAAATAAAAGTATCTGTGTTTCCAGTTCAATTTCTTTAAGTAGGTAGTAGTTTCAAAAGACGAAATAATGTTGTTTGGTTTTACTAATATATTGTTATCTTTATTTATAAATATATTTCTATGAACACTTTAAGCTCCGTAACAATAATTTGATCGTTCCAAATGTGATCTTTAAATATAACTTTCATTCTTCGGAAATCGTAGAAGGTAAGCAAATAAACGGTATCAGGAAACTGACACATCCTTTCTTCCTTTGAGCCCAATTTTAATGAATAAGTTACTTTTTATTTAATAAATATATACAATATAAAGTATGGTTCAATGTAAATAAAATCTTATAAAAAAGTTGTTTTCAAAAATATCCAACCAAATCCCTTTTTTGGAGGCACTATAGAATCCTTTACTAAAAGCAGTGGTTTGAAGAGGGGAAAGCCCCCTCACCCCCTCCCCCGTGGTAAAGTGACAACATACTTTGAATATACTCTATTAGTCAATGCTAACTTGACCTGCATCTCAATTTAAACTAAATTGATCAGTAAATAAGAGAAAAATGGTAATTTTGTATTCCCCGTAAGAATAACATTGGACAATGTACTACGTTTACCGAAAAATGAACTTTTAAATGTTCTCTGTAACCAGCAATCGTAGAATAATAATTACAAATACTAAATTAATTAGTTTTTGAGCTATTTTTATTTGTGTTAAGACATTTATTTTTAAATTTTTTTTTTATGAAAATTTCAAAACTGAATTTTGGATGATTGAAGTCCTGTGATTTCTGAACCCGAATTTGTCCAGGTATGCGGGTGGTGTCATATTGTTGGAAACGTAAAGCTCTATAAACCACTAAAGTTTAATTAACATCTTTTGAGCCCATTTTGAGAAATTTTGATTTTTCATGTTTTTTTGGGATAATTACCCTTACAAATAAAAAAAATAAAAAAACACGTGGAGTTATCGTGGATAAACCTATAAACCTATAACCAAACCTATAAACCAAATTTCATAAAAATCGGCCAATAATTGGTGTACGCTCTAGCTCTTTACACATCCAGACAGACAGACAGACAGACAGATAGACAGCCAGCCAGCCAGACAGACAGACATACAGATAGACAGACAGACATACGACAGACAGACAAATAGACCGATGGACAGACAGCCAGACAGACAGACATACAGACAGACAGACAGGCATCACGTAAAAATAACATTTTGGGTTCAGGGAGCACCAAAACGAATACTTCCACAAACAACTAAAATTCCCTACGTAGACTCAATATCGACATCCTTATCACCGCAAGGTAAGTGCTGATTCAGTTGCAAAGTTGGGTAATAGGTAAAGTTGCCCAGGAAGTTGCACTATTGACCTCGGTGGTGATAATTGACCTAATTTGTTAGGGATCTAAATTACAAATACAATTTTGGAATAAAATAAAATTACTTCAGTCCCAAAATATTCTCTGACTTAAAAAAATAACTCATAAGCATATGCTAAAAAGGGTGAAAGAAAATCCGTTTGTATATGCAATAATACTAATATGCATGTTAACATATGCATATTTAGTTATGTGTATTCATTTTTAACTATATAATATATATTATTATATATAAAATATGTAATAATATATATTATATAGTTAAAAATGAATAAAATAGTCTTAAAATAGAATATTATATAGTCTTTAAATGAATTTTACATAGGTTAGAGAAAGTTCTGTTCAGATATACGTTGAAAAATATAATTGCAAATTTGGAATGCGTTAAGGAATCGGTAGTAATGTGATAATATTTGACATTTTCCTAAATCAGTGGTCTGTTATCTTGGCTCATAGTTCTATTCGTTAAACATAGTTGTAAGTGTTCTGGGCAGGTTAATCATCGCACTCGGAGACAAATCATCTTGCTATTCCCTGTTATACTATTTTATTTCTGAACGATAATCAAAACTGTCCAGGTGTCCATGAAACAATTCTAGATACTAACTGTTTTAGCAAAGTTTTAACCACACGCAAGTTATATTTGATATTAGTCCTTTATTATTAAATATTTAATAAATTAAATTTGTAATATGGTCATGAATCAAATAATTTTGTACAGTAGTTAAAATGATGTTCTAGTAAATAGGATAGGAGAACTCGTTTTAAAACACGTTTTTACCTTACTTAAGCTCTCTTGGGAACCAAGCAATTTCATCTCCATGCATATGTTACATAAAACAGTATTTACAAAGTGCAGCTATTGAAGTACACACGTTTCAAAGATTTTTATATCAATCAGAATAATGGAGTTCATGTTTTCAGATACCAGTTAAGTTTTAATTACTGTAATAGTAAAACTAATGAAAACATATAATGTTCAAGCTGATCTTATATATACATTTGACATGTGATATGTATATTGTAGCATAAACTTTATGATAGATTCTTTTTACACGTTTGTTCTTATACAGCAGACATGGTTAAACAATAAAAAATAGTTGCGGCCCCTTCATGTGATAAAGTTTTGAGTCTGTATAGGACTTTTCTTATAAATGCTCATAGAGATAATTTAATTGCATCCTATAAGGCTAAGTTTGGACTCTTGATTATGATGGATAATCAAGCACAATGATTTAATTATTTAATCGAATATAATAATGCTACATATCTTAAAATAAATCTAACTTAGATAATTGTTATGACAGGTGTATTGTTATTTGTATTGTTATTTTATTATATACACAGTAGCAAATGGTTTGCGTGGAATCATAATATCTGAAATGTAACTAACTTACCAAAATAAATTATAGCGCAACCTAGATACAGGACAAAGCCGGACTGGCAAAACCATTGTCATATACAGTGCCATATTGTTACAACTGTCACCGGAGTTGAATTAATAGTGGCACAGCCCTTATTATTTCATGAATTTAATGAATTTTCAATTAAATAGTATTTTTAAGACTAAAAACATTTAATTATTTATGAAAAACTATAATTGGTTTAATTAGAGTGTAGACTTCCACGGTCGTTATGGCGTGACGTTATGCTGATTTAAAATCAACATTACATCATCGGTTTTGTTTGTAAAATCCCAAAAGCAATATGAGCAATACCTTATAATATTGAAATTAATTATTTATATGAGATAGAGTTTAAAAAATTGTTTACATCCTATCATTAACATTTTCTTGCCTGGCATTACTTAAGCAAATTTTACAATAAAATACCACATAAAAAATTATTAGAACAACATAATTGAAAGACCGGAGTATCATATTCCCTTGTATTACGATTTTGTATTATTTAGTGGTCTTTAAATGTTGGTATTAGCCGTTTTATTTCCTATACAGTGGCCAAGGTAAGCATTTCACATACTTTTTATGGGGTTTTCAGACTTTAAACGTAATAAAACGTTTTTTTACAATGCTGTTTACTACAAATGGACTGTTATTTACTAGTTCAAAATTGATGACCCGTTATAGGTTCTAAATCAATAATATTTGTTTGAACTTATTATAATACCTCTCTCTATAAGAAAATATTTAACATACAAATTACATCTAAAACATAATTATGCAGGTTAATGTAAAATTGTTATTTTTAATAGCTCATACACATTGGCTCTAATAAGATACTGCAACCTGTTAAATTTGAAGAGATAATTAAATATAAATTTGTCGCAATGTAATATTTTTCAGCTTCTTATTAATCCCGCTGAGTGACAAAAACAGGCTGTTTACACATCAAAACTAATGTATCTTAGGTCATAAATATATATATAATAAATTAATATTGAAGATGGATTTATATAAACGATACATATTTTAACTAAAATCTAATTTTTTTTTAATGGCTGACATGGCTTTATAAGTAAATGTTTAGAGAGATCATTTACAGGTTCTAAATATGTATATGCCATCGTTTTCAATTAAAGTTAACTTTTAAAGAAGGATGTAGAGTAATTCCCTTACTTCTCTCTTTCCAAAAAAATCTCTGCACTATATGTGAGTTTGCTTTCTCCATTTCTTCTTGAATGAAATTAGAAGTGATAATCCGCACGGAATATTTGTTCAATTAACCAATTAGAAGCCAGATTACTCCAAACAAGCTTCATTATTTGATAAAAAATATAGATATTTTTCAGATTCAAGGTTAAGGAAAACATCACAATTACTCTCCAAATTAAAAAGTATTTGATTTTTTATTTGGGTCCTTTGAATTTTGTCGCCAATTGTGATAAGTTTAAATAAATGCAACACGCATAAAGTATTTTAAATCACAGTTTAGAATGTAAACTGTTTCGATATCCACCAATTGCGTGCAAATGCATTTTATAGGTAAGTTATCAAACCAATTGTGTCGTTTAAGGGATTTTTGGGGTAATTTTCCATCTCTTATTAGTAAAAAAAAGTTTCACGAAGTTTTGAGATCTGGAGTCTGATCCCGTATTTAAGTGGAAAGAATACCTAGAACATAACAAAATTAGCGGCATGATCCAGGAAAGCTAGAAACAACACTGAAAAGCTTCAATTTCAAGTGCATCATTGCTCCGCAAATAACTACACTTTCCCTCTATTTTCAATACAATATTCACAATATTAATGAATTGAATTATATGTTTATATGGTCTGAA
Organism: Allygus modestus; assembly: GCA_963675035.1. Lineage (NCBI taxonomy): Eukaryota > Metazoa > Arthropoda > Insecta > Hemiptera > Cicadellidae > Allygus > Allygus modestus. Next base: position 376,135,035 of record OY776112.1, read on the forward strand.
TTTATGTTGCAAACTCATCTTATTTTAAGCTAAAAACTATAGTACTTTAATAGAATATTTTGAATTATAACACATAACACGTGGACGTTCAATCTGAGTAATAATAGTCTTTATAAAATCAACTCCTATTTCTTAAAATAGCTCTTCAAAGTTTTTGCAAATGCTTATTGATATTTAAACCACGTAATACACAATAAACGAATTATTTATAGAGTCCATTGTGATTTTAGCACACAAAGATATGTTATTGTAAAATATATTGTAACGACGCAGTTGCTCCACTTTCAGAGACTGAAAACACCTGGTTCTGCCTGTCGCCATTTTCACCTCTATTGCATGTGCAATGTTCATTAATAAAAACTAAAAATCAAAGTTTAGCAATGTGATGTATCAGTATCAGAATCAAAATTTGCAAGTGTAAAGTGTTATAGAACAATAATCATTTTAAAAAAGTTTGTGTACTAATAGCTTTCTAACAGAAAACTACTAGTCCTGAGAAAGAAAATATTTGTAATATTATTATTGATGTTTAGTTGGTTATAAAGTGGTTGTGGTAGTTATAACTGCTTGTATCGAGTACTATAAAAGTATAAAAACCCCAACTACTATTCTTTATGAATAAGTTAGCAGGTTTAATAACTATGGCTTTGATAACTGGTTTTTAATAATTATGTTAGTGATAAAATGATTAAAATATATTTATGTAAAACATTCGATCAAACTAAATACAAAATGTTTTAGATCACAAGTATTAATTGTGGCTGGCGAAGCGCTATAACATCCAATCTCAATTTCATTCTCAAGGAACAGTGGTTTTAAAACAAAGAGTGTTTGCCAGACGATGTTGAAGTAATGTGTGAATTTCTTGAGGTATTGTTGGCATTTGTTATGTCATAGAATTCCAATGTTCCCAACCCCCTTACATCTGCGAGGTGCGTGAGGAAAATTAAAAATAACAACAACTGAAATGCAGCAACTAATAACCACCCCCCTTCCCCTCCCACAATAATGAAATATTGTTTTCATATTTTGGGACTGCATAGTTTAATAATACGTTACCAAATAATCTAAACAAGTAAACAAATTGATTTATATTATTGTTGAATGTTATATTTCAATTTTAAGTTTATATTGACTCATGTAAACAGACAAACGGATACCAGTTATTTTATAATTTATATTGACTACTACTGATGACCTTGACTTCACTAGATAGATTATTCAAATATGGCTTGTACAAACTATTACATTAAATCTTTCCCTTAAAGTCGAGTACAGAAAACAACTCGTTAGTGACTATTATTTATTAGATGTTTATTTAAGTGAAATAAATAGCATATAAATTTAAACATATAATCCCGTAAGGTTAACATTGAAACCTTGACGGCCGGAGTCCTAGGGGGAATACGAAAAACTGAGATCTAGGCGCACAACTTTATATATATATATATATATATATATATATATAAATTAATATTACCTGAAAATATCACGATTTAACTCCTTTAACCCGTACGGTTTCACACACACAATCTATGTTATTAAGTTAGATAGCATTAGATTAAACAGAAACAAATACACATGTGAAGTAAAACATTTGACTAAGTAGATATGTTATCAAACAGTAGGCCTATTCATTCAACGAAACAAAAACATTTTATGACAAGAAAATAAAACAATTGTTGTTTACTTGTTTCGGGAAAACTCGTTCTAAACGTTGTATTATATTAGATAACTTTTGTAAACATTAAATCCTTAATAATAGCTTATGTCAATAATTTAATTCTAAAATGATAGCAGCTTTTTCAGTATTATATTCGACTTAAATAATAAAAATATTAAATTATAAAGCGTTTTATAAATAACCTGTACATTATTGTTCTATTATATGTTGGTTTTTCTTACCATCAATCAAAAATTAAACATATATGAATTCATATTTAGAACCATGTCTGGTACTCTTCTCTCAGCAAATGCAACTCAATAATTATTACTTAGGGATACATCTATCTTTAAAACGTAAGGGTGGTAAATGAGAACGATCCCAGTAAATGGGTCCAAGATGATCCAATCATCCTCCACCCTCCAATCATTGACGCTATCAGGTTAACAGCCACCGATCAGACTGGGAGGACATCTGTTGTATATTTAATTTGGAAATAAATGCACTTTTAAAACTTCAATATCTGTGGACATTTTCGTTAATGCCATAGGAGATATACATGTTACTTCCAATCACGAATCGTGAGTCGTAGGGACGTTTCGCTTTCTCATAATATTATATAACTTGTTACTTAAGAATAACCTCATTACTTATTGTAAAACCTCTTCTATACAGAGTGACTTAAATATATTGTCTATATAACAAATAAGGAGTATACTATAACACTGGGACTGATTGACTCAAATAGATAAAATGAAATTTTCTTAAGATCGAATTAACAACTTTTAGTAAACTTGTTAACCAATAATCAACCGTGTTATTTAATTAGTCTTACTTACAGGTTAACCTTTTTCATACATTAAAAAAGTAATCACCTCTACGTAGGCATGTTTTATATTATTTTTAATATTAAGGACATATGCTACACTATGATTTAATATATATATTTGATTTAGTTTGGAATTAAAAAAAAACGTTGTAAGAATTCATAAATGATCTACAGTGCGAAAAATAGTTTTAAATAAATTTTAAATCAGTGATGCTCAATGCAATCAACAGAAAGCTTTTGAAATAAAACCTCGACTACCCGTCACCATAGGCTATTGACCTGTCCAGTTAACTAAAGACAGCGAAGTACCGTAACGGCATTAGTCATATGGGCAAGCCAGAGGTGACCGCTCATGTTCTTGGTGGATTTGCTAGTCAGGCACTTTACATCTGAGCTACCGATTCCGGAAGTTTAAATCAGCTTAGTACACAACTAAATTAAAAATGTAATTTTACTTCATTTTTCGGCATAACCTATTACCTGAAGCATACTGGAGAAAGGTAAAATATAATATAGACTTGACTTCAAAAAAGATATTAGCAACTCCATACACTAGGTAATTGTTCTAAAAATATAAAAACTCTCCCTTAGCAAAAATAATTACCGTAGTAACATGTTCATAGTAAAAGTTAAAATAAGTGAATCATTTATATACGGTCTTACAATCACTACGTAAATGGCGTTATTAACACATTACTTTTTAACTGCCGTTAATTGTGGTAATTTTTTATTATACTTTGAGTATTATACAGATATACTGTATCAATCCGAACTAGTTTTAAACGGAACAGGGGATAAAAAAACCCAAGGGAAATCTGCAGCGAATAAATCGCAGAGGCCGAATACCATCTATAATTATATTACATGTCTTATAAATCCAACCCAAAGTTTAGCTACTAATGAAGAGAAAATGTTGTCTACTATTCATTTTCCTTAATAAATAGTTTTATGTCCTTAAATACAACAATTTATTAACCAAACATACTGACAGCCTCATTAATTTCTTATGCCCTGGAAAAGTTAAATAAGGAATTTTGTAAATAAATTCAAAAGTTAAACATTCCTTTTAAAATGTCTACAGCTTAATCACGCATGAATTATTTGTCTTTAACAGTGGATTAAATTGAGTGTGGGGTTTAATTAAATGTCAAAGGTGTAATTAGGAGAGGACGTTCTAAAGCTTGGTGTTGTGGTGATGTCCTTAAGGCTCCGGTCAACTCCTTCCGCGCAGCGATGAAAAAGGGTTTGCAGGATCCTCTATACAGCTGCTACAAAAGCCTTTTGATTAAAATAAAAGTATAATATTAAACCGGAAAATATTATCTACAAATGTACCTATTTACCCTTTAATTTTTTTAGTTGAGTTGAAACAAAATTCAAACTACAACAACCTAAGACAGAAATAATAATTTGAAATTCTAAATACGAGCGTATTAGTAGAATTAACTTTCAGCTATCAAAACTCGTTTTTAGTGGATAAAATAGTTATCATAGCCGCAAACAGGGATCCTGCGGACCTTTCGCAACACTCAATTTCTCTATCGTAACTACGTATTTTCACAAGTTGGTGCACATTTGTTTGCAGGGTAGACCGGAGCCTTAATAAAAATGTAACACCATCATTTTACAAAGGAATCTTACTATTTTTAATACTCACGCTTTGCATGCAAGTTTTAGTATAAACATGGTTATGAAAAATTTTTTAAATAAAATCATGATCTAAGTATTAAGTTAGCAATACAAAAAATTAATAAATCAAGGATGAATAAGAATTATAAGGGATGGTTAAAATGTTTATTTTGTAATCTCTGTCCAACATTCGGAAGGGATAGGCAATTTAGTCGTAAGAAAACTTTTTGTATGAAAAATGTTATATTTACCGTGTTTCCCAAAAGTCCCGGAGCGGTTTAATAACCTTAAAACCAAATCAGATAAATAAACAAAATTCACAAACGTATTTATTCGCACGACGAAAAAGCACATTTTTAATGTTTTATATCTACTCCTGCCCCTAATACGTGATTTTGGGGAGTTGCTCCGAATTCTTAAATGTGACGCCCTACTATTTTAAACGGCCTTTAAATAGAAATAATGGAACAAACCGGAGGTGTAATAGTTATCTACGCACCCAAGAGCGTAGTATCATTTAAGAGCGTCATTACAGCGTGAGGGCGGATACGTGAAAGCACGAGTGCGTTCAACATCCGAAGGAGCTATAGCTCTCAGTACCCCGAGGCGGGTACATTATTTTACCACCCACGCGCCCCCTCCCAACCCGCAATGCAGGCAACGTAAATTAAAACAAATAATAGCTTAGTTTAATTATTATGGGGGTTTATTACAAACAAACATGATTGGAGAAATACAGCTGATACAAATTGAATGTTGTGAAAACTTAGATGTTGTAAAACGCAAAAGCTGATTGGGCACTGCCGGGAGTGTAATCATAACTCTATGAGTCATTTCTTCCTGGTCTGTAATAAAGCTCATTCAGTACAAGAATGTATTTACATCGTCAGGTACAATATAAAGTATATGTAACCAACACAATTGTTAGTAAATTTCATACGATTATTATTATAAATCTGAATGTTTGTGAGTTTGTTTGCTTGTTCGTAGCTCGATCACGCTCGAACTACTACACTAATTGAGCTAATATTCGGTAGAAAGATATTTGATTTCCTAAAATAACACACAGACATATTCACGTTTTAAAATTCCTTTATGGCTCCACCCCACTGCTATTTAAATTTCCCCGTCTTAGTCTTAAGCTTATGGGCATTAGCATTTATTGAAACGTTTGAGCTGAAATTTGCTAGGACCATAGCTGATACACTAAAGGCAACTATAGTCTTGCTACCAATCTAAATTAATTTATGGCTACGCCCTACTATACTTCAGTGTTATCATGTTAATATTATGGACATTCGTATTTTTGAACCGTGTGTATAGAAATTTGGAAGGAAGATTTCAGTTACAATAAAGGCAGATATAGATTTGCTCATGACTTAGAAATGATTTAGGACATTGGCGACTGGACTTCAGAGTTACAGTACAATGCTGAGGTAGCTCTAGATTTTCCTTTAAGCATCAACTATCTGATCAATCATGCTAAAATTTAGTATAAATAACAGTGGGTCAACTCATGATTCAAAACCTATCCGGAGCTTTTCCCTACTGGCCATCAGTATTTTCCTTTTACTTTTTAAATATAAGATTGGCATAGACCAACATAGAATTTGCTAGGCCGATTTATTTTAAATTTCGTAGGGAGATAGAAATGCACTACAAATTAACCTAACGCAGTATAGTCATGTTACAATTTGATTTTTTAGTTATACCACAGTGGTATTTTATATTAACCACTACGCAACATGTGTACGATATTAGTTGAGATGATTTTTCGAAGCAAATTCGATAATAAACCACAACAATCATAGGCTTGCTCCTTTTCCGATGATTATCTCTTATTAGCATTTAATCTATAGATAAAAAGATCTAAAGAGATAGAATATTAACATTCTCTTTAATTAATATTAAATAAATCAAGTTTTGTAAATTTAAACCCACACTTTTAAGAAGTAGGAGACCTTATGTAAACCACAACTCCGCGTTGTTTACACGTCGTGATAGCTGATTCGGTGACGTAAGATCGCCACTCGCAGGAATCTCGCGTTCGATTCCAGCCTTTCCATATGACTTTTTTATGGTTTTACTGGAAACAGTTAATTACGATTAAACATTATTTAATACAGTTTTTGTTTACAAATTTGTTGGTTATGCTTCTAGTTAGTGTGTGATACCCTAGTACCTATTTACAACTAGCGTTTCCAGTTTTAGGTCTAAGTTAGTCGGGACACTATTGCCAATTTTTTTAAATGCTCGTAAACCTACACATTGCAAGTTTAAACTCCCATGGTACCCCGTTTACAATAATTATTACATTTACAGTGTTTAGGCTATCGCAAAAATTCCATTTTATTTAATCTTTTGTCTGTTTTGGTTATAACCGTAAACCATATGGAGTAAACCTATAGGCCTAAACTTTGGCCGTATACCATATAAGCTAAGCCAAACATTCTTCAAACAGATAAATCTTTACGTATAATATGCCAAACTGAATATTTTTAATCAAATTAAATTATATAAGATGTTTGTAAAGCAGCAAACCTTGAAATTCCAAAATAACTTACTTAACACACCTCGATAGTAAAAATAATTTAACATTATCAGTTAAATCAAACATTTGCTTATACAGAGTTAATGCTTTATACATTTCATGATAATTATTAGATCATTGGTTTGGTAATTTTTTCTTATTCCTTCAATCCAGCATCGTATACTTTGCCATTTTATTCTCCTTCGAGCACTCAATGGGAGACGAACCTTCTTTGTTTTACTTGCATTTAGCATATTTCAACCATATAACTATATTGTTATTATGATAGAATTAACACTCATAGTAAAAGAAAGCGCGGCAGTAAAATCAAAACCAATCGGGATAGGGGAAGTTTCCAGCCGGGGAGGTGGGGGAGCTGCCGACAGCAATCCACGGTATCCGCTTGGCTGCGCCTCCAAGCAGGGCCATGAATATTTACGCTTGTAGACCTTTTTGTTCTCCTCAATCGCACTGTTATTTTACAGATTTCTAACATACTATTTGCAGTTTCACACTTTTCAGATTCAAATCTAGAAATTGTACGATTCCTTTTTTCAAAAATAATTGTTCTCCTTACGTTAGGAAACTTTAAAAAAACGCTTAATTTGAGACCTTTACTAATAGCCTACCAGCATTTTTGAATTAAAATCACGATTTTTAAATCGTATGATTTATAGATGAACATTTAGTTAGTAAAATAACAACAAATTATTTTTAATTGGTTAACAATTGAGCCTGCAATGTGGGAGATGTAAACCCCTTACTTAGCGTGCGGAAGTAAGGTAGGGCGCACCCTTAACAAATATATACGGTTAATAGTTTTACAATCGACACTAATATTGTACAAGATATAAGTAAAACATTGTTAAAGTATATTAATGTGTTGGGCAAATATTTCTTTGACCAAATTGCTGCGTTAATTTGCCTATACTTTATTTTCTTTCTATCGCCTAGAATTGAGTTGTTTATTTTGGTTTACGTAATTTTTCCTTCTTCAGCCCTTCTGGTAACACACTTAGTTAACATAGTTTTGACTCTAATTAGTATATAAATTTACTGTACGTTGTCATAATATCTATTTTACTGGACTCCGAACAAACCTGTTCATGTGAGTACATTTTTGCGTGTGTTAGATTCAAGATGTACCAGCATATGATGAATATGTTTGTTTATATGAACTGTAAAGCTACGCCCAAGACATATAAATTCGGAACAACAGCAAACAACTGAATTACTTTCAATATACAAATTTAGTCAATTAAGGAAACCAGGACGTTTGCAGGACCTTATCTTTACGTGGCGACACTGTTATTTTTAAAAGATATTACTTGGTAGAAGCTGACTGTTTTAATTTTTAAGAATAAATTTATTATCGTTTGCTTATTTTTACGACCATGAGAAGATTTTTTTAAGCACTCCTTTGAGACACATTTAAACTGTAAGAGTCTCTGTACCGATTCTGTGAAACTATTAATTTGCAGACGAGATAATAAACAGGCAATAATTTAATTTATCTGCTACTTTGAAAATGTGTTATTAATTTTGTTTACTGAAAAAGCAGTGTGGAAGGGCAAAGAAGAGTTTAACAGTAAATGAGAAAACTGGCTCATAAATAATAATTGGTAAAATATTAATCAAAGAAGACGGCCAAAAACGTTGTTTTATATCCAAAATTTGTGTACGATATAAGACTAAAGTTCAAATATTGAAATGTTTGGAGAACGCCTAAAATCTAAGAAATTGTCTGGATATTGTAGGATATGAATTTGGAAATTTTATTTTAGTTTTTAAATAGCCCATCCACTACTGCAGTAATTTTATAAAATGCTATACAGTATTTTGAAGTAAAGCTGTCAAGATATTAAATATTACAAGAACACAACAGTTGACATTTGAAATAGTAATCAGCTCATCCGGAGGCAATCGCATTAACTACGCGATGGCGGGCCCACCACATCAATGAGACCGCGTGATTAACTCGCGTCAGTCAACCACTCCCGTCGCCATACTGTGATTGATAACTATGTTCCAATAATTAATTATAACTTTTTTACTTAAACAATCATCGTATATCCTTCAATGAGTGAACTCAATACTGAAAAGGTTTTTTAATATTATGGAATGCACTTTCCTATTCTGGACTCATATTGTTGTGACTCCCAGTGTACCCTAACAAATAATAGCTTGAATATAATAGAAAACATAGTATAATATTAAAATTGATAGATATACTAAATCATGTGTCATAATGAATCATGTGTTATAATGAGTCATGTGTTATAATGAATTATATGTTATAATGTTTATGTTATGTTGACTGTCATGTCATTGTTTATTTACAGTTCAGTATGGTTTATGTTAAGCTAAGGAATACAATGTTGGTTTCAAAGTCAATTTGATTTATTTGTGTAGAATTAGGTATTGCATGCTTAACAAATGGCGACGAGTATAATAGAAGCAATTAACAGAATAGAAGATGAAGAGGAAAGACTCAAAAAGTACAAGAAACACAGGAAAACTATAAAAGCACAGCTTACAAATGTAAACAAACATTTACCTAGAGAACACTGTGGCATAACAGAGGCTACAGTTAGACTACAATATGTGAATGAACTTGGTAGTAAGTTTGAAAGCATACAAGATCACATTGAATTATTAACAAAAGAAGAAAATTTAGAAGCTGAGCTTGATTACAGAGAAGAAATGGATAATAATTTGATTGCAACTAAAGTAAAGATACAGAATATGATAAGTACACCTTTAGCCAATGATAATACAAATGGTCGTTCCCATGAGCAGTCTCAGCAGCCTTCAAGTTCAAGTGTTATGACTTCAAATCTAAGCTTTATGCCTTATGACGAGAGAGAAAGTTTTCACAATTTCACAAAACGTTTAGACACTTTCATGTCACTTAGAGGCATTACAGATCAAAAGCAGAAAACTTTAACTTTCCTACATGCGCTTACCCCATTGATTCATTAAAAGTTGTATGATATATGCGCCCCAGAAGATCCGACTAATACATCATATAAACAGCTGGTTCATACATTACAACAGTACTTAGGTCCTCAAGCTAGTACCTTAGCACTGCAGCACAAGTTTGTACTAAGAGAACAACATAATGGGGAATCTATTACAGATTTTTCCACAGACCTTAAGAAATTATCTTCCAATTGTAACTTTAACTGATCATGTGGGAAATCAGTATGCGACATATTCTTACGATTACAATTTATAAGAGGACTATCCGACCCAGAAATAAGAACAAGACTATTACAAGAGCGTGACGTGAGGTCTTTTGCAGAAATAGTTGATACAGCAACAGCAATAGAATTGTCTAAAATAGAAAGTGCAATGATATCACATACAAATCTAGGTCAAAACGTTAACCAGGTTCAGTTCAGGAGACTAGGTCAACAATCACAAAGAAAAACTCTTACTACTACAAATACTGACACTTTGAACTTTGATATGTTAAGAGGGAAATGTTTCCGTTGTGGCGATGAATCGCATCGGGCTAACTTCTGCAAGTTTAAAAAAGAAACCTGTCGTTCTTGTAATAAAATTGGTCACATTGCTCGTGTTTGCATGAGTCCGAACCTGTTAAAAAGATCGGTTAACTACGCAGAGGAAGAGTTCATTGAGAAAGATGGAAACATATTACATGAAATACATTTACTGTCAAAATCAAGGAAAAATGATAAATTCAATGTTAAAGTTTCGGTAGAAGGAAGAGATATCATATTTGAGCTGGATACGGGGGCGTCATTAAGCTCTATCTCCCTGAACGAATTCTCAAATTTGTTTCCAAACAAAAAGTTGCTACCAACTGCAGTTGAGCTACGTACGTACACAGGTGAAATAATAAAACCCCATGGTGTAGCTTTTGTAAACTGCAATTACAAGGGTCAGTTATTCATTGGAAAGTTGTACGTAATTGATCAAGATGTTGACACTATTTTTGGTCGCGAATGGATGAGGGAAGTGAAAATAGATTGGGCTGACATTCGGGTAGTTGAAAAAACAAAAGGATCTCAACTGACATCACTACTGAATGAGTTTGAAGACATTTTCAGGCCCGAAATTGGAGCGATTCCTGATTACAAGGCCAAATTTCAGGTTAATGAGGATACTGTTCCTATTTACATAAGACCACGGCAAGTCCCGTATGCAATAAAAGCTAAGGTTGAAAAGGAATTAGAACGCTTGGAAAATGAACAGATCATAACAAAAGTGGAAAACTCAGCATGGGGAACCCCGGTGGTTCCAGTGATAAAGCCGAATGGGAACGTGCGCTTGTGTGCGGACTACAAGGTAAGTCTCAACAAAGTTATTAAGGAGGTCAATTATCCCATACCAAGAATAGAAGACATTTTCTCAAACATGTGCTGGGGACAACATTTTTGCACACTCGATATAAGTAATGCTTATTTACATATGGTAATGGATGATGAAAGCGCTGAAATGCAAACTTTAAGCACGCACAAGGGACTTTACAAGGTAAACCGGCTGATGTTTGGAGTTAAGGTTGCTCCATCTGTGTGGCAGCGTTTTATGGATTCAACATTGCAAGGGATAGAGGGCGTACAGTGTTTCTTTGATGACATACTAGTGCAACGAACTACATTTGATGAAACTTGGCCCGACTAAGGACAGTGCTTGAGGTGTTGCGAAATAAAAACCTCCGACTTAATAGAGAAAAATGTAAATTCTTTGAAAAGAGCATCAAGTACTTGGGCCATATAATTGATGGAAATGGCTTACATAAAAGCACTGAAAAGGTTGAAGCTATAACAAACGCAAAACGACCTTCAAATGTCAATGAGTTAAGGTCTTTTTTAGGACTTGTCACATATTACAGTACATTTATTTCCAACTTCTCTGATATTGTTTATCCTTTGAACAGTTTGCTACAAAAAAAACAAGGGGTTCAATTGGACATTAGCATGTGAAAAAAGTTTTCAGAAAGTTAAAGAAGAGATTGCAAATGAAAGAACCTTAGCTCATTTTGACCCCACATTACCCTTAGTTCTTGCCACAGATGCTTCTCCAGTAGGCCTGGGAGCGGTCCTATTCCATAGAATGAATGACGGCTCTGAAAAACCCATTGCTTTCGCATCTCGAACACTGACAAACAGCGAAAGAAGATACAGTCAGATTGACAAAGAGGCAGCTGCTATATACTGGGGCCTAAAAAGATTTTTCCCTTATTGTTATGGTCGTAAGTTTATATTGGTTACGGACCACAAACCTCTAGTCTCCATATTTGATCCTCATAGAACCTTACCAACGATGGCTGCAACAAGAATCTTTAACTACGCACATTTTCTTTCAGGCTTTAACTATACTGTTGAATTCCGACGGACAAATGAACATTCTAATGCAGACTTTCTTTCTCGATTTCCGGTTGAAAATGCTCCTGAAAACCTTCTCGATGATTTTTCAGTCTATCAGTTACACAAGTTGGAAACATTGCCAATCACCAAAGAAGATATTGCAAAGGAATCTCTTAAAGACGACTCGATCAGAAAACTTATTCAGTTACTTAAAGAAGGGAAAAGCATCGAAAAACTTGGTTTTCATGATTATGAACTTACACTGCAAGATGATTGCCTGTTTAAGGGAAGCAGAATAGTGATTCCTGCTAGTTTGCAAGGAAGGATCCTAAAAGAACTTCACATTGGTCACTTGGTAATAGTCAAGATGAAAGGTTTAGCGAGAAGTTACTGTTATTGGAAGGGTATAGACTGTGACATTGAAAACTTAACAAACACATGTAAAGAGTGCTGTCTGAAACAAAATAAACCAGGTCCAGTGTTTTTACATCCTTGGGAAATTGCTGAACAACCATGGCAAAGAATCCACATTGATTTTGCAGGGCCATGTATGGGAAAGAACTACTACTTTATAGTTGTCGATGCGTTTACGAAATGGGTTGAAGTTATCCCAACTAAGACAACAACTTCAGAGTGGTGCATAAAGAAGCTAAGAAGTCTATTCTCGACCTTTGGAATTTCACCTGTTCTTGTCTCTGACAATGCACCTCAATTTACATCACACAATTTCAAAAGCTTCCTCAAGACCAACAATACTGTTCACAAGACATGTGCTCCATTCAACCCATCCTCGAACGGGCAAGTTGAAAGATTTGTGCAGACCATTAAGAAGAGCTTGATTACCATGAAATAAGAGAAAGGGGACATGAATATAAAACTTCAAATGTTTCTTATGCAACTAAGGAAAGCTGAAAATTCTACCGGTCAAAATTCATACTACCTTATGTTTGGTCGAAATATTAGAACACGACTAGATCTTATGCTAGAGACCAATCCACCTCAAAACTTCGAAGTAAACAGGAATTGTAGGATGAAACTAAAAGAATTCAATATTGGAGATAGGGTTCAAGCCTTATGTTATAATTCAAGAGGAAACAAATGGAGTTTTGGAAGAGTGATAGCAAAAGAAGGAAATGTTATGTATTTGCTACTAATGGACAACGGCTGCAAATGGAGAAGGCATATCAACCAAATGTTACCCTGCAAATTTGAGGGGGAGGATTGATAGATATACTAAATCATGTGTCATAATGAATCATGTGTTATAATGAGTCATGTGTTATAATGAATCATATGTTATAATGTTTATGTTATGTTGACTGTCATATGTCATTGTTTATTTACAGTTCGGTATGGTTTAAGGAATACAATGTTGGTTTCAAAGTCAATTTGATTTATTTGTGTAGAATTAGGTATTGCATACTTAACAACAATAATTAAGAAATTGACAAGTTATACATCGGTAGAAAGTGTACTGACACAAAAGTCCACTAACATTTAGCTTTTTAAAATAAATATAAGATTTTTGATAAATCTTATTCATAAAATTGAGATTCAGATGCATGTTACGTTCTACTGAAGCTTTTCTCAGAACAGTGAATAGTATATTTGTACTATATTTATAAAATACTGTAATAATTGTATCCTAAATATGATATATTTAAAAATTGTTCTAGTTACTGAGCCATAAAAGTGTTAAAAAATACAATAAATAAAACGAATTAAATTAATTATGTCGGTAATCCATTTGTTTCTGTACACCCCGGTTTTTTAAGTTACTTATGACAATAAAATATCACGAATGATTTTTAAGAGTTTCAAAGTTATGGAAGTCAACTGTTACAGCAAGTGAATAATCAAAGTAGAGTAATTCCCAACAGACAAGCTTGTTCAGAATATTAATGACAGTTGTGCTAACAAGCGGAGTTTGACACACGTATCGAACAAAGTATCCCGGTCGCAATTAGGACGAAATCTAAACTGTTTTACTTTTGAATATTTGTTTATTCTTATTAATTAATATAAATCTAGTTTATATGTTAAATAAATATCTATGTTTATTAGTATTTATAACTCCGTATCGCTGTTTTAACCAGAATTAGTTGTTAAATTAAAAAAAACCTTGATATACATATTACGGTGGACGTAATTTTTATCTAGAAAGGAAACTGACAAAAAAATCTTAACCTAATGGTATTCTATAGTCGCTCTAGGTAAAAATTATACAATAAAATGTCAAATTATTATTAAATTGCAAGGGTGGTTATTAAATTGGTTAATAGTTACCAAATTAAATATATTATTCACAAAGGCCTAACATTATTTATAGGTACCCCAAGTATGTCTTACCTGATAGTTTAGTTAGCTTTTAGTTATTAAAATGAAAAAAAACATGAATATTGGGGGCGGTGATAGCTTATAAGCCTCCATGAAAAACTCAGATTGCGTTTGTCAGAAAATTATGGACTCAAAAATTTTTTTTTTAACGGCATTCATCAGTTATTCATTAAATCCTGGTTAAGAAATGTTATATAAATATTGCAATAATACCCTAGAGTTAGTATTCGCTTAGGGCTAGTTTGGTTATATCCAGTATTAGAAAAACAATACAGTATATATTTTTCCGATACTTGTATGGATTATTAAACCTTAATAAATTTAGTAATGAATTTTTAAAGTTAAGCATCTGCCCAAAGGTGCCGGATAATCTCTCTCATTCTGTTTTGATGAAGCTTTACTGCTCTCAAGTGGTATTTAGCTTCATAAGACTCAGTTAATATTACTGAAGTACTTTTGTTGGTTATGAAATTACTTCCTGCTAGATTTATTATTATAACGTTTCAGTATATTATTTAGCTACTTGTTGTGAAGTTCAGTTAATTCAGTAAGTTGTCTGTAGATAAAGCCAAACCATCCGCTGAATCTTTAAGAAAAGTATAATTCTGACACCCACGACTCATAGGCCTATACTTGAATAAAAGGTTTCAGTAAGAATATCGGAGGAAAATTTTGAGTTTTGTGATAGGAGTACTTAATCTCATAAGGCAATACATTAAATAATAGTATCAAGCTCAAACCAAACAGCTTATTGGGATTTCATTAGCTATGGAATTATACTTTACTACAAAACTGAAATCACATGAACAATCAAAGCTGTTGGTTCGAAAAGTCAAAAACACGTAATATTTACCGTCGTTCTGACTGTTATTCCTTAATGTAGATGAAAATAATCTTACAGCAGTTATGCCTCTAAATAAACATTGTCTTTTTACGAATTTTTTTTACAATGCACGGAGATTAAAAAAAGAAGAAATAAACCTACCCATTTATTGTCATGTGGGGCTTTAATTAATTACAATTAAACTTAATTATTAATAACAGGATTATTAAAAATCAAATACGCATTTTATTACTAATTTATTACCTCTATTATTTGAATCGGTCAATCAGTTGCAATTGTTATATGTGTGATTTGAAAAATTACATTACTTACTTTGAGGTACTTCACTTTAATAATAATTGTATTACGAAAAAAAATAAACAGAGACACCATTTTAAAATGATATATTTATATTGTCAACATTCCAAACTACCAAACTATGTTAACGGTGCGATTGTGGTCAGGTTGTTTGTAATAGCTAGTTCCTTCCGAATATAGTAACTTGGTCTTAACGATATAAGGAAGTGCTTCCGGGGAAATTCAATATAACTTCAGCTATTAACTATTATAACTATTTTTAGATAAACGTGTTAGGCAGTATGAGACAAGAAAGTGTTCTTGCAGTTCCAAAGCACTACGTATCCTTGGGGTCATTGTACGCCTTGTTTGTCTGTTCTATGGTATTAACTCTTGAGACTACATTTGAGCGAGTGGTCGCCTGAATTTTAGAGTGTAGGTTTCTTCAACTTGTTGGAAATCACCTAGGATATTGATCCGTCCATCTACATGGAGTTGCATCTCTTCTGTCCCTGTCATCTCTAGAGTCCAGGCGTGTGGAGCAAGACTGTTGTTCGTTATCGCCTTTTCCAGTTATCATCTATAGTTTTAATCTGTTTGGAAGGGTAGAAATTAAAGTTCCCTCAAGGACCAGATCGAGAAACGTCATCTTATACTCCAAACGTTAATTGACATTTATGTTTAATTTAGAATTTTGATAAATTTATTTCCCCAACATAAACTAGTTTTGAGAACACATACATATAAAACTTATATCGGTATACAATTTTGTAGTTATTATGGCAAACGTATGCAACGTAATAAACTTGCGGCAAAACATCCCCAGTAGGCACACAAACATTCTCTTTGTCGCCACTGATCTAGTACCCTTCTAATTCTCTCGACCCAATCTGACTGGTGCATTATTTTATTAATTACCATCTCGAAATCTACCAGTGCTATAGCAGTATACCCTTATTGTAAGTAAGTTTAGTGTTCTGGACACTTAATATAAACTAGTCGACCCGTGCGGAATTCCGCACTGCGAACCAAATCTTGTCAGATGATCAGATGTTCTTTTGTTTACATTTTCGCTCCTGTCCAAACAAACTATTCCCTTTATTTATCTTTCATATTATTCAAATTTCCGAGAAGCGGTACATTTTCAGACCGTGGGTCTATTTTTCGTCAATAGCCGGCACGATAAGTTTTAAAATGAGGGGTAAATAATGGAATTTAATAAAAGAATAAGGAAGATCTCGGGGAGGCTAGATAAATAATATATAGGATAAAACAAGATATTGTAATTGATAAAACATATTGATTGTTAGTTACAAATAATTAGACTTTAAACAACTTGGACGAAGTGGCTTTTAGGTAGGTCCTCTGGTAGGCGCACAAACATTATCTTTGATGTCACAGGTCATCAGACCCATCTCACTCTCTTGACTTTAACATTCGACAGTGGCAATTTCTCATTCATTTCCATCAAGGGGTTTGTCACTATTTAAATTAATGTGTTTTAACTGTATTTTGAAAGCCTTTTAAACATATACCTAAATATATAATGTAACATGTCATTGAGTAAATTGAAAACCTACACCAACTGTGTATATTTGCTCATCCGTTTCCTGTTAAATCTTTTACTTAGTTCAACTAATTAGTTTCAGTAATTGTTGGAACTATGTCTACTGACCAATTACTTTATATCAACCTTTAATATAATTGTATTTAATGTACTCTTATTTAATGCCAGTCATTATACATGAAACAATAATGGTTTCGATATAATCATACTAGATATATGAGCGTACAGGTGTTTCTATGGAATTACTAAAAAACAATTAAATGCCTAACCACATGAATTATGAATTACCTTCTATAATGTTTGTAGGTTATTCAATTATGTAAAATAATACTGTACACAACGTAACATATGTAATTAATAGTCAACGATTTGTAATTGAATATCTATGTAAATTTACCTTTATATAGCTTTTGTTTATTTTAATTATGCACTATCGATGTATGTATATACAAAATTAGGTATGTATTAACAATCGTATGTATACTAAAACAAATATGACTTTAAACAAGTATGAACCTAATTCGAATATGTGTAATATGTATTATAACAACAGAAATGTGGGAAGGTATTCACAGTAGGAAACAACGTTAAATATCTGACAAAAGAACAATAAAAATGTCTATCGACCGATGCGATGTCTTTTGCTTTTATCAATGTTTATGTTTCATTGTAACAATGAAATAAACTATTTGATGTAATTTTAGATTTCCGATGGTTTTTGATAGGGCTCAAGTGAGGTGGGGTTTGTCTCACAAAGAACAGTTTCTCACTTTAGATCGTATCTTCTATCTTGAGGCCTGCTGAACTGTGTCAAAACATCTCTTGGGGGCCTTATTTCCTGTATTGTCTTCTCATCCCAAAAAGGAAGCAGGGAAGATAGACCTACACCCATCAGATCATACGGATGCATTGACGGGTGATATTTAATCAGGACTATCAGTAACAGAGACAGACAACCATCTGTCTAATTCCTCGCCAGGTTTATCATTTGATTCAACTTATGATTATTCAATCACCTCTTTAACGGATTAATTGTTAGGTTTCATTTATAATCATTGTCCTAGACTTTCCAAAAAATGTTTCACATTTGAAATTTGCAATGGACAACTCAAACGGAAGGTTTCAACTGAATATATAGAACAAACTTAATATAGAAAAATATGTTTACACAAAGTATTAAATAAAATCAATTAATCCCTATTAAAAATAGAAACTTAAAAAAATATGTTATTTTTTACTTTAGAAAATAAATTAAACGTTTAATGTATCTACTATACCTGTACTGTAACCACTAAGAGAGGCTAAAGGGTAGAGTCCTTATAAATCTCTACTTAACAATATTGCAATTGAAGGCTACTAAATCTTAATTAAATTAATAAGAAACTGAGATCAAAATATCAAAATTAGTATTTCTGACCTATGAATTGAAATTAATTGCTAAAAAAATAGTACATCGATCAAATATGTTAGTAGTTTTATAACTAGTAATATAATCTGTGTTTTAGTATCCAACCATATTTATGCAAAATGGAAAAATAAAGTAACTAGAGTGATCATGACCTGCTGTATTCTGAGGTAATGATTCTCGCGTCAAGACCAGCATCAAACGGATCACTGTTGCAACTGTTCGGGGCTTAACTGTTCCAGATTCCAAAGAGACAACAATGTCACAACTCCACCACATCAAAGGCGGTTGAGACTGTTCAGTTGTAGCTTTAACAGGGATACGTTCGAAGATTGTAAAAAAAATTTAAAACGTAATGTTGATAATTTATTGTCATCAACTTACAGTTTCTTTTTAAATTTTTAAAGATCTGTTACGATTTTCTGTAAACAATAAGTAGAAATATTTTCTTAACAATATGTGTTAAATAGAATACTAAAAAATTAAGAAATCTCTCGCTATCAATTAGAGAGTAGTGTTGAATACAAACAAAATAATTTTAAACTGAACTTATTTAAATCAAATCATCTCTGATTAAAAATAAGCTCTGATTAAAAAGTATGACTAACAAATAAAAAAAATAAAAAAATATTTAACAAAATTAAGTTGTTGTCTAGTACCAACTTAAAGTTTATTTCTCTACAAAGTTTAGCTTGGAATTATATAATATAGAGAGGGACTAAACCACTTATATTTCTTTACATTAATTGTTACTTTAAAAGTGGTCCTTCAACTATTGCAAAAGGCTCAGCTCTTCACAACGTATACATTTATTAAATGTTCGTAATTACTGTATCGCGAGTTTTCTGGTCATTAGAGTATTAATAACGCTCAAAGCTTTAATTACACATCGTTTGGCAGAATAAATTACGTTATGGGAACATATGATGGACAATTTCCCAAAAAATATTAGTATTTGGCAGTTTAATATTATTTGTATCTAATTCTATTTAGATTGGTTAAAATTGGTAACAAAACAAAATTAAGGTCTAGATCATGGTTTATTTGTTATTTTATTAACCAGTACTGACGAATCTCTGGTTGATAGTTTGTTTTGAAAAGAAAAAAAATATATATATACTATTGATCTCACTTATCATATCATTCCATTCATAGACCAAATCACAATGACAAATATTGTTTATATAGTGTGTAGCAATTTTAGGATCCAAGCATTTGTTGTGTGCTGAAATCCTAAATGTAAAAAAAAATCAAATTAGGAACTTTAAAATGTGTGATTTAATGTGGTAAGTTAATTGCACTTGTGGTGATTAATTTTCAGATTACTTGGATGCTTGTCAGCTACAGCTAGTGTAGGGGGAAAAATGTCTTTAGTTGGAAAGAGTTTGTCCAAGTTGGGTTGGGTTTTAATTATGCTTGACGTTACCGTAACCCTTTGAAGTTAATTAGTGCCCCCTTCCTGAAACTTTGTGAGTTTTATCAGGGTAAAAACGATTGACTAGAGTCTTCAACTATTCTAAATAAATTTATTTCTACTGGGATCAGCTCGATTTCTTTATTATATTCATTTAAAGGCATACTTGTCAAACATGTAAAATACAAACGGGTCTATTGAACCGTTTTAGTAAACTGATGTTGGGTTGATCATTTTGGTCTAAAATGCGCTTTCTTATATAAGAAAATTTGGTACAGTGTGCAATCAATACTAAACTTAATCCTATACTCTAATACGATATATGTGTATGTTTGTTTGTCTGCAAGATTTATCTCGGAATCCAGCGGAACGATTCTGTGTAAACTTTGGAGTTATGTTCTTTTGAACCTAAAAATGTGATTGGTAAAACCTCAGCCAAGGAAAATTCATATTTTGTTGAAAATCCCAATTCATACTTGGAAATTTTAACATTGAGTGTATGATGTTTAAAAACAAAATAATATAAAAGCTGTCAATGAAGTAACCAGTGAACTGTCAAAGTATCACTTACATAAAGTAACATATCAACAAATGATTCTATTGAAATCAATAACTAGAACCATTAAATAAAGGTAGCATCTAGACATAAGTTTTCTCCTTAAAACTAATCAAATATCAACGAGCATGACTCAGTCCCCCCGGTTCTAGTTTATAAAACAGGGTAATTAGACCACTAATACGATATATTATAGAACCTTGTTTTTAAAAATAAAACCAAAGGCTCGATTAAACATACATGATGTCTCCTCGACCCTCCAATAAATAATTATCGAGAATGGACCGATGGACCATTAAAATGATGCGTAATTAAATCATATGCACTGAAAACTTCGTAATACAAGTTACAGGGCCGATTAATCATCATACATCGACCCTTTTGCATTTTATACAAATTAGGCGGTTGATAGTCCATCCTTGTGATGTGTAATAAGTTCCCAAATGAATCATTATTAGAAAATAAATTAGATTTTATTCGTTTTGTATGAAATTTGCAAGTAAATTGGAGATTCACTGGCGTGGAAGGACTTGACAGTGACAGCTGAGAATATTGTTCAGTCAATTTCCGTGGTATTGTAAACTTAGATGATTCTTGTCATCATTTCTCGAATTTTCATCTTTTCCATAATTTTATCATAGCCACCACCTGTGACTAGTAAAATTTAGGTTAAACATATAATGTTTTTTATTTATATTTGTTAACGTATTTCACCAACAGTAGTTTCCATTTGTAAAATACATGAATTGACAATTACAATGACTGCCTCATAAATTATTATAAAATAGTACATTAACGAAAACTAATAATACGTTTTACATCACAATTTCCATTCAATAATCCTTCAATTTCTTTCAGTAATCACTATTTATCGATATAGATTTTTAATTATCGTACATGTAGAAAACGCAAACATTATTTTAGTTAGAAATTAAGTTTAAAAAGCATTTGTAATGTAAAGTAATATTCATAACATAATGTAATAAACAACCTAATAAAATCCATATCTAAAAAGTAATGATGCTTTTAATGATGCTTTTCTTTATTTAGTTCTTTAGCTATCCATTATGACAATTGAACTGTTCACCTTCCCGTTGTAGTTAGTAGGAGGTATTCGGTCTCCATGGTCCTATTGGCACATGGCTCGTAGCAGAAATATATGAATAACGTGTCAATTAGCGAAGGAGCGCAGGGCAGACAACATGTTAAGGGGTCCAATTGCACATGTTGAGGACATTACGTCATAGGGTAAAATTGCTTCACACTGTAAAATATCATTGGGTAATCAATCTGTCCATTATTTATCCCTGCAAGTTTCTTACCTTCCAGTGATCAGAGGTTAACTTCTGTTGTAAAAGAAAAGACATGCCTAGAGGCTCTGCTGGGGCTACCTAATCGGTCTATATGTTCTGTTCAATTACGCTTCACATTTAAAGCTTCATTTGAGGAAGCTTCAAGCAACTTACATTAATATCATTTACTTAATTAAACTCAATTCATTAACTTCTCAAGAAGAAGTAGCATTTCAGCCCTTAATGGATTGTGCCATTACCTCTACTAAGCACAAACACCTAATGACCTGACGGGATTGGTCAGAGCAGACAGTAATCAGTTTATTACTCTTGTAACGTCGTAGTTAGATTGTGATTTATATAATGATTTCTATTATATGTGTAAAAATATTGACTTTATTCGAAGTGGTTGATAATTAAAAAGTTGGTAAAGTCATGTTGATTACCTTTATCTTTATATATCATTTTGTAAGTAAAAATTGTGGGAATTTGGAAAATCACAGGATGATGGGAGAGGGCTCAAATTAAAGAATCCCAGTAACTCGGAAAAAATACCAGTGTTTCTAAAAAGTTACCAGAAAATTAGAAATAATGTAAAATATCCCCCATAAAAAAAGCATGGGGATTTGAAAACGCCTGATTAAAATACGGGATTAAGTGTCTATTTTTTTGCGAACTGACATATGTTCCTAGTTATATTGGTTGACTTTTATCAGAATGCAAAGAGTAAAATATAATATCGGGCAGCGTAGGCCTATATTGGAGCAAAGTTAGGGTTAGGTGGCCTTCAAGCCCCTATAATAGCGGACTAATAAATTGACAGTCGGGCTGCAGTGGACAAGTGACAGATTTGCTGTCACTGTTACCATCTGACCATAGAAAAATATCACTGGAATGTTATTCCGATCAGTTGTGGAGTTTTGGCAATACAGCACGACTACTATTGGCTGATCTTGGTTGATAGCCCGGAAAATCACGGCATCAACTGGCAATTTATTTGTCCGCTATTGTAGTTATATAATATTTAGTTAAATACATATTTGAAACGCTTTTTAAAATCGTATTAATGTTTGTTTGTCCACTTCAGCTATCCTAGAAGATATACATTATTTTCCTTTCTTCCACTTAATATTTAAACTTTGCCGTCATATGTCGTCATTATATCGCTAAGAAACAAAAAGCCACCCATGTGATATAATTTTATAAATAATTTAACTCCATAAAAAATAAAATTAAAAAATATTCAATTCATCACTTATGATTAATTAATCCAATAAATGCTCAGTAGTAAAATGCAATAATTACTCGGTTATATTGCTTTGCGGTAAACATCATCGGTAATGTATTTTGCTTAAAGGTGGTGGTTACACAAACAAACCGTGGGCAGAATATAAATATTTTAACCATCAATTTTAACTATTAATTAAACTCATTTTCAACATAATAAAACTGAAGCATAATTTCAACATAAACATACTTTTACTGAGCAAATTGTAGCTTTTTTGACCTTTTTATTCTAAACCCCTATTCACATGTAACCCCCTCTGCCACTACACCGGGCATGTTGATATTCATTGTGCACTTTGCTTTAAAACCCGAGTGCAAGGAGGAGATAAGACTATGTGAAAATCAATCCCGAATCTGTCGGCTGCTTGAAGCTATAAAACTGTATAAAGGTGGTTTACCTCACAGGGAAACGGTAAACAACTTGAAAATAGTTAAGTTCCTCTCGTATAATGTGATTCAACACTTAACCGAGTTTATTTTAAAGCGATGCAATTCTATAGACATCTTATTTTATCATCAAAAGTAATCTGTGAGTTTATGACCCCCCCCCCCCCAATACTAGGGGCGACGTTGG
This sequence comes from Allygus modestus, assembly GCA_963675035.1. Lineage (NCBI taxonomy): Eukaryota > Metazoa > Arthropoda > Insecta > Hemiptera > Cicadellidae > Allygus > Allygus modestus. Next base: position 376,158,574 of record OY776112.1, read on the forward strand.
CACTGTAATTGAAATCAAAGCAATATATTTATTAATACAAACTTTTGAATAAACACAATAAAACCAAATGACTGAAAACTCATATTTTAGGGAATTTCCTCTATAGGGAAGAAACTATTACCGTAGTGTTAAGACTTAAACTCATGGTAAAGTACTCATGGTAAGACTTAAGCCCGGGACCATGATAACTTTTAGTTTTGAGGTCCCCAGATGCCAAAAACACCATTCGTTCAAATTTGTATATATGTATTTATATATATATATATACATATATTTATATATACATATATTTATATATAAAAATATTAAAAAATAAAAATTCAAATGAGCACCATATATATGTGCCCGTAAGCACTATAACTCTCGTAAAAAAAGTCCGATCTTAATAAAACTTGGTGCAAATATGTAAAGTACCATTTATTTGAACGAGTTCGAAAACCAGACAAATCGCACCATCCGAAGGGGGGTTTTTGGGGGGTTTTGTACCCCAAAAATGGGTTGGTTGGGGTTTTCACATGTAATTTTTATTTAAATCAAATTTTAATTTATACCATTGAATTCAGCTTAAAAAAACAAACAATTTGGTATTTTTATCATTGCTCTACGTCAATTGGTTACTGAGATATTACAAGTGCAAAACACAGTACGTTGTCCAATGTTATTCTTATGGAGAAAAAGACAAATTTTATATCTCGGTTATTTATAAACATAAACTGACGAAACTTGGTATATCGCTTCATCTGGTTGTGGTTTGTTGATGTTTGAACAAAAAACCAATTTTTCGCCCATGGTTCCCGAAGCAGCAAACCTAGGTACTCGGTCCCCATGTTATTCTTATGGAGAATAATAAAAATGTTATATATCGCTTATTTATGAATGTAAATGGATTAAACTTGGTATGTGACTTGACTTAGATGAGTTCTATTGATATTTGTATAAAAATCCATTATTTTTTGTTCCTTTTTGCAGCAAACCTGCGTACTCATTCCTAATGTTATTCTTATGGAGAATAATGAATATTTTATTATTCATTATTCGAGCCGTGCATTTGGGGAAATTGACTTTTTCTTGTGTCAATTCCTGACGGGCCACGGGTACTTTAGGGAATACCTATTCCGTATGGGGAAGGTGAGGTCACCTCAGTGTAGTTACTGCCCGGAGGAGGTGGATGATGCTCATCATACTTTCTTCCGGTGCAGTCGTTTCGCTGAAGACAGGAGGAGGCTCGTCTCTGCTGTCGGCGATCTGTCCCCGGACGTCGTGGTGGGGACGATGCTTCGAAATGAAGACTCCTGGAGAGCGGTTGCGCTCTTCGTGCAATCCGTTCTTCGGGGAAAGCGAGACGAGGGATGCTTAGGTGACCTCTAAGTTTCCCGAAACGGTGACGTGACCCGTCTGGGCGCAAGACACGCGGGCCAGTGCCGAAGTTGTCCGATAAGGGTTCCGGCCTGGTTTTTCCCCCGCGGCTCCGTAGGAGGTTTAGTGGGTATACCTCGTAAGAGGGAGTCCCACACTGTTCCTTTGGGTTCGCGCATAAAGCGTTCCTCCTACGTAAAAAAAAAAAAAAAAAAAAAAATGAATATTTTAAATATCGCTTATTTATGAATATATTTCTTATGAATTCTGGTAAGAGGCTTAATGTAATATTAAGACATATATATTACGCAGTTTTGCTGCGACGGGGGTATTTTCTGTCCTAACACTAACCCAACCTTTTAATAATAACCCAATTTAATGTTTTACAAACAGCGCTTACATAAAGCTTTGGTCGGCTGTCAATTTTGACTCAGTGGCCAATTTGAGTTCAGGTTTGCGGCACTATGTTCTACTAGTAACGACCTTTAATGTTATGTAGATTTTAACATACTGGTTTTAATAAAGCTGTTCTTACTATCCTAACCTTTTTTGGTTGAGGAATAAGTGAACAACTTGAATCTGTTTTATTTTTGTTTAGGTAAAATTTACTTTGAAATTAAATAAAGCAATAGCATGCCACAGATCATATTGCTTAGCAGTAGACTTAATATCTTTATTTTAATAGCGTGTTTTTATTTTTGTATAACTTAGTGGTGCTGTAAGTAATTTGTTATTTCAATTTATTTATTTATTTAGCCAAAATATTAATACATAATTTTTTTTATAAACACATGCTTATTTATTTAATATGTAGGTATGTAAGTATATGAATATTATACAGGTATGTATACCTTTTCGCCATCAGGGTATTTTATAAAATAATTTATTTTATTTAATATTTCCATTGTAGAAATTTCCAAAATGAACAATAACATAATGGGTAGTCAAGTTCTACAAGTTTTGATGTTTACAAAACCCTTGTTTAATATATGGGACTTGTTAGACATTAAAAACAATATGTAAGCCATCCTTTTGTTAATCAATTAAGTTAAGTTCTACCTGATGTGTTCTTTTATATCTGAATAAATGTTATATGAGAGTGTGCCTTTTAATACATTAGCCATCAATACACACGTGCAGTATTAATTTGCATTATTCAAGGGATTAAATAAACTCTCAAATTATAAAAAATTATATAAAAAACATATAAACACAACCAATGTTTAAAAGTTTAAAATTAATATATTAAAAAACAAAGATTCTTTTACACACATATTGATACCCTTGATGCCTATTGATACCCTCTTATATGATATGAAAATCGGCATGATCCAAATTTAGTTGAAATTCTATTTAATAAGCTGCTATTAGGTCTAAGCCTATAAACACCACTCATAACAATACCATGAATTAATAAATTACAACACGCGTAACATGGAGATAAGAAGATTATATAACCCCATAATTAGTTCGCGTGGAAATTACCCGATAGTTTATGCAAATTGCCTGACAGAAAAATAATGTTTATAACTAAGCTAGTGAGATGACAAAGGTATTATGTATTATCTGTTTTGTAATATTAGCGTAGTAATTATACTTTAACGCCTAATTACATTAAGCAAGTTTAATTTGCTACCAAACAAAATGTCCCTATTAGTAACTTTTTAAAATATTTTATTAAAGTAATAATATTAGTACCTCTTTGTATTGAACTAAACATGTAATCTTGTACTTGAGTAATACATAATGATTGCTTTTTTACTATATAACAGATTAATAAATATAAATTGTGTTTTCTATGTTCCCTACACATTTTTTTAACTCATCATACATCTTTAATAGATAAAATTTCAGATTTTTATATGGTTTTGTTCATATATGTTTACCTCACTCTTAAGGCTGCATGTTGATCGGTCATGTGATCCACTAAATTCATCGAGTATAAGCTTAACCCGATCCTATGGAGGTTTGAAATAAATTAACATTACATTTTCCCCATCTATTTTCCGCATTACCGGTGTTGCAGGATAGCTGATTCAAGCTAACATTTTCCGCAAACAATTATTTAAAGATTGAGGTTTTGAGGTAAATTTACCCAGGTTATTTTGTTTTGTAATTTATTTATTTAAGACATGTATTATAATTTAAATAATATACTAACATTTACCCAATGTTAGTACCTGTACAAGCAACTGGTATTTATGTAAAAGTTATTGAAAAATATCTGTTAGTTAGTTATATAATAATTAGGTGTTGACCTTAAATAACGTTTGTAATAATGTTTGTTGCTGAAATGTTACAGTTTAACAGTACCACTTCATTGTTTTAAGTTCAGCTCCCGCAAACCACCAAGCCAAGATTCAATTGGATAAATTACTATGATTTATCACTATAGCCAAAAGTGAAGCTTTTTGATACGAGCTCAAGTTTAACAACCGAGGTGGAGACGAGGCCGGAAAATTAGCGAGAAAACTTAGCAAGGATTCGAATGATGTTTTTGTCGTAGAAACATCATTGAAAGACACTTCTTGGCCGAGGTCATGAGTTGTTAAATACGAATTGAATGAATTATTCAACATTCAAACAATAAAAACTATTGTGACAGCTGTTTCTTTTGGAGTAGGAAAGACAAGATGGAAGCAAATAAACAAGGTTTAAAGGTAAGAGAGCAAACAAAATTTGAATTTTGTGAAATTTGCATCCCAATATTATTCGCATTAGGGGAAAAAATATAAACCTAACCCATATATTCCGTTTAATCAAAGAGACTTACAAGCATTATTGTATATAGTGAAATTTTAAGTGTTAACTTGTTTGGATACTATGTCAAACATGTAAATCAATATTTAAGTGGATACAAATATTTTGGATCCATACCGTTTGATCTATAACCGGTTGATAAAATGTATACTGCACTTTAATTTTTTTAAATAAAAATAAAAACATTGTGGTGATTTTTTAAATTAGTTTGTATATGTATGTATGAACTAATGCTTGGATATTTAATGTGTATACAAAATCTGTGGAAAGGCTTTCATAAGCAATTTTCACCATAGTAGGATGATATATTTAAGAAACTTTACACGTATTTAGATACACGTACACTGTACCATTAGATACACATACATTGAATCGTAATTAATAATGTTAGTCTACAGTCGAGTTTTAGATGTAAACACATTTCTCTGAGAGTTTGCTATGTGTAATTAGGACCTGTTAGTATAGTCACTGCTTCCAACATATATCTAGTAGAGCCAAACAGGTGTGTCGCAATAATAGCCCATCAACTCCCAGACCACTGATATGACGATCAGATTTCACGTTCTATACTTATTGATTTAGAAAAATCTATTTTACAATAAAATCTGAGGTGAATATAAATAAACAAATGACTAACGTACCGCAATATAACTAAACAAAGTATTGCCTTAAATCTTGTTTAGAACTTTAAAACATGTTTTAATTATTTTACTATATCGTTATAAATTAAGTATCCTGACTAATCGTATCACACAAGTTTCAACCACGTACTTAATCTCTTAGTTCCAGGATAGAAAGTAGTTTAATTTTACAATTTCCCTTTATTTAATGAGCTCAACATATTGTTTGATTGATAGTTATACTGGTCCGCTTTAATGTTTAATAAACTTTATTCTGTCACTGTATTCAGAAAATAATTAGAATCAGTAAATAGTCAAATTGCTGACATAAAAAACTTTTATTTTTGCTGTAAAAAGGTATACAGTGTGGAAACAAGTCTGGAAACGGTAACGTTATAGTATCTTTAAAATTATTTGAGCGACAAAACTTAACGTTGGAATATGAGTTGGGGATTAAAAGTATTTTTTCCAAGGCACTTATTGACACTGCACCTCCAAGGGGGGACGGCCCACAAGGAGTTGGAATAAAATCTTAAATGTAAGCTTAGAACAAGATGTATAACATAAGATACTCAATTTTGTTTAAGTTTAAATTCAAGTTTAAACTGGTTTTTTAACTCAATTATTTTTTAAAATATTAAATCGTTTCCAGATTGCTTTAACCATCTTAGTACCATTTTACTGCATTTAAACAAATAATTTAAACACCCACCATTTTGTGACGAATAAGAATTTTGAAGTTTGGCATTCAAGTCCTTTAAAGGACTAGTCCTTTAAAATTATGAACAAGTTGACATATGCTTTCATTAACAATTTTCTTCTAACTACTTGTGGACCGTCTCCCCTTGGTGGTGGAGTTCGATAAATGCCTTGGAAAATATATATTTAGACAGTAAATCATATTGCAAAGGTTTAGTTTTGTTACTAAAATAATTTTAAGATATTATAACGTTTCCAGTTTTTTTGTTTTTTGGCCTGCATGCGAAATTAGCCAATATGTGTTATTGTATTATTCAAAAGATTAAATTATACTTGAACATGACGGATTATTTACAACATCCAGTAATATCCAGATTTTTTAGATTCTGTAACATCCAGAAAAAATTATAAATAAACTACGTCTCACAACACTGTAACATATATTTACATTTATACTGTACATACAAGACGGTAAATACAAAAACACCATGTACAAGGTGGTAGATTGTAACAAGTCACACCGGCCATCATCAGGCCTCCTCGAAAAATAAGAAAAATCTTAGCTAGATCAAATCAATTACCAAAATTTAACAAAATATATTAAATTATATGGAAGCAAGATGAATGTATATGATGTTTTCTTTTCTAAGAATAATATTGCAGAACTGGGTCAACCAATTCGAACATCTAAGAAACCAATTAAAGTAAATGTATCATTCAAAGTAATCCAAATATTGTTAAAGTGAAGAATACGGAGAAAAATTCAAAAGTTGCATTACCGGTCCATACAAACACACACTTATCACTAATATCTAAAATGTAATTCGAAATGTTCGGTGTGTCAGGTAACCAATGCAGTTTGGATGGTAATTTCAAGCGTTGTCCGAATTCGGTGTTTAAATTAAACATAAACATTTGTCTGCATGCACGAAACTATTATTATAAAGTTCCGACCTATATGTCATTTGGCACAAATGTAGTATATTTGTTGTTGTTGTTTGGTTAAAACATTAAAAAAGAAGAATTATGAACTCAGCATAAAAAGAAAGATTTAGAGGGGGAAAGTTTCTACTTCATAAATTATTTGTATATGTTTTATTAAACACAAAATGTAAAGAATTTTCTTTTGATCAAGTTAAACAACAGACCATTTAGTATTTTGAATTATTTGTCTATCTCAAGTCGGTTCCGTAGATGTTTAAAGTGGTAAATAACGATATTTGTGTAAAATTATTCTTTTGGAGTCGGAGTTACTTGTTTAGGGAGGGACAGAAAAATTTGTTTATGCACACAAGTGGTCACTCTGAAATTTGTGAATTCTACAGACATAGTAAACAATTTTTTTAGCCTTGTCCATCGTTGGTCTATATTAACCGTCCTGTATGTACAGTGTAAGAGTAAATATACTTTGTAGTGTTGTGAGACGTAGTTTATTTACGTTTATATTTTAACCACTAAAAACCTACTCTACTGTTTCGAACTCTAACCCGGTAATTAATTAATTTCTTCAATAATATGTAATTTTCAATCATAAAAAAGGCTTTTATTATATCAATAAACAATGCTGAAAATTGTTACCTTTATTAACTCCATCATAAATATTTTATAAAAACTAAATTAATGCACTTTCTTTACGAAGAGATTTCCTAAATCCATACTGGTTATTACAGAAATAAATTAGATCTATTTAAACAATTAAGTAATTTTATTGTTTTCTCAAGGGACTTTGCAAATTTAGATAACATTGAAATTTTCCTATAACTGTTAGTGTGTCTTTTACTCCTAAAAGACTTCTAAGTAAAGGAACTACTACAACTGACTTTAGGCATGACTGATATTCACATCTCGTCAAACTTATGTTCTATAAATTTGTATATAATTAAATAATACGTCTCGATATTTTGTTGGAAAGTATCCTAACTACTGTATTGGTACTTACAATTTATTGCTTACATTTAGGCTATATTACTGTAAGGAAATAATGGGGAAACGATCCTCATACGCATTTAAGGTGTCAGCGATCACAATTGGGATTGTTTATAACGCAACAACGCCGATAGAACAAGCGATGCAAAACCTTCCCACTCAGTGTCTGTCTCATGGCTCAAGGCTGACTCTTTTCTTATTTATTTATGTAAATAAGAGTCTACCGGTAGCTCAGAGGCATACTGTCTGACTAGCAAGTCTGACGAGGCCGGTTTGATCCCGGTCCCGGCCGACTCTAGTAAGATCATGAGCCTCTGGCTTGCCAATGACGGTAAATCGCTGTCTTTAGTTCACCGCACAGGTCAATAGCTTTTAGTGACGGATAGTTGAGGTTTTTTTTAAATAAAAACTAAATAAAGAGTGTACTTTAGATAGTGGTTTTATGTTTCATATATGGAGAGTGATTTGAAGAAAAGCTCTATCCCGGAAGAGTTGTTTATTTACAAGCAAATGGATACAGGGAAATTTAATTAGAGTCTCGTGTTAAAATATAAATGCGAAGTAAAATTCGAATAAAAGAAAAAAACAGCAAATTCAAAATATTTCCATTTTCAGATTTTTTGTTAATTAGTTTAATCGGACTTTATTTTGATCATGTGTTTTGACTTTTAACTTCTGTAGTTTTAACTAAACAATATAGATTCCTTTATCATACTGTAATAACTTTTACTTTATGAGTAATTACCGTTTTAAGATAATATCCACCAGTAACATTGAGGGTTAAATAAAATACTATATACGTCCATGCACAATATGGTAAAGATAAAACCACAATGGCGGATTGAATTCCACCCCGGAGTCTCAACGCTGAATGAATAATCTTGTCTTGTTGGTTATCATAGTGAGACCTGCCCTCTATTCATCATCGTTATTCACATTTTAATCATGTATTATTTAAACATGCTAAAAAAATGTGTTTGTTGTGCGTACTTTATTTTTTAGTGTCAGGTTTAGTTCATAATGTGTACATAAAATATTGTAAACAAATAAAAGGTGAATATATGTATTTTAGTTGGTACAATTTGTTTAGTTTCTTGGGTATATGAAAGAATATTTAATGTAAAATATGTTTTTGTAGCAGAACTGTAGACTGATGCCAACAGAAGAAATCGTTTAATCAGTATAATAGTCTTGGAATCTTAGTTAGTAAAATAATTAAACTTACAACAAAGATACATAATTGAAAGTGTATTGCCTTATACTAAGAATGATATGCAAAGAGAAAATCTTAACATGAATTTAAATTCTATACTATAGTTGTTTTTAATAATGTATTTGTTAATAATATTATTGATTGTGAATGATATGAAGACAAACTCAAAACATAGAGTACCGATACAAATAGTCAATTCAGCTTCAGTAAGAATCAACGAATAACATAGGGATCTGCATATGTTGCATAGGATCGTTATCATGGAGTACATCGATAAGGACACCCTAGTATTGCTAAGTACTTATGTATATATAGTTAGTGTACCGACGCACGGTCGATACTCCATGAAGTCTTACAGTGGAGGTCCTTATTCTTGACAACGATAAAGTGGATGTACAAATCAAAACATAA